>KZ108104.1:4343-19391 GCA_002116305.1 Penicillium italicum | reverse complement strand
AATCTTCTTCCGATCTATTTCTACCCCTTTAGGGGTAACGATATAGCTAAGGAATTCTACCCTTTTAGTATAGAATACGTACTTCGATCTCTTTATATATAACTTATATTATTAGAGTCTCTCTAGTACCTTTCTAATATACCTTATATAGGTCTTAACGTCTATTAAAAAGACTAGGATATCATCTAAGTAGATAACTACGAATATATTAATAAAGTCTATAAGGGCTCTATTAATATAGCTTTAGAACGTTATTAGCGTATTAGAAAGGCCGAATGGTATAACTCTATATTTATAGAGTCTATACCTTATACGAAAGGCGGTCTTCTACTTATCTCCTTACTTTATATAAAGCCGATAGTATATATCTATTAGGTCTAGCTATATGAATATTACCGCTCCTAAGAGGCGATCTAACGATTCTCCTATTAATAGTAGTAGATATCTATTTTTAATAGTGATTTTATTTAGACTTTAGTAGTCGATATATAGATAAAGGTCTCTATCTTTTTTCGGTACGAATAGTATTAGCGCTCCTATTAGGCTTTTCGAAGGCTATATCTACCCCTTTTATAGGGCTATTACTAGATATTCCTTTAGTACCTATAGTTACTCTTATAAAAGTGGGTATATAGCTTTCTATAGAGGTTATATATCCTTCTTAAGATAAATTATATAATCTACGTTAGAGTATAATACTACTATTCCTACTTCTACCGGGTTAAATATATCTATAAAGTCCGCGTATTCTTCTAGTAGGCTATCTATTTATATAGCTGCTAGTTATATAGTATCTTTTACTTCTAACCGGAGGTAGGTAAGGGTATATTATAAACCCTTAAGGAGCTCTTAGGCGTACTCTTAGGTTATAATCTTCTCTATCTCTACTCTTTAGTAGTTACTACGATACCTTTATAAGGCTACTTTCTAATCTATAATAGGGTTTACGCTAGTTAACTAGTCGAATCCTAGGATTAAGTCGTATCTTTATATATCTACTACTTCTATTATAAGGGTATAACTTCTTATCTCTCTTATACTATCTACTATACTAAGTTTTACTTCTCTCGCCCTATAGGACTTAATCTCTTACCTATTAATAGCCTTAACTATTTATAGTGGGTATTAGGAGTCTTTTAGATACTCTTTTACCTATCTTTAGCTAATAAAAGATCTTTCTACTCCGTAATCTATAAGGGTATAGGTAGCGACATTCTCTAGTCCGATACCTATAAGTACCTTACTTATAAGGGCTTTTAGGATATACGTTTTAGATATAATAACTCTTAATATAGCTATAGCTTAAAGTGTTAGGATCTCTATTTTTTTATCTTATCTACGCTACTTCCTAGCTAGTTTAGCTCGCTAGGTCTACTATAGAGACTATAATAGGTATCTTTCTTATGACCTAGTCTATTATAGTAATTATAAATAGGTAGGGGTTTCTTATCCCTTTTAAACTTAATATTTAAGTATTCTAGCTTCCCTATCTTCTTAGGTACCTTTTTGTCTAAGTCCTATATCTTTAAGTACTATCGCTTTACGCGGTAGGTAGGCTTCTCTATCCAGCTTAGAGTACTCTTACTTCGAACCTAGTTAAGCCTTCTTTATAGATTAGATATTAGATTTAAGGGACTAATACCGCGCTAATAGGTTACTATAGGTATAATCTAGATCTACTTCTACTTAGTATTACTCTTCGACTTTTAGTTCTAGGTATACCCCTATAATTAAGCGGTCTTTATAGGGTTCCTTAGTAAGGGGAATATATATATTCTTAGCTATCTAGTCTAGGTAGAGAGAGTACGTTATAACCGATTCTCTTAGCCTCTATATATATCTATACTATTACTCTTTAGCTTCTTAGTAGATAACTTAAGGGTTATCTACTATACTTTATATAAAGTAGGTAAACTCTAAGTATATTTTAGGTACTCCTTCCTATATTATATAGGATTCCTATACTATTATTATATCTCCTTATAGTACTTCGAAGCCTTAGCTAATCTTTATAATATTATTCACGAAATAGTAAGGGTATTATTAGAAGTGGTTATTAAGCTAGGCTTACTAAATCTTATACTCTTAGAATAACTTCCTAGAGTACTTACTAATATTAGATAGGTAGGTAGGACACTTTATACCTATAATCTAGTATCCTAACGGTACGTCGACTATTATTCTATTATTATCCTCGGTATTACTTACGGAGAGGCCCCTTAGTAGGGTCCTTCTTAGTATAGAGTGGGCTAGTATTACCGTTATTATAGTGATCTTCGCGATATACTCCTCTATTTAGGATTGTCTCTCTATTAACTCTACGAGCTCGATAAAGTGGTATACTTAGGCTCTTATAGCCTTAAGTTCGTCTTCTTCTTACGTTAAAGGTACTATCCTTTAGACTGCGTTAGTAGATAAAGCTTCTATAGCGGGCCTAGTAGGCTTCGTAGGGTCGCTTTACCCTCTAGTAATCCTTACTAGGCCTCCCTACTCTCTCCTATATCCCTTCTTAGGGTTATCTAGTCCTTCGAGGTTAATATCGAAGTTGTCTTCTATAATATCGTCGTTAAGTCCTCGGCCTTACTCGGTTACTACATAGGTTCGGTGTGCCGGTGCTATTATTACCCCTAATAGTCCGATCGAAAGATATAGAGAGTTCAGAATGTGAAGACCCTCCTATAGATAGGTCTTTATTTAATAGATTAGAGTGAAAGGAGTATTATACAATACAAATACTACTACGAAGCATTAACACTAGTACTGTATATATTCAAACTGAACTCTAAGCCTTCTAACATTGCTCCGAGTTCTACTAGTATAGTTGTGCGCGGGTAAGCGAGGTCACATGACTCTCCACCTCCGGTCTCTCGGTGGTATAGTTCTATACACCGGGTCCTGCGACCCTTCTAGTAAGACGTCGTGACATCTATTAAGTAGTTTAAAACTAAGTAGAAGTTTATAATAATTCTAATCTTAGTTAATAAAATATCCTATAATAACTATAAATACCTACTAAAAAGATAATATCTAATAATTAAGGGTAATAAAGAGCTTTATATCTTATAATAAGGTAGTAAGAATTATATATTACTTCTTATTAACTAATTTCTTAAGCTAATATTAAGTAGTATAAGGATAGAGTAAAGTAGGTTTAGCTAAAGCCTTTTATACTATTTAAATTAAAGATATAAATTACTTTATCTTAAGTATTTAGAAAGGGAGGTTTAGATTAGTAAGATATTTAATCTACTTTCTTTCCTATTTATTATTTAAGAATTTTAAGTTATTAGATAACTTAAGTATCTAATATATTATATATTAGTTATCTTAAAGGATATAATTATATAAGATTTACTAGTATATACTATATAGTCTCTTTAATCGACTATTATATAGACTTATTTTTACTACCTTTTTAATATTTACCTAAGGTTATATACTACTTAAGTATATTAATACCGCTTTACTTTATACTTAGATAAGATAATATAGCCCTATATATCCGATATATAACTAAAGGTTTACCTATAATATAATATACTACCTAGTTAAAGTTTTCCTAGATATCTAATATATATTTTATATCTTATTATAGCCTTTATTATATCTTAGTACTATTACTATATACTATAGTATACTACTACTTAATAAACTTTACTTTAGATATATTATTTATTATATTATAGAAGATAAACTACTTTCTTTAGTTAAGGCTAATATATTTAAGAAAGTAATTAAGAATAGCTAATTAAATAAACTTAGACTCTATTAATAATATAGAAATATATTAGCTATTAAAGAGACTAGAATTAAGATTTAGATTAAGGTTAGGATTAAATATATTAGTAATATAAAAAAGGTCTAATTAGAAGCTTAAAGGAAGTAAAGAAAGCCTTATAGTATAAATACTAGATTAAGATATAGTTAATATAATATAAAGAATAATATAATAACTAAAGGAGAATAAGTAATCTAAACTTATAATAGGTAACTTATAACTATATAAAATAGAGGTTACTAATAAAAGGGTACTTTATATAGATTTAATAGATTATAAATTAAATATAGACCTACTATCTATTATAAGCTAATTAGCTATATATATCTTTATTTATAGGTATATCTATAGGTATACCTATAGGAATATACTAAAACGCCTATCTTAAGTTATAATTAAAGGATTTAAAACTCTTAGAATAATAATATAAGTCTTTTAGTAATATAATTAATTAAATTTAGTAATATAAGCTTATAAAATAATAATTATACTAATTCTCTTTTTAATCTACCTATAAGAAATATACTAGAGTAAGAGATTAAATAGAATCTATAAGTAGAATTTTACTTATAGAAAATTATATTTACATATAGAAAATTATAGATATATATTACTAACTTAAATATATATCTTATAACTATTATAGTATAATTTAATAAGTTAATAAAAAAACTATATAATATAATATATTTCGATTAAAAATTTAGTCTAAGTTATATTATATATAAATTAGTTTCTTATATACTTAGATATTTTAGTTTAATTTATAGATATTATAGATTAAAACCGTAATTTTATATAGAGTTAGTAAAATAGGTATAAATAATAATTATTTATTATATAAAGTTAGCGAGTTATATATCTATTTTAGGTAACTTTATATAATAGTAGGTATCGTAGGTATACCTACCGTAGGTATACCCGTAGGCCTTAGGTATTATAGACGGGTACTCGAAAATCTAAATAGCCTAAGGCCTACCGTGGACGGGCGATAGGTACCTCCTAGGTACCCATGGACGGGTAATGTCGCAGTCTAATAGTATATCGACTATTATTCTATTATTATCCTTAGTATTACTTACGAAGGGGCCCCTTAATAGGGTCCTTCTTAGTATAGAGTAGGCTTATATTACTATTATTATAGTAATCTTTATAATATACTCCTCTATTTAGGATTATCTCTTTATTAACTCTATAAGCTTAATAAGTTAGTATACTTAGGCTCTTATAGCCTTAAGTTTATCTTCTTCTTACGTTAAAGGTACTATCCTTAGGACTACGCTAGTAGATAAAGCTTCTATAGTAGGCTTATATAATGGATAAACATCCTTACAACATACGTACATAGATCAGGTGATTCATAAGTGTTAGAAGTATCATGCGGGTTCCGAGGTTAAGTCGTACGGGGTTCGTCATGTGACGAATACCCGAGCATACCTAAGTACCTCCTATATAGTCTGTGACTCCCTAGGATCCCTCTTAGTTCTAGTAAGAATTAGTCTTAATATACTAGAGATAATATATATTACTTCCCTCCTCTTATACCTAAAAGCCTTACTATCTTACCTAGTTAATAGGCCTTATACCTAATAATAGTATATCCTTATATTTCTAATTCTTCTTCTTTAACTACCTAAGATAAGATAGCTCCCTACCGTACTAAAGTATCCAGTACTAACTAACCTACGGAAAACCCCTAAGTCGGAAATAATCTAAGATAAACCCTACTAACCTAAGATACTAGAAATCCTAAGTCGTAGATAGTCCTAGAAACCTAACTAACTAAGGAATTAGGACCTATATTAAACCCTTAGGACCTTAAATCCTAAGACCTACTAAGTCCGGAAGTAGATATAATACTAGAATAACTATTAGGATAGAGCCCTAAGTTAGTTATAATAACCTTTAAACGGCTAGAGGAGATAATCTAAGAACTTATAAAGAAGGCGGAGTTATAATAGCGAATTATTAATATAAAGAATCTTATTTCTAAAAACGAGAAATAACTAAATCGCTACTAAAAGGGTTATAAATCGTTATCGGAAAGCGAATAAAGCTAAAAGGGAGAAATTAAGTAAGATATCGAAAAATTCGAAGAAAACTTTAGTATTCGCTAAAAAGAGGAATAGCTAAATAATCTCTATACCCTCTTTAGAGGCGCCCTAAAGAAATATATTTCGGACTTATAAAAAGTCCTTACTACCGAAAACTACCTTTATAGTATATATAAGAATAAGTAGTAAAATCATATATCTAACTACCCTAAAGATAAAAAGGATTAAGAGGCTTTTAAAGGATAGATAAAGACTCTACTCTAGAATTCTTATAATATCGTTACTAATATTCTTATCCTATACTAAAAAGCTAAAATATACCTAAATTAGGATTTACGTACTTTTATATATTACCTTATATCGCTAAAGAAATATCTCCTAGCCTAAACTAAGGAATAAAGGGCCTAGAGCTTATTTATAAAGTTTACTAAACTACTTTAGGATTAAATTATTACGACTATAAACGGAGTACTACTAGCTATAAGGATACTTATAGAAGAGAAAGTATTAACCCTTTAGAATATATACCTTTTAAACTAAAAACGAAAAGAATACTTAATACTTAGCTAAGAGAAACGTAAAAAGGGATTCTATATTAAGTTAGTACTAAACTAATACTAAACTAATATATCCTCGTTATCTAACTAAAAATCCTATAGAGGATAAGGAGGATTAAGAGGTATAACCTCTAGAGGAAAAGGTTAGTTTAGGGGTTAAGGCTATAGAGGATTAAGGTCCTACGCCTTAGAGGTAAACGTTACCCCTACTAAAAAGGAAAATAGTACTAATCTAGTATCGAATAGAGCTTACTACCTTTATAGAGATAAAAACTACTAGGCGAACGAATACTTATAAAAGGTAATAGTCTAATTACTTATTTAGGCGTTATATTTAAACTTTTAGAAACGTTTAGGAAAAGTAAAAGAGTTAGAGTAGATCCTAATATATTAGCTCTATATCTATAAATTAGGACTATAACGCGCCTCTATATCCTAATTACCCTAGGTAATAGTATTAAAATATATATAGACCTAGATATAGATACTAAATATAATATAGTTAGCTAAGAGTTCGCTTATAAAAATAAACTACTTACTACCCTATTCTTATTACTATTACTAAGGGGCGTTACTCCTATACGATTATATACCTATAGTATATTTTAGGTCCTATTTATAATATAAGACTTAAAAGGAATAAAAAAGATTATAAAGAGAGCCTATATTAGTATTAATAGGGACCCTTACTAAGAAGGAAGCTTAGTACTCCTCTTATAAACGTTTATTAACGAATACGATATTACCCTCTACCTAAGATTAGACTATTAGTAGTTCAGTATTAAAACGTTTAAGCTAGTAAACCCTTACCGGTTTATAAAATTATTAAGAAACTTAGTAGTTATTTACGCTCTAGTAAAATTACCTAAGTAAGTTTAGCTCCTAGACGAAGAAAGTGATTATTCTAAGTTTAATAGTTTACGGATACCCCCTAAATTAGTATAGTATTAGGATATATTTAATCACGAAAAGGCTAGAGAACTACCTATTATAAAAGTATTAGACTATATAATTAAGCTTAAGGAAGGGAAGACTCTACCTTATAGGCTAATTTATCCCCTCTCTTATACTAAACTAAAGTAATTATAGGCCTATCTTATAAATAATATTAAGAAAAAGAGGATTTAACCTTTAAAGAGTCCTATAGGAGTACCGATCCTTTTTATCCTAAAGAAAGATAATAGACTATACTTATATATAGACTACTAAGGCCTTAATCGCGTATTAGTAAAAAATCGATACCTACTACTACTTATCTTAGAGATCCTAAATAGGCTCTTTAGGGTATAATACTTTAGTAAGGTTAATATTAAAGACGCTTACTATTAGATCTAAATATAAGAAGGTAATAAATAGAAGATAGTATTCTAAACGAGATATAGCTATTTTAAATATATAGTTATACTATTTAGTCTATTAAATATATTAGTAACTTTCTAGAGCTATATCTATATAGTATTAGGCGAACTAGTTAACGTTATCTATATAGTATACCTAAACGATATCCTAATTTTTATACCCGATCGTAAGTCCTATATAAAGGTATTATACTAAGTCTTTAAACGCTTATAAAAAGCTAAGCTCTATATAAAACCCTTTAAATATATCTTCTACTAAAAGGAAGTTAAATTCCTAGGATTTATTATTAATAGCGATAGGGTACGAATAGATATAAGCCGTATCTATATTATCTAAGAATAGGAGAAACTAAAGAGTTATTATAATATTTAGGTATTCTTAGGGTTTTATAACTTTTACCGACGTTTTATTAAGGGGTATTCGTATATCTCCCTACCCCTTATATCGATACTTAAGGGATCTAAGAATAGGAAGAAGCTTAGAAAAGTAATATTTAATAATAGCGAATTATTAGTATTCTAATAACTAAAATTAGCTTTTTAATTAGCGGCTCTATTATATTACTTCGACCCTAAAAAACCTATTAAATTAGAAATAGATATATTAAATAAAGGAATAAGGGGAGTCCTATCTTAATCTAACCTTAAAGGGAGATAGTATCTAGTTATATTCTAGTCCTAAAAGTTCTTAGGGGTAGAACTTAACTATATAATACTAGATTAGGAACTATTCGCTATCGTTTATTTATTTTAATATTAGAGATACTATTTAGATAGTAGTAAATACCTAATAGAAGTACTCTTAGATTATACTAATCTATATACTTTTATAATATAGTAAAAGCTTAATAGCCGATAGGTATATTAGTATATATTCTTAACGCCTTTTAACTTTATTATAAAGTATAGGCCTAGAAAGACGAATCCTATAGATAGGCTTTTTAGAATTCTAAACTCTAAGTAAGCTACTTTAGGAACGGAATTAATAATCCCGATTTAAGACTAAATCGTAGATAAGAAGTCCCTATCTTAAATTCGAGATAAGAAACTACTAACCCTTATAATATAAAAGTATTATAGGGAAGGATAATCTAACTAAATATAGATTATAAGTATAATTTAAGGGAATATAACTTAAAATCCTAATTTAGGGAATAGGAGAATCCTAAATCTAGTATACCTATAGGTATTAATATAAATAATATTAGTATAAAACTAGATAATTAGTCTAAGTAGAGAGAACTTTATAATAGACTAAATATACTATTTAATATTAGGGATACTATTACTATAGTAATCGAATCTATTAGTATAGACACTAAAGATATTCTTAAATAGGTAGAGAGGCTATAAGCCGAAGACCTAGAATCGCTCCGCCGAAAAGGTAACGTTTTAGTATAGAAACTAGGTAGTAAAGGTTAGATAATAGATAATCTTAGCCTATTACGATATAGGGGATATATATACGTACCTAAGAAAGAGGGTATTCGTATAAAGTTATTATAAATATACTACGAGAACCCTATTATAGGCTATTTTAGTTAAGTAAGAATAGAGGAGTTACTAAGGCGCGACTACTACTAGATCTATATATAGGAAGATATTAAGAAATACGTTAAATCCTATAGAATCTACTAAATAGTATAAACGCTAAGGTATCGGCTATTTAGTAAGCTTAAATCGCTACTAATTCTATCTTAGCTATTTACTAAATTATTAATAGATTTTATTATAGGATTACCTTAATCGATCTAAAAAGGAAGGATAGTCGATATAATTTTAGTAGTTATAGACTGTTTCTCTAAATAGTGCCTTTTCTTCCTAGTTTTAACTATAATAGACGCTTTAGAACTAGCTAAGCTATTCTATTAAGAAGTTAAACTAAAGTATAGACTACTAAATAGTATTATATCCGACTAGGGATCTATCTTTATAAGTAGATTTTAGTTAAAACTATATTATTTATCTAAGGTTAAATTAAGGTATTCTATAGCATTTTACCCCTAAACTAATAGATAAATAGAGAGAATAAACTAAACGTTAGAATATTACTTACGATATTTTATTAACGAGTAATAAAAAATATAGCCTTTACTACTTAGAATAGCTAAGTTCGTATATAATAACGCTACTAATATAATAACCTTAATATTACTATTTAAGGTACTACTTAGATATAACCTTAATTTCTAAATACGTACTAAGGATAATAGTATAGGAAGGGAGGTACTAATAGTATTAACTCGTTTCGAAAAGCTTATAGAGCTATAAGAAAAACTATAGAATTTATAGCGAAAAGCTACTAAAACGTAAGCGATATACTATAATAAAAGGTATAAGGAAATTTTACTTAAAAAGAATAACCTTATAATATTATCTATAAAAAACCTATAACTAAAAGAAGGGATTACTAAGAAGCTATCCCTATAATAGATCGGACCCTTTAGGATCCTTAAATATATCGGAAAATAAGTATATTATCTCCTACTCCTAGATTAATATACTATAATCTATAATATATTCCTAATCTAGCTTCTATAACTATAGTAACTAAAGAAAGGAGAACTAGAATAACTACTCTTACTAGAACTAGCTAATAATAATAAATAGGAGGTTAAAGAGATTAAAGACGATTAAATATTTAAAGAAAGACTTTACTACCTTATAAAATAGGTAGGATAGCCCTTAGAATATAACTAATAGGTACTAAAAGATATAATAATAAATACCCTAAAGATTATTATAAAATATAAGAAAACCTAAAAAAAATTAAAGTAATTAATTAAAAAGATTATCGGAACTATATCGGACTAGTACTAATAAAGTATTAACTTAAGAAAGAATCCTAACTATCTTACTATAATAGGATCTAGAAAAAGTATAAAGAAAATTTAATAACTATAGGCTTAGCTATAAGCCGATAATAGAATATCCCCTTTATAGCTCCTAGGCGAAAGGGAAACGCTATAGATAAGTATCTAATATAGTAGTAGTACTATCCTTAAGATTAACGTTAGAAATTATAAGTTTATAATAAGTTTAGAAGGCCGAAACGGTACTATACTAGGTAGAAACTGACTCCTTATTATCTATAAGGTAAGTATAGATTAAGGTATCTATAGTAAGACAATCCTATTTATATATAGTATTACGAGTATTATAAACTATATAAGCTATATAGGTAATAACCTAGGTATTATAGGTAGTTAAGATATCCTAAGGAAAAACGAGTAACTAATTAGTAACTTAGTTACGAATTAATATAGGTCTAATAAAGACTTACCTAGGAAATATAAGTTCTAAATAAATAATAGAGGTAACGATAGTTCTAAACTAGGTTATTAAAGCTAATAATTAGATCGCGGATCGTAACTATAACGGTATCGATAAGGTCCTTAGGAAATAAAAAGGTTAATTCCTTATTATCGGAGTCTACTTTACCCTTACTATAACTAAGATTACCCTTATTATTAGTTTAGAAATCTATAGCCTAGGATAGAACCGATAGTAATTTAAAATAGTTACTAGCTAAACTACTAAAAACCTAAAACGAAGTTAATACGAATTACTATTAAGGATTACTTAAAGTAAGAATAATAATATACTAACTTATAAACCTTATATTAACGAGCGTAGTAGGTATAACTCTTACTATTAGTAGTATTAGAAACGTAATAAATCGAGATTAGGTAATAAGTCCTATAAGTACTATCGCTCTAATCCTAATTTATAATATATAGATAGTATATATACTAGATATTCTTATAAATAATAGGTATAGTAAGTTACTTACGGTAGTTACTAGGTAAACTAGTGATTTTCCGGTTAGGAGGTATAATATAATAAGATTATTAAAACTAAATATCTAAGTTAACTTAGTACTATTTTACTATTATATCGATAACTTATAAGAATTTTAAGATATATAAAGGACGATTCGATAATAAATCGTAATAGAAATAACGCTATTACGAAAATATACTAAAGATACTAAGATAATAAGAAGAGGAAGAGGTTAAGAAAAAATAATAGGGAGGTAAATAAAAACTCTAAGGATTAGGATTAAAATAGGTAGGAGCGTAATATAACCTAATAACTACCTTCTAAAAAGGAAGTCGTACTTTCTATTTTTAACCTAGAGATAAAAACTATTAAAAAACCTTACCCTATTAAGATTAGCCCCTTATAATAGGTAACTAGACTAAGAATATATTAATATACGTATTAAGTATAGTTTAAAGAGCTAAAGGCTCCTTAGGGATAAATATAGTCTTTACTACGTTTAATATATCCTTTAGAAGGTCGTTCTTAGCGACTAACTATTATATATAACCCTTATCTCCTTCCTAAAGGCGTTAACCTACCTTAGTACGATACCTACGCTATATAGATTAAGGAGTATTCTATATAGAACGTATTAGAGGATTAGGATACGCTATATAATAACCTTCGAGGTATTTTTAGTATCTTAATAAAGTTTTTTATAAGCTAGGGTTAGTGATTCGTAGCCGAAACGGTACTAAATCGAGGATATTTACCTAGCTAATATCCTTCTTTACTTTTGCCCTAATACTATATTAAGACTAGTATATAGAATATATATACTCGAAATCCTTAACTATCTTTAATATAGTATTATTAATCTTAGTAATAAATACTAGGTTAGTAGAAAAATACCTATTTACTAGGGTAAATATCTAAGAGATCTAATTAAGTATCGCTACTAAATCTATAGTATCTCCTTATATACCTTTAGTAGGTCGATTATAATTCGTCTTCCGCTAAATACACTATTAATACTTCTTTATACCTTCCTTATTTAAGAAGTATCTAATTTCGAAAGCTATAATAGTAGTATTAGGTACGAATTCTCTTACCGATATACGTAGGTATTTTAGATACTAAGTATATCTTAAGTGAATTCGGTTAATACGAACTACCGGAGGTATGATTAAGATAAGAGATAAGTATAAAGAGAGGAATCTACTCTAGAGAAGTTAGGGCCTAAGTAGCCCTTAATAGATAAAGAAGTTACGTAATAGTAAAGCCCTTTAGAGGGGGTTTCTATTTTTATCCTAATCCTAAGACCTACCTAAGTTTTACCTATAAAAGCCCTTTAATCTAAAAATCCCTAAGGATAGGGATATCCTCTCTAGAGAGGGGAGATAATTATAATAGATAAATATCCTTATAATATACGTATATAGATTAGGTAATTTATAAGTGTTAGAAGCATTATATAGGTTCCGAGGTCGAGTCGTGCGGGGTTCATTATATAACGAATACCTAAGCATACCCGAGTACCTCCTATATAGTCTGTGACTCCCTAGGATCCCTCTTAGTTCTGGTAAGAATTAGTCTTGATATACTGGAGACAATATATGTTGCTTCCCTCCTCTCATACCTAAAAGCCTTACTATCACGACGTCTTACTAGAAGGGTCGCAGGACCCGGTGTATAGAACTATACCACTAAGAGACCGGAGGTAGAGAGTCATGTGACCTCGCTTACCCGCGCACAACTATACTAGTAGAACTCGGAGTAATGTTAGAAGGCTCAGAGTTCAGTTTGAATATATATAGTACTAGTATTAATACTTCGTAGTAGTATTTATATTATATAATACTCCTTTCACTCTAATCAATTAAATAAAGACCTATCTATAGGAGGGTCTTCACATTCTAAACTCTCTATATCTTTCGATCGGACCGTTAGGGGTAATAATAGTACCGGTATACCGAACCTATATAATAAATAAGTAAGGCTGAGGACTTAACGACGATATTATAGAAGATAACTTCGATATTAACCTTAAAGGACTAGATAACCCTAAGAAGGGATATAGGAGAGAGTAGGGAGGCCTAGTAAGGATTACTAAAGGGTAAAGCGACCCTACGAAGCCTATTAGGCCTACTATAGAAGCTTTATCTATTAGCGTAGTCTAAAGGATAGTACCTTCGACGTAAGAAGAAGATAAACTTAAGGCTATAAGAGCCTAAGTATACTACCTTACTAAGCTCGTAGAGTTAATAGAGAGATAATCCTAAATAGAGGAGCGTATCGCGAAGATTACCATAATAACGGTAATACTAGCCTACTCTATATTAAGAAGGACCCTACTAAAGGGCCTCTCCGTAAGTAATATTAAGGATAATAATAGAATAATAGTTAACGTACTATTAGGATACTAGGTTATAGATACGAAGTATCCTACCTACCTATCTAGTATTAGTAAGTACTCTAAGAAGTTATTCTAAGAGTATAAGATCTAATAAGCCTAGCTTAATAACCACTTCTAATAATACCCTTACTATTTCGTGAATAATATTATAAAGATTAGCTAAGGCTTCGAAGTACTATAAGGAGATATAATAATAGTATAGGAATCCTATATAATATAGGAAGGAGTACCTAAAATATACTTAGAGTTTACCTACTTTATATAAAGTATAGTAGATAACCCTTAAGTTATCTACTAAGAAGCTAAAGAGTAATAGTATAGATATATATAGAGGCTAAGAGAATCGGTTATAACGTACTCTCTCTACCTAGACTAGATAGCTAAGAATATATATATTCCCCTTACTAAGGAACCCTATAAAGACCGCTTAATTATAGGGGTATGCCTAGAACTAAAAGTCGAAGAGTGATACTAAGTAGAAGTAGATCTAGATTATACCTATAGTAACCTATTAGCGCGGTATTAGTCCCTTAAATCTAATATCTAATCTGTAAAGAAGGCTTAACTAGGTTCAAAGTAAGAGTACTCTAAGCTAAAGAGGATAGAGAAGCCTACCTACTATATAAAACGATAGTACTTAAAGATATAGGACTTAGATAAAAAGGTACCTAAGAAGATAGGAAAGCTAAAATACTTAAATACTAAGTTTAAAAGGGATAAGAAACCCCTACCTATTTATAATTACTATAATAGACTAGGTTATAAGAAAGATACCTATTATAATCTCTATAGTAGACCTAGCGAGTAAAACTAGCTAGGAAGTAGCGTAGATAAGGTAAAAAAATAGAGATCCTAATACTTTAAGCTATAGCTATATTAGGAGTTATTATATCTAAAATATATACCCTAAAAGCTCTTATAAATAAGGTACTTATAGGTATTAGACTAGAGAATATTACTATCTATACCTTTATAGATTATAAAGTAGAAAGATCTTTTATTAGTTAAAGATAGGTAAAAGAGTATCTAAAAGACTCTTAATACCTACTATAAATAGTTAAGGCCGTTAATAGGTAAGAGATTAAGTCCTATAGGGTAAGAGAAGTAAAACTTAGTATAA
>KZ108103.1:0-357442 GCA_002116305.1 Penicillium italicum | reverse complement strand
GGCTATAATCTTCTCTATCTCTACTCCTTAGTAGTTACTATAGTACCTCTATAAGGCTACTTTCTAATCTATAATAGGATTTATACTAGTTAACTAATTAAATCCTAGGATTAAGTTATATCCTTATATATTTACTACTTCTATTATAAAGGTATAACTTTTTATCTCCCTTATACTATCTACTATACTAAGTTTTACTTCTCTTACCTTATAGGACTTAATCTCTTACCTATTAACGGCCTTAACTATTTATAGTAGGTATTAGGAGTCTTCTAGATACTCTTTTACCTATCTTTAGCTAATAAAAGATCTTTCTACTCCGTAATCTATAAAGGTATAGGTAGTAATATTCTCTAGTCCGATACCTATAAGTACCTTACTTATAAGGGCTTTTAGGGTATATATTTTAGATATAATAACTCTTAATATAGCTGTAGCTTAAAGTATTAAGATCTCTATTTTTTTACCTTATCTACGCTACTTTCTAGCTAGTTTTACTTACTAGGTCTACTATAGAGATTATAATAGGCGTCTTTCTTATAACCTAGTCTATTATAGTAATCGTAAATAGGTAGGGGTTTCCTATTCCTTTTAAACTTAATATTTAAGTATTTTAGCTTCCCTATCTTCTTAGGTACCTTTTTATCTAAGTCCTATATCTTTAAGTACTATTACTTTACGCGGTAGGTAAGCTTCTCTATCCTCTTTAGCTTAGAGTACTCTTATTTTAAACCTAGTTAAGCTTTCTTTACGGATTAGATATTAGATTTAAAGGACTAATACCGCGTTAATAAATTACTATAGGTATAGTCTAGATCTACTTCTACTTAGTATCACTCTTCGACTTTTAGTTCTAAGCGTATCCCTATAATTAAGTAGTCTTTACGGGCTTCCTTAGTAGGGGGAATATATATATTCTTAGCTATCTAGTCTAGGTAGAGAAAGTATATTATAACTAATTCTCTTAGCCTTTATATATATCTATACTATTACTCTTTAGCTTCTTAGTAGATAACTTAAGGGTTATCTACTATACTTTATATAAAGTAGGTAAACTCTAAGTATATTTTAGGTACTCCTTCCTATATTATATAGGATTCCTATACTATTATTATATCTCCTTATAGTACTTTAAAGCCTTAGCTAATCTTTATAATATTATTTATAAAGTAGTAAGGATATTATCGGAAGTAATTATTAAGCTAGGCTTACTAGATCTTATACTCTTAGAATGACTTCTTAGAGTACTTACTAATACTAAATAGGTAAGTAGGATACTTTATACCTATAATCTAGTATCCTAATAGTATATTAACTATTATTCTATTATCGTCCTTAGTATCGCTTACGGAGAGGCCCCTTAGTAAGGTCCTTCTTAGTATAGAGTAGGCTAATATTACTATTATTATAGTGATCTTTATAATACGCTTTTTTATTTAGGATTATCTCTCTATTAACTCTATAAGCTCGGTAAGGTAGTATACTTAGGCTCTTATAGCCTTAAGTTTGTCTTCTTCTTACGTTAAAGGTACTATCCTTTAGACTATACTAGTAGATAAAGCTTCTATAGTGGGCTTAGTAGGCTTCGTAAGGTCGCTTTACCCTCTAGTAATCCTTACTAGGCCTCCCTACTCTCTCCTATATCCCTTCTTAGGGTTATCTAATCCTTTAAGGTTAATATCGAAGTTATCTTCTATGATATCGTTATTAAGTCCTTAGCCTTACTCAGTTACTATACGGGTTCGGTATACCGGTACTATTATTACCCCTAACGGTCCGATTAAAAGATATAGAGAGTTTAGAATGTGAAGACCCTCCTATAGATAGGACTTTATTTAATTGATTAGAGTGAAAGGAGTATTATATAATATAAATACTACTATGAAGTATTGACACTAGTACTGCATATATTCAAACTGAACTCTGAGCCTTCTGAGCCTCTCTGAGCCTTCTAACATTGCTCCGAGTTCTACTAGTATAGTTATGCGCGGGTAAGCGAGGTCATATGACTCTCTACCTCCGGTCTCTCGGTGGTATAGTTCTATATACCGGGTCCTGCGGCCCTTCTAGTAAGACGTCGTGACAATAAGAGAGATAAGCGAGCGTATCAACTAAGAAAATAGAGGTTGATATACTACCCAAATAATAGTAGTAGGTAGTTCTTAAGAGCTTTAAAAAGCTTTAAAAACTAGGGGGTATATCGAAATACCAGGTTACCATACATAGTGTAAACCATATATGACCTCGGTAACTCGGCTATCCCATAACAAAAGTACGAGATTAGTCAGTTCTAGATCCCACACAGATTACATAAATAGGGGATTTTTATCATTTTTGTTAGTTAGAGAAATTTACACCTATCATTTCATACCATACATTTCGTACTGTCAGATTTCTGTCAGAAACCAAAATTCTGGCTGTGCTCCGTATAAGTTGAATTAGGGTTACATGCAGATCTCTACACCGCTACTTTTAGCGTTGGTGAATTTCAATTGGGTGGACTGTTGTTTAGGGTGTCTTGGCGCCCCACTTGAAACATGCCGAGGTACAACTGGGAGGGGCTCTGCCATCTCTCTGACTTCCTCTCCTGGGTTAATTTCATGCATGATTATATATCATTCATCCTTCTGAGACTTTATTCCTGCCGGCTCGTATCAGTCTCAAGTTATATATTTAGCGATTTCACCTGATAGCCTGAGGGGTTGTACAGAAGCTAGCACTTCAACGCTTGGACTCTATAAAGGTGTCCACAAACCTTCAAGCTCTCCACGCAACACAGATCCCCCTTCCCTTCCAGACCAAAATTGAATACGTAACTATCACTGCCTGAATCAACTCATCATGCCAGTCGACAAGATTCGAGTATCGGGTGACTCCCGCATTGAGTACAAGACTGCGACATTGAACGGTCACAACTACTGTGAGCATACCACAGATCAAAGCAGAGCTTTGCCTCCGCAAGTTTTTGACATGGAATAGATCTGAACTGACGATTTGTAGCTTATGTTCTCAGCCAGCCTAAATCAGGGCAATTCAAAGCCACCGTCTTCCTGGTAAGCGGCCAGCTCAAAGAAAAAGCCACTCACATTGACATTTATCCTCCATAGATCCACGGCTTCCCCGATCTCTCCATAGGATGGCGGTATCAGATTCCCATGCTCGTAGACATGGGATTTCGAGTGGTAGCTCCCGACTGCCTTGGATACGGACGAACAGTGAGTATTCCCACCTTCCACCCTACTGGGAAATATCATCTAACAAATACAATCCAACAAGGACGCTCCGGACGAATTGACCCCCTATGCCCACAAAAGTTGCGCAGCAGACATCAAGTCCCTAGCAACCCATCTAGGCGAAACCCAAATCATCCTAGGTGGACATGACTGGCAAGCATGCCTCGAGCAAACTTTCTTCCCCAGAACCGCACGGCTAATACACAAAACAGGGGCGCAGGACTCGCCTACCGCATTGCACTCTGGCATCCAGAGCTAGTAAGCCACCTATTCACAGTCTGCGTGCCTTATGCACCACCCATGGCCGAGAATGTCTCTCTCGAAGACTTTGTCCGTGACAAGGCACCGAACTTCACGTATCAGCTGCAGTTCAAGAGCGGGGAATTGGAGAAGGTTATTCGGTCGAAGGATGATATTCGCCAGTTTTTGCTTGCGCTTTATGGAGGTCGCACGGAGGCGGGTGAGCTCGGGATCGACACCACAAAGGGTGTTTTGCTTGATAAATTTGGCGGCTTGAAGCTTTCGAGGTTGTTGAGCGAGGAGGTAAGTTGGGTCTATCTGATTTGTGACGTGGGATTGGGGTTGACTTGCTGACTTCGTCCAGGAGTTGGAGTTTTATACGAATGAGTTTGCTCGGCATGGGATTCATGGACCGCGTAAGTCTTCTTCCAGATTCGTTTATTAGGTTCTTGCTGATCATTTCTATAGTTAATTGGTACCGCACTCGCGACTTGAACTATGAAGATGAGCTTGCTATTCTCGACAGGCATATCCAGGTTCCTACGTTGTTTGTCCAGGCGCTGAGGGATCAGGCTCTGCCGCCTCATTTGGGCAAGTCTATGCCGAAGCAGTTCCCGCGACTGACCGTGAAGCAGGTTGATACCTCGCACTGGGCTCTATGGGAGAAGCCTGAGGAAGTCAATGAGATTATTAGATCTTGGTTGGCGGACCAGTCTGTTGCTGGTGGAAGTTTTGGCAAGCTCTGATTGGAGAAACAATGGGTATCGTGGCAAATTGAAAAAGAAAGATTGATTTAGTTTTGCGAAAGTGCGTTATCTCATATCGTCAAAGTATTAAGGATATGCGCGTCATCACAAGTCGCGGGCAGTTACTCGAACAAGCATAACTGCACAGGACTGGGACTCACCCCGCAAAGATGATGTTGTTTAGTACTGGAACACCTTTGTCTCGATTTTGCAGCCGACCTTCTCCAATCGGTCCACGTAATCCTGACCCAGCGTAGCGGGAGTAACAATGCCACCACGCGAGACTTTCTTGATCTTCTCCTCCTCGTTGAGAATAACCATCGCAGCCTCAGCTAGCAACAGTCCAGTGAATGGGTACATGCCGCCATGGTATGTAATCTTACCGAAGACTCGCTGCGGTGAAGCACTGTCCGCAGTAGCAATGGCATTGTACTCGAGACGGTCATTTGCCGAGTCTTCTCTGCGCGGGCCACTGCCAGGGGCAAAGACAAACTTCTGCACCAGCCAGCGTACCGGCGACAGCGCAAGCAGCGAAACAACAACCAAAAAGCCGATGTGGAAAGCGACACCAATCAGAGCGTTACGAACCGATAGGAACTGACGGAAGAAGAAATTCTGCCCGTACAGCTCTGGCATCAGACTGCTGCTGCGGTATACGATGCTCATGTCGCAGACCCCGGACGGAGAGGTCGTCACGGTACCCAGGTCGGGGATTGAGCGCACGCCAACGACCTTTTCTAGGATTGAGTCGCTTGGGATGTTCTTTGGTGGCGGGGATGCTGCCAACGAGAAGGGGGTCATTGTCTTGGACAGCTCGGACATTGAAAACCCGTCGAAGATGGTTAGAACAGTACTCAAGGTGCCGCCGCTAGGACCGGAGGATCTGTTGTGAATGGATTAGAGATCCGCTTCTATGTGGACGTGAAGTTACATACTTCATTTCCTTGATGGTGCTGTCGATTTGACGAGTGGAAGACGAGAGGTCCTCTCGGACTCGCTTAACCAGGGCCCATGCCAGCAGATCAGCAGGGGCACTCTCAACACCGGTACAAGGGATTATCTATATGCAATTAGCAGGAACGTATCTGACGGAAATTGATTGCAGAACGAACAATAGCGCCATTAGCCTTGGCAGTCTCGTGGTACTTGTCGATGATCACCTTGATCCAGGGTGTTTCTCCAGTACTGTAACGATCAGCAAGTGTTCGAATGACTTGAACAAATATAGAGCAATAACTTACACATCCACATAGTGAGTTCCATTGACGGCGCATGCCTCGACGACTGGGGTCGAGTACAAATGGTATGGACCCACACAATTGATGACCAGCCGTGTTTTCCGGGCAAGCTCGTTGAGCTCTGTAGAGTTCAGTTGAACGACCAGGACATCTATTATCACACATGAGCATTGAGATATTTAAGCAGTATACAAATGAGACCGCAAGGTTATGTACCTGGGTCCAGACGATCTGGGTTAAGAGCCTTCAGTTCCTGAGCGATAGACTCCAATTTCTGCGCGGATCGACCGGCGATAGCCCATTTCAGATCGGTGGGAAGGTTCTGCACAATATGCTCTGCGCAAAATCGGCCAGTGTAGCCAGTTGGGCCCAGTAAGACCAGGTCATACTGTCGGTTAGAAGTCATGGTGGTTGACTTGATAGGTTCGGAATCTATGATGTAGTTTGGTAGAACAAGGGAGCTTTCAGCAAATCACAAGCTCCTCGGCACGCTTCAAGATGCAGTGTGGGGTGGAAATTGGAGCAGGCGAAATAGCCACGAAAGAGTTCTTGAAGCTTTACGTAGGACTAGACGCAATACATGTTACACAATTGAGATTTTTCTTTGATCTGGCGACTCCAAATGTTTGTATTTCCTGGCCGCGGTATATCACGTGATCGGATGGATCGATTAGCCCGAGAAAAGGAGACTCTGGGGGCGGCTGGTCTCGAACATAATCAGGCCCAAATTAGAATAGACATCCACATGAAAGGTAGATTTAATTTTGCACGAGGTCATTCGTTTTGGATGATGTAGAGGGGAAATTAGACAAAATATCAGACACCTGAAATTTTAGGCATCAAATACGAAAAAAAATCTCACAGAATCCCAAAATCCAACATCAAATCAAACAGACTCTTGGAAATTCAACCAAAATCATCTCCACCAACTTCGTCATCATCTCAATCTGGTGGACCTTGGTGGACCAAACGTAAGCATTGGAAACCTGAGGCTATCAACATCCTGACATAAGCCCACCAACTAAAACTGGTCAGGTGATCGCACGAAGCCAAGAGCCCTAAGCGAGAATCCACAGCACAACCCGCCCTCATTCAAAGTGTCTTTTTTGGACTCCTGTTGAATACCCATCTTCATCCTCTACACCAGCCAAGATGACGAAGCGCACCAAGAGTATGTGTCTCTTTCTGAAATTCAACACACTGCAAAGCGAATTGCTCGATGCTAACTATTTTTCACAGAGGTCGGCATCACCGGTAAATATGGTACCAGGTATGACATTCGCCCAACTCGCGCCTATACGACTGTGATTTCCTCGAGACACACGGACCCAATAGCGAACACTCCAACACGACGACAACGGATTCTAACAATTTCCCAACAGATACGGTGCCTCCCTGCGTAAGCAGGTGAAGAAGATGGAAGTCACCCAGCACGCCCGCTACGTCTGCACTTTCTGCGGAAAGAACAGCGTCAAGCGCAAGGCTGTCGGTATCTGGGAGTGCAAGGGTTGCGACAAGGTCGTTGCCGGTGGTGCTTACACCGTCTCGTGAGTCGCCCACTATCGCAAGGAACGACTCTGGTGACCTGACCCAGGGATCGACCTGGGTTGGGCGCACACAGTCGTGATCTACAACGCACAACACGAGGCAAGTTTACTGATCGTTTCATTTTCTACAGCACCCCCGCCGCCGCTGCCACCCGCTCCACCATCCGTCGTCTGCGTGAGATCGCCGAGGTCTAAATGGGAGGATTGTGTGGTTTCATTTCTCTTTACGGTTACGTCTGAATACCAAAAATGAATGAAAAATTCGGGATTACGAATTCTTGTTGCAATCCGCTTCGTCCTGAGTATGCCGTATATCGATGTGACTGGTTTCCAAAGTTCGCCTCGGTCGCTGCCTACCCTGATAGACAATTCGCCAGTCAATCCAAGATCCTCTACCTGATTCCTTCGACTTTCTGCGACCGTGTGAACCATGGATGAACTGCAGAGCTGCATATCTGCGGTCTTTCGTGGTTTCTCAGGCGCTAGACAGTCACGTAGACTCGACGAGGAATGAGTGGACCTTGGTTTGGAGGTCACCTGGCTTTGCATATTGTCTTGAGTTGACCGACTGCGCTCCGGAAATTATCTTCCTTCGTACTTTCTACGTGCACCTGAACAATTGCACTAGGTGCCTGGCACACTCCGACCCACATGATACAAACCCAACTGAGATGATGCTGATCCCCCGTTGGCGCTTGGCCCGGAACCTATGAAATCTTACACGATGACTAAGTTGGAAACTGTCCAAGGCCGCCCGGGCGTGATTCGGGTTTCAGCTAAATCATAAGCGCCCTAGTGTGGTCTTTTTTTAATTTGTAGATCGGCCACCTTGCCTTTCACTAGGGACTTATCAAATGTGTAATTTGTGTTGTACAGGGACCTTGTTGGATAGTTGCGGGATATCCATGACTTGATCTGCGGATCAGATACTCAGAATTACTAGCCATCAGTAAAAAAAACAAAAGGATTTGTATCATTCTCAAAATTTTTCTTAATATAGTCATGGTAATACCAAGATCCAAATAGTCCAAACCAATCCAGGGCATCGTGCATCATTCGCCTCCGTCACGTTCCTGCTTTGCGTTAGTCCGGTAATCCGGCCCACCTTCAAAAGGCGCTCTCCACACCTTTCTCGCTTCTACACTTCTCGAGAGTCGCTCTTCATGGACTTCGCCTTCTCTTATAAATCTGTCGCTCATGTCCGATACTTGTATTGTTTGTTTAGGAGACCTAGGTGAAGGAGCGGGTGATCCTCTTGAGCCTGTGAGCCTTGATTTGAAGGATGGCGACTTCGATGGGCTTGACTCTCAGATCGCTCAGCTGCTTCCCTGTGGTCATGTCCTACATAATAATTGTTTAAAACCATGGGTTGAACGGGCAAACAGTTGTCCTATATGTCGGCGCAGTTTTAATATGGTGCAGTTGAGTGATAGTGTCGGAGGTATGACGCTTCCCCCTTCCTTGGACTTATGACGTGGTTCCCTTAATATTACAAGTACTGACTAGATTGATTTGCTATAGGAACTGTCACTTCTTCCTACGCTGTCCAGGACCGAACCCAAGTGGCCGAAGTGGACCCTTCCATGATAATAGAATATGTGGAAGATGACTTGACCGATTTCCAACCATGTACAATTTGCGGACAAGCCGACAACGAAGATGTTCTCCTATTATGCGATGGTTGTGATGGACCTTCTCATCTATACTGCCTAGGTTTGGACGAGATCCCCTCGGGGTCATGGTATTGCCAACAATGCGAGGAACTACGTGCTCTGGGACCGGCTCCCGAGATATCAGCACGGCCGTCTCGGGCGATCGAGCAGCGGAGTCGACGAACTAGGGCTCAACAGAGACGACTACAAAATCGAACCCAGACGAATTCTTTACATTGGGCACGAGTCTGGCAGTCTGTCTGGGATCATCTGAATCTCGACCTTGATTTCCCCTTCGATGACGATCGATCTGCCGAACGTGCGATGCAACAACGTCGTCGCGAGGAGGCAAACCAGCGCGAATTTCAAGCTTGGCAACGCCGCTTTGAGGTCGCTGAGCGACAAGGTGGGGGTAGTCGGTTTCGCGATACAGCAACCCTGTTCGATCTTGATCATGCCCGACCATCACGACCTCGGGTTCCTAGGGTTCCGACACCGGAGCCCGAATCCTTGGAGGAGATGCGGGCTTGGAACGCCTTCGAAAGGGCACGAGAGATCGAAAACAACCCAAGTGCAGCCAGGAAGCGCAAAGAGCCGACCATGTCGCCGTCTCCGGAACCCACAGAACCGGAGCGAAAGTTGAAGCGTCCTCGAACGAGGAGGCCGCAGGAGCTCGCAGCTCGTGCACAGCAAAATCAAAATGGTGAATCATCCAGAACTGCGAGCTCCAATTTACGACCAAGTGGTGACAATCCCATCGGACCAAGCTTCCTGTCATCACTATTGAAGGAAGTAGAAGACGCACCCAGTCATTCATATGGACCTTCCGCTTCAACATCTGTCGCTCCTACCGACCACCCATCTCCCGGTCCCTCTTCTCCCTCCATCTCTCCCGCCTCATCTCGTTACTCCTCCCCTCTCCTCTCCGCAGCCACACCACCACCTTTCCCGCGAAGCCGCCCCATCTCCCCTATTCAACTATCCTCCCCCGCCCAACCCTCATCTCCTCCTTTCTCCCCCGAAGTGTCATCGGGTAGTCCATCAAATGGCGCCAAAGAAGACAAACCACAACGCCAGCCCGGCCGTCCTCGCTCCCGCATCCCCCAACGAGCACTGTGTTTCGGTGCCTCCCGCTCGCCCGACTCATCCCCCACTCGAGCTGGTCCATCCCTAGCCCTCAAAGCCGATATACAGAAAATGGTGGGCATTGAATTAAAACCCCACTATAAGAAAAAGGCCATCTCGAAAGAGCAATACACCAACATCAACAGGTCCATCTCCCGCATGCTCTATGAGCGAGTCGGCGATAAGGAAACACTTGAGCCGGATGAACGCACCAATCTCGAAACAGAAGCTCAGCACGAAGTGCAGAATACAATTGACGCACTGAAGATGAAGAGCAAAGATAAGCAGAAACAGCGCATGGTGGCGACCGACACAGACGGTGATCTATAATGACTATACCACGAACTCTCCCCGGCATTTATTGGCGTTTCTTCTCATCTCAGCGAATGATACTCTTTGGCGGAATTGGTTGGAATGTACAACTGGCGTTTGATACTTGCAGGCTGTCTTCTTCCCCTCCCCTCCTCTTCCTCCTCTTCCTCCTCTTCTTCTTCTTCTCCTTCTTCTTCTCCTTCTTCGTCCGCGGAGCCTTTTTGTTGAACTCTTTTGTTCATAACACCCTGCGTCGATGGAAGTGATTTTTGTGTTGTTTTTTTTTTCTTGCGTGGAGCTAGTCTATTCGTGTTCTCTTTGCTCCATATTTTGTCTAAATATCAATCTTCTGACCGTAGGAGGAGGTACGGCCACTCCTAGGTAGCCTCGCCATCTTTGGTTTATTAGGTCTTTCTATCTATTAGTTGGGGCTTCCAAGTTTATATATTTTAAAAGAAGATTCCTCGAAGAGTATCTGACAAATAATTTATAGGAAGACAGCGAGGACTCCTCCTTCAATCGGGGATCGATTTGGCTGCATACTCGAGGATAGATCTAAATAAAGTGCAAATAGTAAGTACAACGATGCTGTGAAATGAGACAAAGCTGATTTTGAACAGTGTGATACCACCGGAGTCCGGTCTACAAATCTACCAGAATTGACAAGAACAAACTAACAAGTCCGCTCCGCACTCTCCATTTTATCAGTTAAATCGTCCTGGTAAGCATTTTCATACACCTTCGCAGTGTCAGACTGATCTCGCTTGCGATTTTCCCAAGCCCACAAAACCGATACGCCAAATACGGCCCAAGAAGCTGGTAACCACCTACCAGGAATCCCGGCGGCATAACTAGCAGCATTGAATTCAGCGTGTTAGGCCCAAACGAATTCTCATAATACTACAGTCCATTTATCATACACAGGATAAGCATCAGTCGTCAGTCGATTCTGCGGAGGAGTTTCTCTTCTTCCTCTTCTTCCTCTTCTTCTTCTTCTGTCCATGTGTCAGTGTAACCTGGCGGAGAACCCGGATTCCCTTGCCAGAAGCACAACATGAAAGAAACATTGCCGTAACATGACTTGGCTCTGGCTTAAGTCGTGTACATCAATGCCTCATGCTTCAGCTCGTGTTGGTGTAAATGTTCGCGATGAAGCTCCAGTGCGGCACGGGCCCCGTCTTCAACAAGATGTTTCTTCCTTTGATGCTCAATCTCATGAGGCAGCTTAAGGATCCTCCATGTTAGGGGATAGAGGCATCGAGTGTCAAATGGGGCGGCACAATAAAATAGAGAAATCGGAGTCCCTTGAGCCCAACAGCGCCACATAAAAAGAATCATTGGCGTAGTGTCATTTCACCCTGGCTTGAGTTGTATGTATTATCAAACAATTTCGCTGAGAAATACCGTATTATCTGCTTTCTGTCTAAATCTGCTTGTCGCAGAAGTCGCGTTTGATCCTATGTGGCGAGGAATCCATGCTTTAACTGCATTTTCTCCATATAGCGAGTGATCTGACCTACATCGGGTAAGAATCTAGAACCTTAGGCTTGAACTAACGCAGGACATGTTTTGCCTCAAGTATTGTCCCGTAATTGAGACTGAAAGGAGAATGACAATAGAGTAAATGGCGTGCAAGGCGATCATAAGGTTGTTATCCGTGGCAGTGAGTGTGATCAAATAGATCATTGACAAAATTGGGCCCGCGGATGTGGCTATCAAAGTCGTAAATTACATCAACATTGGTTCCCTAAATTTGCGTGGAGACAATTAAGACAAGTTGGTCTACTACTCGTAGACCGATCACCAGTCCTCCCTCATACTCATCTCAAGCCGTGCCTCCCTGATATAAAAACAAATACAACACTCCGTCGCTGCAGCACATTTCCAAGCCGAGACCAACTCATGACTTGAAACAATTTAAAGGGGACAACACACACCTCACGATTTGTGGTCTCTTGCATTGGAATGTTGAACGATTACACCACGCCTAATATCCCTTGGAGCCTGGTTTTACGCAGATTACGTCGCAGCCATCACTAGCAATGAGGATTGAAATCGCGTATCCGTTTCTGATCCCATCACCTAGGCAGCCTGTTACGATGGCGACTCTTTTTTAGCTGAAGAACGTGATGGCGGATCGGATAGAATACCGGACCCCATGGTTTTCGATCTGATGATTTGATTTTAATTGAGGTTACTTACTAGATCCAAAAATAAACCAGATACGTAGATCATCTACCCTTGTACCTGCTATGTCCAACGGCATACCTACACAGTCTATCTTCATGCGGGTTTACCGAATGCTGAGATGCACTGTTACCGGTAGCCGAGCCGAGGTGATGTGAGGGGTGAGGATGATGGCGATATGTCTCTCGGCGAATATCTGCTATGTAAGTTGTACATGCATTTCTACATGCATTGCGTGCCCCTCCGTGAAATCCCATCGGGGAGTGGGTTGCGCGGCTTTATAGCGGGGCTTTTTAAATCCGGGCAGAAGATGAACTCCCTACTTGTTTCTTGTTTCTTCTTCTTCTTCTCCTTCTCCTTCTCCTTCTCTTTTGGTAATATAATTACCTTCGCTCACTACAACAATGGCCGACTTCACTGAATATGGTAGGCCCAGCACCGAATGGGTCGCCCTCGAGTCGACGCTGCCTGAGTCCCCCAAGGACCTTTCGTTGGAACAAATGAAGACATTGTTAAACAAGGGCCGCGAGGCAGCCGCCGCTCAAGATATGATCGACGGCCTCAGTGCTGAAGTTCAACTGCACGACTACACAATCACGGCGCGTGACGGCACACCCCTCGAAGCACGCACCTACCGCCCTGTCGGCGTCCCAGTCTCTGACCGCCTGCCTGTTTACGTTCATCTTCACGGTGGTGGTTTCATTTTTGGAACACTTTCTTCTGAAGACGCCATTTGCTCGCGGATTGTCACCTCGCGTGCCCAGAAGGGTACCCCAGTCGTAGTCCTGAACATCAACTATCGACACACCCCCGAATATACCTTTCCCACTGCTTGGAATGACGCTGAAGATGCTTTTGTATGGCTACATGAAAATATTGCCGAGATCGGCGGGATCAGTGAGCAGGTCGTCGTGGGCGGTATTTCAGCTGGTGCATGGTTGACTGCGTCGTTGACGCTAGCTCAGCTGCGCGGCGATAACAAGCGCTTGGCAGCCTACCCAAAGATTGTGGGACAGGTCCTCATGATTCCTTGTCTTGTACAATGGGATCACTATGCGCCAAGGCTAGAGCAGCTCAAGAGTCCTGATTTGTCGAGCTATGTGCAATGTGCCGATGCGCCTGTCTTACCAGTGGCTCGAATGAAATTCTTCAGCGGGCTTCTTCGGTTTGATGACACTAAGGATGCTGCTGGAGATCGTCGGATAAACCCCGGAAATGCCACGGCGGAAGAGGTCAAGGACTTACCTCCTACGACGTTTGGGATCGCGGGAAACGACCCATTGAGAGATGAAGGTCTGTTCTATGGACAGCATCTCGCTGCAAATGGGTGAGTTTGTTATACTATTCAAAATCTCCGACCTTCAACAGCTAAACATTTCATCAGCGTTCCCACCAATGTTAATGTCTTTCCCGGTGTCCCTCATGGATTCAGGAGATACAAGCAGCTTCCCGACAGCAAGAGATGGGATGATGTTATGAGCGACGGCATTGCCTGGGCACTTACAAAGCCTGCGCCTGGTCCATTTGAGATCAAATCTAAATAGGAGACTAAGTTGTAGGCCGAAGATGCATACTTCATTTTGGGATCTGTTAGTGGACATCAAGATGGGATATCAAAAAAAAACACAACCATAAAGGATTTGCCAGCAAAGCCGGATGAAACTTTTTTACGTGGAGAATAGCATAAATTATGAGGATATGAGATTAAATCAATCGAATAAAAGGAGGCGTCAATAAAAGACGAGACGCCGAACATGACAATAGGCGATTCACCGCTCGGACCCACAATGCCGATTGTCCGATCTGGGAGCCGCCGATGTGAGTCTTCCTATTCATCGACTCTCCCAGTTCTTATTTTCTATTTACCTTCAATTGTCTGGTCATTATGCATGTTTATTGTTCACTACATGCAATGTAATTCTAATCTGCTTTCAATCCCGCATTGAAACAAAGGGCGGGCCCCTCCTCCCCGACAACCATCGCTTTTGCGCAAAGCGTTGCCTCATTTCGTGTGCGCGACTTGGAAATAGAGCTTTTGTCCTAAGAGCTCATATCGTGCCCTTCTCTCGTGCTCAAGCGTTGTCCCGCGAAACCCGAAACCCACATACCACAATGCCCCCCTCTACCTCCACCAACGGAGCCTCCTCCACCCCCGACGCCCTCGAATCCGACCTCCTCGTCAAACTATCCGCCAGCTGCGCACTCGAAGATCTGCAGGAAAACCTCCTCAGCTCCCTCCACCGCTTGGGCTGGACCGACAAGGTCACGACCCTCGCCACAGAACTCCTCCGCGCCGGCCGCTGTGAGACCTTCGACGATGTGATGGCAGCAGTGCTCGCTTCGGCAGAGGGTCGAACACACCCCGCACTGGGGGCCAATAGCGCGAACGGTGAAACTACAAACGGAACAAAAGAGACCAATGGTGTCAAGAAAGGCAACAAAGCCAAAGATCACCCATACGACCCTCTGAAGTACATTGAAGAAATCGATATCCGCATTCCGGAGACCGTGGTCGACGAAGGCGTTCGCGGATTGAAAGATATCATACGAGAAGTTGCCGACTTGGAAGGCGAAAGCGCGCCTAATGGCGACAAGAAATAATGACAGACACCGAGCGCTGGGAAAGCGACATTTCAAAATGCGATCATGCATGACGGGTTCTTTCTAAGAAGTACAGAGTGTTTCGGCCTGGCTGCATCAAATTTCATGGATTTACATATGAAGTCTATGGGCGCTCTTGCATTTGAATAGACTACCAATTCATGGGATTCTAAATATCCCCTTTTTCGAAACACTGCAGTTTCTCGTGCCCAGAGCTAAAGCTCTTCCATAGCTCTTGATGACGGATTTTGTGCTCAGTACTCCAGCCCTTTGCCCCACAATGTCTCTTTGATTATCTTTATCCCCACAGATCGGATGCTCGTGTGAAAAAGCATGGTTCTGGCATGAATTCTCTCTCGTCGGCTTACTTGTTTTGGATAGCCGAATCAAGCCCTTCGGCTGAAACGCGGGGGTGCTGGACAAACCCCACGGACATTAACCCGAGACTGGAGATGAAGAGCATAAAATAAGTGATAGTGTTTTTGGAAATAGCATGTTACAATTCTCATTATGTGCATTTAGCCAGAACCTTGGAAACAAATGTACCTTCTGAGATGAACTATCAATATCAATACCTATGACTACCTCGGTATGAGTACACCGGCCCCATGGATTGCACCATTCCACCAAATCGGGCGGTATTCAGTTTGTAATAAGATATCCACAAGCCTCCTGTCAAGCTGGAGCTTAATTTAGTCTATGTCAACGTGATTGGCACAATGTATACATGGAAACTGGTCGTCCACTATTTGCGCAAACATTCCGATACCGAAGACTGGGACTTTTTGCTGTGACTGGCCTTCATGGATTGACTAGCTAGTGAGTTTTGTCTTAGACAAGAATTTAGTGATCGGTGAAGACTAATACTTGCTCGCGTAAAGCAAACTGGCAATACGCCAGCAGTCAATAGGGGCGAAAGTCCAATGTGAACAGCGCGTCAGAACTCCCACGAACAAGATATTCGAATTAACTACATTGCCCCATAGTATATGTTTCTACCCTTTTCTGACTCGAAATCATTCTCCAAAATCACATGGCTATATCAAAAGCGCCAATTGATCGGCCGCTTACGAGGTCTAGTGTATAGTCAAAGGCTTCGAGTTTGTACCCCAGAAGGTGCTGCAAAATACATGAAGGAACGTGCAACCGACAGAACAATCAACGGCAAATACTTACCATCATGTGGAATGTAAATCCACAGCTAACTGCTCTACCCGATCACAGGCCACTTACTAATTTCCACACCTAACTCTGTTTCCTAGGAGGGCTTCAAGGGTGTTGGCATATAAAACCACCTTGAGGGAGGGTATCTCAAGCAAATGCAAAAGTTCAGCTTAGCATTATTACAAAACATTAATGGGTGCCTGGCTGGAGTAAGAGAAAGACTACAGAGGGAGCCAAGGCATAATGATTTGCGTAGGTGCTTGGCATCATTTTGATAAACCTTGGGAAGGCGGGGTCGGCGACAAATTCATTTCAAGCATGCCAGAGATATTGAGTATGTCAAGAAATATCCTGATTGGACAAGGTGCTCTAACTTGGAAAGCATACCCCCGACCTAATGTATATAAAAGAAAGAGGAAGAGAGGTGAACATTTAGACTTCGCGTATAAACTTTTCTGAGGTTCCAAGGTTCCAACGTTTCCCCGTGAAGAGTCCAGGCCCAGTCACGTGAACCCCCAATCTCACCAGACAAGCATCCTCCTCGCCTAATCTCGACCTTTGCTCAAGTCTTGCTCCGAGGCGTTAGTTTACTTTGGCTTCAGGGAATAGAGACGTATTACTCGCTTTGACTCGTGGCCTTACTTTCTTCCAACACCCCTATTCCGCCGTGGCCCTGAACCGCCAACCTTCCCCGCTTTGGCTTGTTGATTGCCGCGTACTCGCACTCGACGACAACACCCCTCCTCGGAAAGGAGTATCGAGAACATTTTCCTACCAGAACACAAGACACACAATACCGCTATCTGCTAGAAGATTTTACGAATCCGCCCATGTTTGCCTTGAAACCTTCCAGTCTTGCCGTCCCCTCGTTCTGCCCGCGTTTTATGAAATAGAGCAGTCGGCGCATTACTGCGAATACTCACTTTGTTTTTCTTTGCTGGCTCTACTACTTCCACTCTGCAGGCAGCGCCTGTGAACCTCTCACATCACTCATCTCTATTTTCGGTGAATATTGTCTTGCCACCAAAGATCCCTCGTCATGTCTCTACACACCTCCTACCACGCCGACTCCGATGCGGACGATGAGTACGAGCGCAGTGTCATCACTTCACCTCACCTTCACATCGACTCGGAATATTCTCCCACGGACTCCTCCATTCATTCATCGGAACACACCCCGACCAAGTTTGGACATTCCATCGATGGGCCTCGCTCACCGCGAACACTCATTATAGAATGGGGAATCGATGAATGCAATGAATTTTTGACATCGCTCGGATTACTGCAATATCACGGCATATTTCGAGGTAAGCACGCTCGTTCGAGCATATTTAGCTTACGCTATTTACTAACCACAATCAATGACGCAGAGAATGGGATTGTCGGTGAAGCCCTGATTGCCCTGAAGCATGAGGAGCTGAAGGAAATGGGTATCAACAGTGTGGGACATCGATTGACTATTTTGAAAAGCGTGTATGAAATCAAAGTCAAGCAAGATGTTCCTCTCGATGGAGACCATTATATTCCACTTAGTAAGTTCTCGGGCGTCCCGATTTAACACTATTTCTAACCCATGCTTGCAGCGGCGGACCAGAGTATGAATGAAACAGCAACGCAAGAGGATCTCGCTCGTTTAATCAAATCGATCCAAGTTCGAGACGAGAAGCTCATGTTGGTTGAAACAGAGTTGCGCCGGATCACAGACGACTACCGGCGATTGCGCGAAGAAATCCTACCAGTGATCAAAATAGTAAAAGATCGGTCACACCCATTGCCTCCGCCCTCTTCGCATGGGCAATCTTTAGAAAACTGGCACGACAGCACCGCCACTCTCACGTCAACTCCCAAACCCACAATCACCCAGGAACTTTCTTCATCGTCGAAAATTGCGCGGGCTTTCTCCAAGCGCATTCATCCTAACGGTGGCACATCCAAAAACAATTCGCCAACCCACCCTCCACCTACGGGCTATGATGGACGCTCTCATCACGACACCCTTAATCCATCAAGCGCCGCTTCATCCCATTTGACAGCCTCAATGAATGGAGGACCCCAACTATCACCTGGAATTCCTTCACCAACGTCACCGCACCATCACCACGCTCACCCCCAGACACTCAATCCACGTTCATATACCCAACCACTCTCCAGCGCGAATCGCAATACAGCCTATGATTATGCCGAGCAAACCCCGACAATACATTCCAGAGACCGATCCACTCCCAGTCAGCTTCCAGCTTCCCGCGTCGAGACACCATCCACTGCATCACGTCTTGACCCACGACTCGACAGGTCTGAATCACGGGGTGGCGGCGGAGGTGGAAGCGGAGGCGAGAACCCAAATAGCGTGGAAATTTTCAAGTCATTCCGAGTCTCTTGGGAAGACCCCTGCCACAAGGTCCTCCCGGCTGCTCTTAAGAAATACAACATCAACTCTGACTGGAAGAACTACGCGCTTTATATTGTTTATGGTGATCAAGAGCGTTGTCTGGAATTGGATGAGAAACCCCTTCTCTTGTTCAAACAGCTAGAAAAGGAAGGACGGAAGCCAATGTTCATGTTGCGGAAGACCCACGTGGACAACCCTTCAGGCACTCCAGGGCCTGGTGCATCGGCACCTAACAGTGCGGGCTTCAATGGTGGTCAACAAGGACAAATTAATCTTCCAGGCGGCGTGCTCTGATTCTGTTTGAGGCCGATTTTGCTCTTACGATGCACGCGTGTCTGTGGCTTGAGATACCCGGTGACTTTCGATTACGTGTTGAATAACTCTTCCGTTGCATTTGATTTGTATGCCCATTGGACTATGTCGTGTCAGTTTTGTCGGTGTTTGGTGTGTTATTGAAGAGCCGGTATACCGTATTTGGGGAATGGATTTATTGGTGACATTGGCGTTTTCTGCTTCTCTTGACGCTTCAATCCCAGACTCGTCGATGTCCCATGCAGCATTGTGCATCAGCCTTTTCTTTTTAACTTCTTTCAGGATATCCTTGGCTAGCATAGGACCTTTGGTCCGGTGTTTTTTTTTTAGCATAGTACATACTGAGCTTGTGCATGAGATTCCCATTGTTTATTCATATCTACGGACTTCAACTTTATCAATGCAAGTGAGACAGACTAGGTACCACAAATATGTACAAGGGAATTACTTCTTATGTTGTAGGCGTTTTACCATCAACTGCAGACTATCAACTTTTCGCAAAATAATGCGCTTTGATGCCCGTGAACGAGAATTGGGGTTCTATCACTTGTAACATGGTCTATAAGATTATTTTTACTTCTTACTAATATATCGGGGAGATTCTGATGGTCATAGACATAAAGCAACAGTATATTAAAATATATATAAATCACACAATGTGACTGAAAAGGTATGTGACGTCCTCCCCACAGCTAACGCCCATAGGGCATCCCGAAAGATAACCCTAGCATAGCTATAAAGTGTTGTATAAAGAGGAACGCCTTTCTATACTCTCCAGGGCCGGGAACGGAAGAAAACCCATAAAGGCCGAAGCCATCGGATAAGCCTCAGCAAGCCACAAAGTGGAGCCCCGTGAAGTTGATAGAAAAGGAAAAAGAAAAAGAGTAAAAGGCGCGGGACACCCGGCCGTATTTATGTCTCTATGGTTTTTTCCACGCTAGAGCTGATTGGGACTCGGTGGAATGGTTCTTCCGGATGAATGTCCATTTTTGCTATGTCTGATAATTCCCAACAAAAAAACTCAAAAAAGAATAGGTCCTGCCCGGGATCGAACCGGGATTGCTGGTATCAGAAACCAGAGTGATGACCATTACACTACAGAACCTGAATTGTTGATTCGAGATTTGAAAGTTGACTCTATAAACTCCATAGCATGGCCACATGCTAAATATCGGCACGGACTCGGTTTCATCGCTTGCGGGCGCTTTTTCCGAGAGGCTGACTGATTCAGACTCTCCAGATTATCTATAGCATTCCAAAAGTAACTACATGTAGCTAATTTGAGAAGAGTAAGAGACTAGCGAGGTCCAAATAGCCGATCGAGCGTGTGTTTTCCAAAATAGTTCTAGCTATATCTGTAGAGGTTGGTCGTTCCCAATCTTTTAGGGCTTTTTCTACTTCTTAGTGGATGGGTGGGTCTTGTGGTTTATAGTGCCATTGGTCGTCACCCACTTCAACAATTCAGGTTCTGTAGTGTAATGGTCATCACTCTGGTTTCTGATACCAGCAATCCCGGTTCGATCCCGGGCAGGACCTCGTCTTTCTTTTTTTTCTTTCGTTCCATTTTTCCAATTCAGAAAAGTCCAAAGGGCAATTGCATTTTACTAGCATCTACATCGATGCAGAATCGTACAATATCGTTAATAACTATAAGAATACTAAGTCGGGAAAAGTCGATATGTGAGAATCCACAACCGGAAATATCATGTCTCCTTCACACCGAGTGTTCAACCTGCTCACCCTTTGCATCTGCCATTCCCACGATGAAGTTGAAAATCCAATTGCTAGCCGCGGCCAAGGCCATACCTTAGCTCCGGCTGCAGAGCGGGAAGATCTCTGGACACTATATTTGAAGATGTCATACCAGGGTTATAACCGAAACTAGCATCTCTCAAACTGCCAAAGGCACAGGTTGCATACAGTAAGGGTGTTCCTTTGAAGGGACACCTGGCTGAGATCTTCTTGGGATTGAGTTTCCTCTCCAGCCAGGTCTGCTGTTCCTCAACCTTCGCTGGCTCGAAATATTTCGTGATGTTGATAGTGCCGAAGATGAATTGATCAACTAGGTACCAAGTACAAAACCCACTTGTTGATTTGATCAAGAGATGGGGGATAGTGGTATTATTACCCCGGGCCCTGTCCAACCCTGTCAGTGGGGAAGAGGAATTCTCTCCAGGTTGATGGGGGAATAGAGCCTGAAGTATGTACACCATGGGGTCACCGTTCCGGGAATATGCCGAATCTATATATTTCATCCTGGGGTTGCTATTGGACAATATGGGAGTACCTGGCGACCTTGGCTTCTGGACATCCCATCCAACCCTGGCACTTTTGGGGAAAATGACCTTATTATTGATCATTAAGACATGCAAGTAGTCAAACTTTCGAGTCTTAGTTCAACCGCCCATCACAATCCCGAGACTGGCCGTGCTTCTGTGGGGAGGTGAACGGTTCCGGGACTATAGTGGAGCCCCAATCTCGGTTCCGGTGGCGAATATCAAGTGGATCCGGAACGGCTTGGTAGATGTTGACTCTTCTATCCCGGATGACAACACGGTTCCTGGATGTCCGGGATTTGAAATCAGGATAGAAAATATTGAATATGTCAGATGACTAGAGCATGTGGTCAATTGTAATTTGATTGGGCTGTGAGTGGCCATAAAAAGATGAGTTAATAATTCCTATAGTTCCTATTGGTTCTACTTTCCACATTCAAGCAACATATCGGTATCCCGTGTGCTAGTTCGGCACGGGTCTTGAACACGGGTCGAGTATGGAGGCCGCTACATGGAGCTTGTCGACCATCCGCCGGAAATGTCTCAATACATAGGATCCGTTCGCTGAACATGCAATTGAGTGGGTAAAGTATTTAGCATTTTTAGAATATTTAAAGCTCAGGAGAATCCCAGAAGCTTTCTGTTCAATCAAATAATAAAACTGCAAATATGACCGCCACAAAAGTCCAGGTATGTCCCGATCCCAGGCATACCCAAAACGCATAGGTTTTTATTACACTTGCTCACTCTAACCCTTTTCTAGACCACCAACGAGGCATTCGTACTACACCCCGGAGGTACATTTGCTTTCGAAGAACGCAGCGTACCCACAATCCAATCAGACCGAGATGTGATAGTCCGAGTCATGGCAACAGGTCTCTGTGGCTCAGATGTGAGTTAGCTTCGAATCTCCCCATTTCCCCCGCACTCTCCGCTCTTTCTTTGTTTCTATTTCCTCAATGCAACAAAAACTAACAAAAATCTCACCGCAATAGGTCCACTACTGGCAACATGGCCGGATAGGGCCCTACGTCGTTGAAAATCCCATAATCCTGGGCCACGAGTCAACAGGAATCGTGGTAGAGAGCGGAAGCAGTGTCCAAGGCCTTGCCATCGGAGACAGAGTCGCTCTCGAGCCCGGCATCGCCTGCAATACCTGCCACCATTGTCGCAACGGCCGCTACAACCTCTGTCGGGGGATGCGCTTTGCCGCGACACCACCTTACGACGGAACACTCGCTACCTACTACCGCGTGCCTGCAGAATGCTGTTTCAAGCTCCCAGCACACATCTCCATGCGCGACGGTACCCTGATCGAGCCTCTTAGCGTGGCTGTGCACAGCTGTCAATTGGCAGGTTTCATGCAGGATAAATCAGTGGTTATCTTCGGAGCTGGACCCGTCGGGTTGCTCTGCTGCGCCGTTGCACGGGCCTTCGGTGCGTCAACGGTAGTCGCCGTGGATGTCGTCCCCGCTCGGCTCGCTTCCGCGGTGAAATATGGCGCTACACACACTTACCAAATGAGCATGGAGACGCCGGAAAAGAACGCGGTGGATTTGTTGGCGAGTGCGGGTTTCCCTGATGGCGTTGATGTTGCCCTGGATGCAACTGGCGCCGAGCCCTGTCAGAACTGTGGTATCTATGCTCTCACCCAGGGCGGGACGTTCATTCAAGTTGGTTTGGGAAAACCGAACCCATCGATTCCGGTTGGTCTGATCTGCGACAAGGAGATTGTTTTCAAAGGAAGCTTCCGGTACGGGCCTGGGGACTTTAAACTGGCCGTTGGGTTGCTGAACTCGGGCCGAGTCAAGCTGGATGATCTCGTCACCCATGAATACTCTTTCAGTCAGGCTGAGGATGCTTTCAAAAATGTCGCCGGCAGAGGTGGAATTAAGAGTGTGATCTATGGTCCGAATGTCGACGAGAACGAGGCAAAATCAATTGCAGTATAGCGCATGCCTTTGTGACTGTTGTTTTTTTTTAATTAGACTGCCGATTACCCCCCGCCTCCATTCCACGTCATGTCCCATAACCAATACAATCCGCCTTCAGCGCTATCATGGTGATTGTTCTCGACAGGTTCCCGAGACAGACCGGGCATATTCCAATCGTATTCTGCTGGCAGTTGCCATGATTCATTTGTCTGCATGCCTGGTTCAACAAACTCACCAAATTGAAGGTTATCTTCGCCAGTAGGAATGCCGGCAGAGCGATCCCCTGGAACCAAGGCTGGAATAGTACATTTGCATTAGCATGTGCATCATTTGAGCTAGCTGACATGAATGATAGTTCTCACCATATTGGACAGATGTTAAGCTATTGTTCAGACGATCAGCCCGGCTGAGGTCCGGCAGACGTTGGTCTCCCGAAAGAGAATTGCGAGAATCCCATGTCGCATCGAGCGGCATCCGAAGTGTGTCTTCAACGGAAATCAATGACGGGTTTGCTAGGGACTGCAAAGGCTGGTGACCCATTACTTGGCTTATTCCGGTAATGGGAGCAAGCATGGCAGCTGCTTCACGACGGAGGAGCATGATAACAACATTCTTCAGCACAGCCGTGCTTTGTTTCGATAGTGCAGACCGTCTTCCGAGCAGATCCTGTAGACGAAGAATGCGAGTAATTGTTCGCTTCACTTCCTGTGCGGTATCGGATAGAGGCTCTGAGAGAGCTATCACAGCCAACACAATCGCGGCATTGAATAAGTTGATGGCGAGAAATGCGCAGAGATGGCTGTTGGTGGCGAGTTGGGCTAGAGCTGGAAGTTCTGTCACTCTCGATGTTCTTGTTGCGGCATTCATCCACAGATCAGGACTTGTTGTCTGGGTATTTGGAAATGCGGAGTCGGGAGATAAGTGCGACTGAGCCACGGAAGAAGCGCTGGTTGAATTATTCATGATATTATCTGTTCTGCTTTCCTCCGGTGATTGCTTATTCACGGAGTAGAGATGGTCGACCTGCCGTGCCAACAATGGTCGATGCAGTACAATGAGAACATTGTCGTAAGTCAGTTGTAGCGACAGAGACTGCAGAGCGTATGCCCTCAAGCTTGGCCCATTGTCGGGATCGAAGTCTCGATTAAGATCCAAAGCCAAATGGCTCTGTAGGGAGGACCGCCACTTTTGGAGGTTCTCAGTGACGTGTCTGACTAGTGTGGAATATGTGTCACCGTTCAGCTGTTCGGACGTCCTGAGAGTACGTGAGCCGAAAACAGTCTTGAGGGCAGGCGAGGCAATCAAGTAGAGCTGGTTCAACTCTCGCTGGTAGGTTGAATAGCATATTGGGTTCGTCTGACCGGAGACCGGAGCGACAAAATTCGGGTTCTCGAACACATCCACTGGCATTTCAAGATTGCAATCCTTATCGTTGATGCCCAATGGCCGGCCATAGGTAATTGATGCGAATCTGTCCCACGTGTAAATCGTCCACCACACTCTTTTTCTTTCCTCGATGGTTTCAAAGTCCCCCCGTTGAAGTCCCCGGTGCATCCCTAAAGACTGAGCCATCTTTATGGTTGCTCCTAGTAAAGAAAAGGAGAGATTTGGACGGCCGTGATAGACGTGATGCGATCCTAAAAGAATGCAGGTCTGGGCCGAGGTGACTGAAGGTTGATCCATCAATTCCACTAGATTTGACTCAACCAGCCCCAACAAGTCTGCACTCAATTTCTTCATATCCTCGCTGTTGTCGGTCGGACCAGTGCAACTCTTCTTAGATCGGTACCACGATGCCATTGCAAGCATCAAGGCTAACAGCACGAGAAACGGTCTTTGCGAGGGGTGTGCAAAGCCATCCGCAATAGAAAGGATGCTCTTTCTGAATTTTGGCTCGTAAATCGCGAGAGAGAACCAGTGTATGGCATCAAAATAATCTTCCAACAGACTGTTTACAATCTCCATAGGAGGGAACGGCTGGCGCAAGATGGAAGATATCGGAATGCGCTGGCCCGTTGCCGAGTTTGCCATAGAGCTACCAGTGCTAGCCTGGTAGCCGGGTATAGCAGATGTGGTTTGTTCATCAATGTTATGGCTGCCAAGTTGACAGATTCTTCGAGCAATCCCTATAGCGGATTCGGCTTCACCACAATTGAGAGACGAAGGCATATCCCCCTCTCCAGCAGGGAGGTCAGCACCATCACCCCTGGGGTGCGCATCTATTAATCTACTCTGATCAGGAAGAATTTCACCGCGACTAGGGCCATTTTCATCCGGTGACTTTTCGGTAGGAGTCACCGGAGACCGATTAGACCGATGCCGGTCAGTTCGCGGGTTCTGTTTAGAACCCAAGCGCCTAATATCTCATGTAAGTAAAAGACCAAGTTAAAGGGATTCCGCTGTATAGCTTACTTCGGTAAAGTGGCCCTCCGTGGTCGGGTGATTGGAGGTGATTGGCAATCAACATTGGCTCGGATACACACCGAGCATGGTCTGACAGGATCACACTAGGTCCAAATTTGTATCAGTATATGTCACTAGGTCCTGATCATTGGTCAGGATCAGGGTGGCTCTACCCTGGATTTATGGCGACGACATCTTTCGCAGGCACTCCGGACTCTGGTTGGCAATGGCGACCGGACATAGCTGCTTCTATCGACAGGGTCAACAGTTAAGCCCCCGGTCATTATAGTGGGGTTATATTGAAGATTTTGAAATGTCGGAGGCAGAAATAAGATTTTGGGACTAAGAACTCTCCATCGTCCCTGTCCATCTACCCACTCAGTCGGAGACCTCAGGCTAAACCCGTGTTAGCTAAGCCACGTGGATAGCCCTGGAGCCATCCAAGGAACCTTGCCTAGGTTCTAACCCAATCTCAGGAGGTCCAAGGTCATGTTTCGTGCGAAGAATTTGGGCTTAGCGCAATTAAATTTTGGTAATTGTTAGCAAGAAGAAGCTAAGGGCATACTGAAAAAGATCGAACAGAATTTGCAAAAAGAAAAAGAAAAAGAAAAGGTCCTGCCCGGGATCGAACCGGGATTGCTGGTATCAGAAACCAGAGTGATGACCATTACACTACAGAACCTGAATTGATGTCTGGGCCAGGATTGAAGCATTTATGAACGAACTGAGTTAGCACCCAAAAGAGGAAGGTCCTATAGGCCTGCTAGTGGTGACCCTGGGCTCGTAGTATAACCGTAGAGTAAAGTAAAAGATATGGGAATAAATACGCTAGCCTTAGAAGTTGTATAGTCATTTATTAAAAATACCCCCGGAACAATAGGACTTCTATCCAATGCCAGAAGATCAACGCTAATAATGGCTACTCAGAATAGAGGTCAAGCAATTATTTTTTAATCTGATCTTCACAAGACATAATACCAAAACCTATTATATCAATTCAGGTTCTGTAGTGTAATGGTCATCACTCTGGTTTCTGATACCAGCAATCCCGGTTCGATCCCGGGCAGGACCTCTTATTTTTCTTTTTCTTTTTGCACTTTTTTTTTACACATCACCCATTTCTCGAGGCTACATCATCCATCTAAGGAAATATAATACAGAAAAGCCTATTAATGTGTATTTCCTGCCGTCGATATACAAAACTGACGAGGGTTACGAAATACCTGTGGAAAAAAAAAAGATTTTTGAAAAGACATCACAAGGCCGCATAAGCCTGTCTATTCTTGTTCTAAATAAGCCGAAAGATAATTTCGCTACTAATGCAAGCCTATATTCAGGTATTAATTTTAGAACCTTGGTATGAACTCGCCTTTAACGGCCCCGCTGGGGCATATAGGCCCGTATAGTTGAACTGGTGGGTGATTAATTTGACATAAGTGATAAAATATATATGCACATCTTAAAACAGTAGATCGAGATAACATTCGAGGTTTCCTGCAGCTCAATCCATATAATGGCATTCCTTTGGCGACTGGGCTCTGTTCCTCGGCTCTTGAGATTAGCCCCATGACTATTTCAAGCATTTCTTTACTCTACCTGTCGGGGGAATCTGGCTTGCTCTGCCCAAGATCAATCCAACCGATCGTCCTGCGCCCCGAAGCCGAGTTACTCGGTGCTCATATCTCCGCTCCCAAAGAGATAGGATGAAAAATGAAGAGAGGTTTAGATATAAAATATAGTAAGAATGTTTCAACTACCATTACGATATATTCTTGGATGTTCTTCAAATATCGGTTCAAAATTCACAAGAATTGCCGGCCGTCTCTGCGGCCTTGTGACGTCTTTCTGGCTAGTCTTCTGAAATGTCTCTTTAGTAGGTCCTTTTAGATGAAGGCGAATGAGGTTTTAAAAAGCATACCTAGTGCGAGAGATTTTCCGATGTATAACCAGTGACAAGGATCGTCGGCCGCTAATGCAGCCGCCTTTTGGCGTTTTTTCAAGAGTCTTGATAGAGATTTTTGCCTGCACAGACATGGAAAACAGAGAAAGGCGGAAAAAGGCTTAACCTGTTTAATGGACTTTTATATATTGCCTTCGATAATATCTATCCGCAAACCGTAACCATCGAAAACGAATGAGAAAGTACTAAAAACAACTTCTCTATGAAAAAATGTAAACACACGACACGTGAATTCCGCTGATGTTGGACACGTAGACACCGGTTGTGGATGCGTAGGCGGCGATTTTGCCATTGGGAGAGGTGACTACTGCATCTTTGACCGAGGGTGTGGTTGCGCTTGGTGTCAGACCGCTGCTGTTGACACTGACCATATAGATATCGGAGTTGCCATCACCGTTGCGTTAGGTGGCGAAGACAACGTGTTCACCGCCTGGGTGAAAGAATGCATGGTACTGTAGTTGGAGCTGTCGCCCAGCAAAGAGCGCTCGCTTGTGCCGTCCGCATTGGCAATGTATAGTTGCGACGAGGAAGAATTGATAAGGTTCAACAACATGATGCCTTTCATCCCCGACACAGCGCGAGAGCGCACAATATTAGAGCGAGACTTGATGCTTGTGCCTAGGTCTCTGGTATTTGCTAGATGCGCCATGGCGGTCTGGCATAGTGAAGGACTCCATCTTGGAAATGTGACTCGAGACTTGGTATAGTAAATACAAGAATCAACAGACATAGGAGCTAGTATGCTGGAATTTTCTTTTGATCGTTACATGATAAATTCATAAAGTCAAAAACTGAAATTGGTTCACACAAAAAAGATACTAACCATGACATGCTTGCGTGGGCATGTCCTCAACATGAAGTTGAATAAGAGTTATCATGAGTATCCTTATCATCACGTGCTGTCGTGTCAGGGACGCGTTGGACAACTTTTTTTTTGCCGAATGACCAAAGCCACCAGTCCTGACAACCCTGAAAACTAAATCCTGATGAGTTTGGATCGTGTCATTCAGGACTCTGACGAGGATGAACCCTTTGAGGGGGATGATTTTCCCACCTCTGCCAACTCTCTCCACCCCTCCGAGCCCGCATTGCCGCAGGAATATCAACATGCCCCCGCCAAACAGACGATCCACAGTGCAGTGTATGAACCCGACCATGCTCCTGATGAAAGCATGTTTCCACAGCTGAACGTCAATTTTGATGAGTTCCTCCAATCTCAAGGAAATGGCCATTCAATGCTATCGTCGTCGCAGCAGCGGCGGGAGGACAAATGGATTCCCTCAACCAGTGAGGGTGGAAGTGGGTCGGTTGGTACGATGTGATAGCACTGTTTGAAGCAGAAATAAAGATGTGATCGATCTGCTGATACTGAAGATAATTTAGGCGCCATGATGACAGAGATCGGACTCGCGCAGAGAAGACTTCTTGACGACGACCCTTCAAGTGCAAGCCTACCGCTGCCTTCTACGGCCGCGCTGTACCCGACAGAGTCATTTCAGTCCGCTCCGTTTCCTACTGTACCAAGCTACCACTCATATCAGATAGATCTGCCGGAGAGTGGCAGCTTCACATATAATCCAGCACCCATTAGCGCCTACGTTGACACAAACCAGACTTTGTTGCCCACCAGACAGGGTACCTATGACTTGACTCCACCTGACACCACTAACTCGATGGCTTCGCCTGCGAAAATCGTTCCCCACCAAACTACCGAGCCCTTCATGGAACAGAGGAACCTACACTCAAACCCTCAATCAAACCCACCCCAGGAAGCTTCACAGCCCAAATCCCAGCAGACGGGTCCCTGTTCCCCCCATGACACCGAGCCTCTATCTTCCGTTAAATCTATGCGATTCAGCGAAACAAAGACCACCACAGCCGGAACCAGTCTCATTTCCCCGCAGCAATCCCAGTCAAGCATGCATGACGAGCTTGCTCTGCCAGCTGTCCTACCAATTATGCCAGATATGGAGACGCCCGGTGCAAGCAAGAAGCGAGGACGACCCAAGAAACAACCCGTGCCAGATCACGACGAAGACGATGAGCTAGCCAACTCTCGAGACCACGAGTTCAAAAACCCTGGCGCAATTGGTGCGATTGACCCCTCCGATAGCGAAGAGACCACGGAAGATAACACCCCGGCCTCGAGTGGAGTCTCCGATGAGACTGACGAAGATAATCTAGAAGCAGCCCCCAAGCCTGCAAAACCAGGACCCAAGGAGCCGAAAAAGAAGAAAGCCAAAAAAAGCAAAGCGAAGCCAACCCCCGAGCCTGATACCGATGACGACGTGATATGGGTGGACACGAAGCCTCTCAGCGTGGAACTTTCAACCGCGGATGCCACCCCGCAGGCAGAAACAGCAGAGTTCCCAAGACTGGATTTAGACTCTAATGCCTTGGACTCAAACGTGCCTGTTGATCCCCAGGCAGCGATTCCCGCAGTTGAAGAGAAGACGCAAACCGCCCAAAACGCCGAAAAACCAGCCCCCAAGAAACGCGGACGCAAGCGAAAGCAGACAAACGAGCAAGCGGAAACACCATCAGAGTCCGCAGATACACCCGAACCAAACAAGCCGCCCTCCGGAGCCCAGACTCCCGCGTCGAAGTTGGCTGTTGTTGTGGATAATAGTCCCAGATCCATCCTGGAAGCTAGCACCGGTAACAGCGATACATCTGTTATTCAAAGCAAGGACCAGAACCCCCGTTCACTTCCTGATCCTGACCCTCTCCCCGAAACTACTATTGACACTCCCCAGCCTCAGACTCCTTCGAAGCCCAATGCTGCATCTGTCAATACACCACAGAACGCAGGCAAGGGCCCGGATAAGCATAGCCCTATCTCGGCGCGGAGTGGGGTGCCTTACCGTGTGGGATTGAGTAAGAGGGCGAGGATTGCGCCGTTGCTTAAGATGGTACGGAAATAGAGCGATTTTCCCGCTCTCTTCTTGATTAACATTGTCATTTTGTGTTTGTTGCTGTTTCTTTTTTTTCTTCTGTTTCTTTGGGTTGGTCTGTTGCTGCTATTATTCTGCTATCATTATACCCCTCGAGAGAATGCTCTCGGCGTGCTGCTTTGCTTTGCTTTTTGCTTGTTCCTGTTGGTATTGGTATCTGCATATCTCCCATAGTTGCATGTCTGTACTCCTCATACGAGGTGGAAGAAACGTTGGGTCATTTCATAACGCCTCAGCTGTGAGCTGCGACGACTTGTCTCGAGATCCCATCAGCCAGCCTCATTGCCGAAAAGATTTTAAATCTATCTTGAGAATCAGAGTTAAATTTCACGGTTAAACAACTAAATGAGAGCCTATCGCCATTAGTCGAGCAGAAGACGAACTTTTGTATTGTATTGCAATTCTGCTACTTGTTGATGATTCCCATTCCATGAGTTAACTAACTAACCCTGCTGTGTCTGCCGATAATTTCAAACGAATGGATTGGCCATAATAGAGCCACAGCATACAGGCATAAGTATAATATCAACAATGTAAACTCGGCTAAACAGTCATGGCAATCCAATCCAAAGATCAAGATGATGCATCACATCCACATCGCAACGAGCAAAGCAAGGAACAAGGATGTTGCAGCCGCAGTGCCAATGGTTCGGAAATCAGAATCCGCTTCCGACTTGTGGCCCTTGGTTTCAACCTTTGGGTCCCAGGCATCCCCATTGTAAGGAGCCTCCACGGAACAATATCCGGCATCCTTTTGGCAGCCACTTCCACAATGACTAGTGGTGTTGCCACAAGAGTTGGTACCACCACAGCAATAGCCGTAGGTAGACCCAAGGCAAGTGTAATTGGAACCACAGGAGCCGTCCCAAGATATCGGCTTGTTAGGATCTGCCGAAGAAGTCTTCTTGGGCTTCTTCTTGTGAGTAGGCATCCGGTTATCTTTGCGGTACCAGAGTGGCCTAGGATCTCGGAGACAGTCACCGACGGTAATAGCGCGATAACCTTGCCGCTTGATGCCCTTGAGCATGTGCTCCGTGAGGTTATGGACAGTCTGTTCATGGGCGTCATGGGCAATGACAAGCCAAGACTTGGTGCGTGGGTCACTGTACAAGAGCTGTTGATCAAATATGTCCTTGGACCGCTGAATTAGATCCGGACTATCATTCTTGTAGTCATCCGTATCAATGTCATACAAAATGATGTGGTACCCAAGCTTGCCCAGCTCATTGCCGCACTCTGTGTCAGGGCTGCAGCTGGAGTAGGGTGGCCGCATGTAGGTGGGGAAGTTCCCAAGGATATTGCGCAGCGCAGCTTCATTCTTTTCAATTTGCTCACTGCGTTGCGTGGGGGTGATCTTGCTGAGGTCCTCATGTGACCACGTATGACTGGCAATCTGGTGGCCACTCGAGTGCATGCGTTCGATCAATGACGCCCACGGCAAGGTGAGATCATCAATAGCACCCTTTCCGTTGTTGATTCCAGTGATGAAGAATGTCGCTTTCGCATCATATTTGTCAAGCAAATCGAGTAGATCTCCAGTGTAACGTGTCGGGCCATCGTCAAAGGTCAATGCAACAGTTCCGGGGATAGCGCAGGAACGAATCTCGCGAGGGCCGTACGGAACTTGGCCGACGTGAGGACGGGGGATTTCCTTGGTTGGAGGTCCTTGAGGCGTTCGGTGAGCGTCACATTTACCAAAGTCAATCTTGCAGTCTGGAGAGCGACAGTGCGCCTTAGACGTGCCGCAGAAACCTATCGCAGAAATGCCATCAGTCAGTTGCTCAACCTGACAAAGTTTTGACACATACCTGAACCAGAGCAGCATGTACCGACCGGGCATTTGCCGATCTTGGGGCCACAGCGATAGTCCAAATTGTTGGGGGCATCACGGGTATCCAAATGAGGCTCGGTTTCTGGTTGGGATTGCTCAAGCAAGACCGTATGCACAGGACCGGCCATATGCAGTCTAGCAAATACACACGTCGCCAAAGTGGTGACCAAGATGGGATGAATACGCATCTTGAAAAAGGTATATAGGGTTAAGTTATGTTCAACTGGGCATGCAACAGGTAATGTTTTGGGATCATAGCATGAGGTGACTCGGGGCGAAAGGAGAAGAAAGAAGAGACAAGTAGGACCATTGGGGAAAAGTAACGGATGAGCTAGTTTCTACAGGAGGAAGGAGGTCAGAGAAGGAAAGAGCGAAGCTTCGAGGCTTTTATTTACTCGGAGGACAAAAAGCAGGAGCAAATCTCCTGACAAGAGCTCCCAACCATTACATATGGATGTAGGAGTGGATGTTGATGCGCTTGGATTCAATATGAACGTGGGTATCGTGAATTCCATGGCCATCTTGGGAATCGCGTGGTTGACCTCAGAACCCAGAACACTTTTTTCTGATTCAGCAAATCACAGCCTAGGGTGCGATAAATATGATCATAACATGACCAACAAAAGCCAATTCAGATCAGATGCAGCAAACCAGGCTCGTGCAGCAGCTCTCAGCATCACGTGTAAGGGTCTAGGCTAGAGTGCCTGTCAGAAATCTATCAGTTGTAGGCCAGTGACTTGGCAACTCAGTTTGCTCGGGTAATGTTCTCCTCTCCGACTGCCGAGAAGACAAAGGGAGCAAGGGTGTCCAGGTGTGGGCCGAATTTTGCAGGTGCAGTTCTTGCAATGACGCCAATTGCAGCAATCAAATGCCGACGCTGGACCATGGAAATATTGGAAGACAGTGTTTTCGTCAGATTGGACACAAATCCGTTCAGCTGGCTGTCGGAGAAGTGGAGCACAAGTGCCGAGATGGCTGCCAGGGCGCGCTTGGTGACAACGGTTCCAGCCGTGTCGTTTTGGATGATGGCCATGACGGATACTTGGAGGGCAGCGAGCTCTGACTCTTGGAGTAAAGGCCCAAAGCAGGTCACGACTTTGATGAGCACATCGATGGCATCACTGCTGAAGCCCCGCGATGGATCCTTCTCCATCATGCCCTTCACCAACGAGCCCCGCCGCCCTGTGCTTGAGGGTGTTGGGCCGGTCAAACGGGGAATCAAGACCTTGGAAACTGCTGAGTATGCCGTAATCGCATTTTGAGATGCGGGCTGGCCCGACTGGGGACGAGGGAGGGTATCGACGATGACGCGAAGAGCAGTGTTGGGGACGGATGTGTCTATCGTCTGGGAGGCAGTCAGGCTGGCCAACTTCTCGAGGAGAGGTGTAAGGGATTCGAAGGGCAAGCGAACAGCGAGAGGACCGAGACTGGTTCAAGTTAGAGATCAGCAGGACCAAAGGGAGATAGAGCTCAGTACCATTTGAGGGCCTGGTTCTGCACGTCGCCGTGTTGATCATCCAGGGACTTGAGCAGACCTTCTGCAAGTTTTGTTGATGTGCCACGATCGTGGGAGAGGAATGAAGAGTTCGGGTTAGTCAGGATCCCATATAGATCGTTCAAGGACATGTATCTCAAGTCGGCATCGGGGTCATCAAGCTTCGCTAGCAGGCTGAAAATTGTCTGCTGGGTAACCTGGCGATCCGCCATATTGATGAGGCTGTGGCTGTTATCGGTAACTGAAGTTGAAAAGTCCACCCAAGGTGACAAGTGAAGTAGTGTATATCAAAGGCAACCGGGGAGAGCTTGCGGTGGGAGCTTTGGATAACGCCACAACGTGGGGTGTTTCCGCCTTAGGTGTTAATTGCTTGTGGCCTGAGGCAGAAAATCAGAACTCCCCGACAACTTTTCAAAATGTCGAGTTATAAGCACAAAACCTCTGTTTAAGGTCAATGGTTTTCGATTAAGATATCTATATAGTCATTATACCAATGAAGTTGACATCAAACACTCGACTGTTCTGCCGAGGTCCAATTATTTGATCTGATAATCAGATAGATCGTCTCAGAGATCCACCCGATATAGAACGGGGTCCAATCTCCAAGAATGCCAGTTCTATTGATACCATTGATACCATACTAACATTGAAGGTATTGAAAGTTGTATCCGAAGGGTCTTCTATGAGTATTCACTACCATCCAGGACTACCAGAGCCAACGTGTTCTTCAAGTACTGAATACCTGACCCAGCCACGCCCATTACATCACAACGCACAGACCAGCTTGGAAACAACCTTGGAAGTAGGACATGGTCTTACGACACTCCGAGGTTGACTTGCGAAAACCGGGAAGCTCTGTTGTAGTGCGAACTTGACTTTGTGCCCCTGTGCTATACTCTGTACCTAGTTCATCCCCCCTTAACCCAATCGCACTTTTCAAATTCTCTGTATCTTCTACTCTATTCGTACTCAGTTGCCACTACACAATGGTCTTTGCTCGTCGTTCAATCTTCCGCGCTGCGACTGCAGCTCAATCCTTCCGCATCACTCCTATTGTCCGTCAGTCTGCCCAGCTCCTCGGTCGCCGATTCAACTCTAGTAGCGGCAGCTATGAAAAAGGACATACATCCAGTGACTTGCCTTGGTGAGTTTATCTTCTTGCTTCCGAGCAATTCGACTTGGTTATCTAATTATGTCTGGTTGTAGGCTTGCGGCCTCTGCGGTCGTGACCGTTCCAATGGTGTTTTATCTCTGGCCTTCCAGTTCGGAGGGACTCCACGACACTCACGGGGATGAACACAAGGATAAACACGCGGAAAAGGATGGCGAGGTAGAGGAGGCTTCGGAGAAGAAGCCTGCTGAAATTTCCTCTAAGGCGGCTCCAGAAACGGAGGAGAAGACAGATGCCGAGAAGAAGGGCGACCTTAAGGGGAAGAAGGAAGAGCCCAAAGAAGGAAACGCTTCCAAGGAAGAAGATAAAAAAGAGAAACCCAAGGATGATGACTCAAAGAAGGAAAACAAGGACGACAAGAAAGATGACTCCAAGGAGGAAGATCCTAAGAAGGATGAGTCTAAGAAGGATGAGTCTAAGAAGGATGAGTCTAAGAAGGATGAGTCTAAGAAGGATGCTGGAAAGAGCAAGGACAATAAAAGCGAGCCAAAGAACTGAAGACGCTTTAATTTGCCTTGAGCGGCCGTAGAACCAAGCTTGTTCATGATATTTCAACATTTTAATGTTTGATGTCCTTTCTCCTTGCTCCATACTTATGTATATACCTCCATCAGACACGAGATATGAGATACCAGTCATGTTAGCGTGTCCAAAGATTCACAACTCTTTTTTTGGCCCAATATTTCATCATTTACAAAGAAAAACAAACTTATAAAGGATAAACAGAATGTCAAGCTGTTTTGAGATAATACCGTAAGAATTGTGATTAGGATTCCATTACGACACCATTTTGATGTCTTGAGATGTCTTTTTTAGGATAGTCAGATCAGTGCAAACTAGAAACTTGAGACCGGTAGTCAGGAGGAAGCCATATAGTTTTCGATCGTCACAAGAGAGCCAACCATCAGCAAGAGACACCTTGTTCGCTTAGGTTCTTGAAATGGGCTGAATCTTCGGCTTCCGAGTGGTAATATCCATTGTGCCCTGATAAATTTTGATAAATTTCCCATCTTCGGAGAATGAGAGATACTTTAAGCGGCCACCGAGCTTGATTGTGCCCTGACGGATTCCAGATTCGGTGTCCCACCAAGAGATTAATCTTTCAGCCGAGCCCAGTGCAATAGTTTGACTATCGAGCGAGAATGCAACCAGGTGAGTGCTTCTCACTCCAGCGTCGAATGCAGGCTTCCAGATCATTTGAGTTGCATCAAAAACACGTGCTTGGCCATTTTCCAGGGTCGCTGCCAAGGCAAGGCTATCTGGTGACCAGACGAATCCGTGAATCTTTTCTTCTATAAAATCGGAGTATGTGACAGTACAAGAGTCAAGATCCCAAACATAGATAATGTGTCTGGTTGCGGATACCAGCGTCCGAGAATTCGGTGCGAACGAAGCCACCCTTGTGCGAGAATGGTGATCGGGATATTGTCTGCCGAAATCATATTCCACCAAGCTGTCGCTAATGATAACATCACCAAGGAAGATTTCAGTAGAGGGCTTTGGGAAAGGTACAGCACCACAGATACTGACAACGAGAGCGACATGCGCGAATTTGATGCGACCCCGGCGGCACTCCCTTTTCCGATGCTTGGCATATGGCAGAGAACCACATGGTGCTGGCCAATCCTGCCACTTGAATATACATTCACATCCCCAGGTAATTTTCCAAGATTCCCAATATCATCTTACGTTTCGTCAAAGAGCGCTATCACGGGGTTGGCCTCATGTGCGAGCGCGCAAATGATGGCGATCTCAAACTCCTCACAAGTCGCCGGGCGCATGGCGGCTTCTTGCCTCCTTGTCACGCACTTGTGTCAAACACACACCTCTCACTCATGCGGTGAAGAAACGGACGGATTTCAAATGGAAACAACGCGTAGAAAGCTGATCTATAGCATCATGGAGTTGCTTAGTCGCGGCGAAAGATGAACATAATAAGGAGCTGACAACCAGATACCTAGGTAGTCTTATAACTAGGGCGAAACTCGCGTTTCTGTAACTTGCTGCGCCTAATTAACGTATCGCACATGCAAGCTGCACAGTCCAATACGCATATTAAATGCAACAAATTACAACTAAATATCCCAACAATATACATAGATATAAGCTTTTCGTTGTAGCCTAATGCTTTTATGCAGTACGTCGTCATTTCAGGGATTTTAGGAAATTTAGCAACTCGTTGATCGAGATATAAATCTATATTCGTAGGCTCTAAAGATGTAATTTCTGATACCATCACAATGTACACTTTCGATCTATTCAAAATTTATATATACTATTCGAAATGCTTATTAATAGCGATCGGCATTCCAAACAAGTAACAAAAAGTGATGCTAGTCTTCCAAACTGGACCGGGGAAGGGATGGTTGGGACTGCCAGTTGGGTTGTTCCTGAATGATCCGTTCGAGTCCACGGAAGAAGATACATTGGATGACCGTCTGCACGACGAATCCTGTCAGCTTCTTCCGAGAACATGCGATCCTACCGACTATCCGTGGGCGAGAGGTGACAGTCTACCTATATTTGTGGATGAGATCCAAATGGAATATGGGAGTGGCTCTGAACCTCCCCACGCTGAAAATGTGTGTGTAAGAGGACTACCGCCTGGGAGAAAGGGACTCGAGAAAGACACGAATGGAGACCAACGACTTTATCATCCCGCTCTTCCGGGATTGCGACTTCGGGAAAAGACATGACCCTAACGAAGAGCGCCTCCGAACGGTCCAGATGATGGCAAGTGCGCTGAACGGAGCGCAGCATCCGCATTCCTTTCATTACGATATCATTGACGATGCTGTGGACAGTCATACACTACAGGAATTGTTCTGGAACTTCTCCTACCACGTGCACATCATGTGCACTATCCGAGATCAGATCATATCCGCCCATGGAAGCATGTCATTTACTACGAGGAAAGCCCTGTCAGTGCACTGTCTGTGACATCTGACAGGAATTTGACAGGAATTTGACAGGAATTTGACAGGAATCTGACAGGAATCTGACAGGAATCTGACAGGAATCTGACAGGAATCTGATAGGAATCTGACTGCATGAAATGTGTAGTATGAAATGACAGATTTGTGATTCTCTAATTAACTAAAAATAGACTTGAACAGAGATTAAAACAAGAAAATCCGACTGAGCACTTTTGTATGTAGCTCACCGCTACTTGGCAGGCTGTCTCATTCCGGGTTTCAACCATACATTCCACATAGTATTCGACAACATCACAGCCAGCTCTGCAGCTCCGAAAGAATTACTTAAAGCCTATACAGTTCGTAGAACATCGCAATTTGAACAAGCAATTTAAGAAATAATGAAAATTAGCAATTGAGTTCAAGACGTTGATAAGGGTATCTTCATTGGTTTAAGTACAGTGGTCCTGCTGTTGCCAAGCCAGTTGGACATACAGTCAGAGAAGGAGAACCACCGGAAACCCCTGATGTGAATCAGACCAGCTGAATTCACAAACGTTGGACTTGTATCGGCATATTCAAGTGAACACAGACCCTCCAAAGAAATCCGACAAACGGAGTGGGTTTTCATCGGACACTTTCACAACACCCACCCAGCTCTTCTTTTCCTTATCCATTTCATTCCAGATGGCCTTGACAGCCATCCACTTCCCCGTGATATTCAAATGTTCATATTCCTGCATCAAGCTCCATAAAGCAAACCACGAATCGCGGTCACTGGAGTTGCAGGCTCCCAAGAAAGCTGGGAAGATGACGGGGGCATCTCTCTTCATCAAATCGGGTTCCAACCATTCCTTGATCTCTTCGGCACGGAACAGACACTTAAGCATCTTACCCATATTAATGGGAATGTCGTCATTGAAGGTTTTGAGGAGTCGATTGTGGAAGTAAATGCATGCAGCGAGATACCAAGCGACTTCAAGGTTGTTGTTAATGATCCTTCTTGCGTCCAGGCCGGGGTAAAAGTTAAGCTCCATGTCATCAGCTGGTTGAAACTCCTGCAGCTGGTTGGAAAGCTGAGTAATGCTGCGGGTATGTTCCTTAGGGACTGGAAGATTGTCCCACTCGTATGCTTCGATTGTTTCTGCTAACTCCTCCGTTTTGGTGATAGCCTGCAGGGTAGTGGGCGTGATACCGGCCAGCGAGCCGAATGGTGATTTGAATGGCATGGCGACCACTTGAAGTAGTGACCACACAAAGAATGGGGATGGACGGTTGGTTGTAGCTGTTGTGATTGGCAAGAAGCGAAGATGAAGTGGAAGCTTGACGAGAAAGGCAGGGTATTTAAAGAAATCTATAGCAGAACACACCTTCTCGACGAGTTGCTTAACCAGAATAGACATTGTCCTTGTCATTCGTATGCAAAATTCGTATATAATTGACAACGCGGTTATTTCGATCGATGCCTACAGAGTAACTAACTAGATGGGAATGAATCTGTTGCGCTAGGCATCGAATTGCGCCGGTGGTTTAAAATCAAAACGTGCCGTTAGTTTCAAGTTATTAATGAGCACTTGTGAACGCAATGATGTTATTGTCCTCGGTGAATCTAAATAATACACGAATGGGAAAGGCTTCAAGCCTCTATTGGTTTTACTATTGAACTGCGAGTTGGCTATCTTTACAAATGTGCAGTGTACCCTGGAGAAAGAAAGGCTTAACTATTTTTGAGACAATTAATGCATTTTAGCTCTTATTGCTTTATCAAAAGGAGAAAAAGAAGCGGCTGGGTAGAAAAAAGAAGCGGCTGGGGGATTGAGATACGGTAGGAGCAGAGCTGTAAGCGATACTATACCTAAACGGTGAGTCCTGATACCTATTCTTCCAATATTATAACATTGAAACGTTCGTGACACAAATGAATAAGGTGGTGTTTTGCATTAGCGGTAGTGATTATGCACCTATGTAGTACATTTGAGATCAAAACTAAGTTTGTATATCTTGAGATACGAGTAAGCTATAGCAAGAAATACTGAAGCTCCACCACGTTAAGAATATCCCGGCAAACGTTCTTCTTTCTCTCTTAGCACCTCAAGCTTTACTGTGAAATCTACTCTATCCAAACACCCGGAAAGGATTGGATTCCGGTTTTTCTTCATCGCTCTGGTCATTCCTTTTTTGGGATCCGAAGCGCTTGAATGCTTCGACCTCATGCGCAAGAACTTGGAAATATACTGTGTCTTCATCTGTAGAATCAAAAATTACACAGCAACTACCCAACTTCTCCATTCAATGACTGTAGCCATTATGGGTAAACATATAAACTTGCCTGGATGGGCAAATCTAGTATTTGACGTCCGCTGGGAAGCGTTTGCCCTGGATGTTGGAACGCTGCATACAAAGTCAACCAAGAGGAACAGCAGAATTACCAAGTTCATGATCGACGAAACTAAAGCTTCCCAATCATAGAGCTTCCTATGATGTGTGGCTGTTTTCGATTGCCCATCATAGGAGCTTTCTTTTTTGGGCAACAGGTTTTTAAATTGCCATAACAGTCTCGTTCCCTGTTGCAGAGAAGATGGCCGGGTAGAAGTGGTGTAGATTTTATTCTCAGGGGCAGGGAAGCTAGTAAGTATACAGCGTCTGCACTCACTAGGAATCATCCACCGCCCTATCTGATACCGTGTTGCTGAGAGTTATTTTTTCACCTAGAAGAACTAAGACCAATTGACTAAATCCAGATATATACATATTACGTAGGGGCATAGTGGCCAGGGTTACTTTCGGCTTTAATGTAATGCATTGAGGCCTTACTGCCTTAATTTGGCCTAATGTTAGCCTTAATCCTAACCGCTTTCAGACCCTGGGATAAAGTGTTTTATAAAGCTTTCGGCACGGAATGACTCGCATGCCGGACTAACCAGTTTTATATCATAGAGATCATTTATTTTAGTCTAAATTGTACCACGAAACCTACTTTTTAAATCTATAAAAACCTCCTATATTGGATAACATACCAATTCTCTTTTTAATGTAAAAAATTCAAATCTATTGAGCTTATATTGGTGGAGTAAAGTGATAAGGAGTTGTCGAGTCCTAGGTTCCTAAAAATCATGCGATGTACATACAGATTTATATCGCAGAAATAGCTTCATATTCATAGGGCTAGATGCTACCCAAGGCAGATGTTTAAGTACCCGCGGACCTCTATAATTGTAATCCAGGTATCTTGATTTTGCCATGCCAAATTAAGGCATTGATACACCATTGCATGCATTAAAGCCGAAAGTAACCCTGGCCACTATGCCCCTATGTATACATATGCTTTTGGGAGACTTCTTTGAGAAGTTCATGTTTGCTTGATCGAAAACAAACTTACATTCAAAGAATGGCATCAAAGCGACAACCAATAGTATGTTATAAAATCCAGATAGCACATGAACGCCAACAGAATATTAAGAAACTGGCAATCCAGTAAAAATTACTCAATTCATATTCATATGCTCGTCAAAAACAAGCGCCGGCGCCCGCTCTTCTAAAGGGCTGTCGAACAGGCACAGCCAATGTACCAAACTCAGACCCAGCTTCAACAAATACATTAACAGCAAGTCAACACATCCAGAGAATCATTGGTAACCCACTTGATCCAAAAGTATAAATATAACACGGCGAAGATCCCCGGCTTTTGATGCCTGGGTAATCGATTGAATGATGATTGATCGAACTCCAACAAAAGCGCTCACCTTACGCCTTTCTGCTGCGAGTCCGAGGACCACGCTGCTCAGCGACAGGCTCACCGTTGAGTAGAACCTGGGGCGCGTGGTTCTCCTTGCCGGTCTGGTCTGCGCCAGTAGCAATTGCTTTGGTCGCGTTGACAGACTCTAGCTCTTCCTCTTCCTCTTCGTCTTCACTGCGCTCGTCTTTTGCGACATTGGTGAAGAGATAGTTGACAAGAATGCGCAAGATCAAGAACAGCCAGAAAAGATTGACAGCCTGTAGACAGGCGAGCAGCGAAAAGGTGATGTACTGACTGATCCAGCACTTGTACTGCTGCGTCTCCCAGTTCAGCTCGAATGGCCCAACAGTGCGGAACTCGGTCAGAACAGCCCAGAGGATCTTCAGGTTCAGCACGTGACGCAGGTAAATCCACCATCCAACAAACATGGCAAAGTACGGCGCAGTGATATACGCATCCAAGTAATTGAGCGTCTTAGAGGTGGCCAAAAAGAAGTCAGAGATATCGTGCGTGATGTACACCGCCAAGCCCATGTACGTGAAATGGAAGCGGTAGCTCAGCGCGATAAGAGCAAGCGTGATGATATGGTGACCAACAAGCTCCTTGAAGTCCTTACGAGGCTTCTCCAACTGCAGCAACAACACAATCGCCTGCTGGGCCCAGTAACTCGCCTCGAGCAGGTAGTAAGCCTTGAACAGACCCTCGTGCTCGCGGTGCGGGAAACCCTCGAACATCGCCGTGGTGTTGAAGTACCAGATGGGCGACCGCTTCATCACGTACAAGCCAAACGGCCCGAAAACACCAAAGTAAACTGCCGTGTACGCCTGTTCCATGAAACGCGCCGTCTTCCCCTTCCCACGGATACCACACCACACAGCAAACGGCCGGATCATCTGCTGCATGATGAATTCGCGCGTGAACGACAACACAACAGTGTAGAACGCCACGAACGCAATGTCCTTCTTGCCTTTTCCGTACATGATGGGTCCGCCGGGAGTCTTTGGGGGCTGCGGGTAGGACAGGAAAATGGCGCTGTGCATTGGGTTCGAGGTAGTGGGGTTAATGGCGTACAGTGCGATCAGGAACAGCATGGTGAGAAGCGGCAGGAGCCAGGTGTATCGCAGACAGGTATCCGCGAAGCGGTGGAGGAGGGAGCGGCTACGACGCCGTTTCGCCTGGGTCTTGCTGGCCTGTTTTTGTGCGCCATCGAATTGCTGGCGGAATCGCGGATTAGTGCGGGGGATTGGATGCACGGGCGAGAGCTTTCACTACGTACCTTCAGGTCTGGTGAGGTTGACTCAATCGGGCTCACTTCGTTCATCGTGGACATCGCAGGTGCGCTGGTGTCACCTCGAATGTCCACGCCCAAGGCTGAGCGTCTCCGCGGGCGAACCATGACGATTGTAGGAATCTCGAGCTTCGTACCCTTTTGGACTCGAGGGGGTTCGTGCTCACGTGCGTCAATGGAAAGAGTTGAATAGAGGGAAGGAGAAGAGAAACTCGGTGTTCATAACCGGAACGATCGGATAAAAGAGGATCATGAAAGGCGATCATCCATTTTTTTTTCCAGGGGCGAACTCCACCCCTCCCGTTGACCAGACAGCTTCGCAGCTCCGACCGGAAAGTCTTGGCAATTTCTTTTCCTTTGATGCACTTTTCGGATTGGGCAAGCCTTTCGCAAGATCCTATATACCATCCTGGGCGGATTTTAAATTAGTCCACGACTGCCAATCAGAAGGCCTACACTTGCGAGACTCCTGTGGACCACGAGATACCCATTTTACGGTTCAGATACGTATACGACCCTACCATTCTGAATACGAGCGAATTGAAGATGTAGGTAAAAGGTATTAATCAGAGTGAATTTTTTATATGCCATTTGTGGAATCGTATTACATGACATCATATCGACATTGACCATGTCTAATATAAGGGAGAAATGGGAGGAGGGGGAAACATTATAACGAAGCCATCTACCCTAAACGTCAACAACCTCGGCATGGGCGGCAGCACGCTTCTCAGCGCTAACCAGCTTCTCGCCAAGGATCTCAACATCACCCGACTCAGCAGCAGCAGTGCGCTTAGTATCGTGGGTAGTCTTCCAGGCCGGGGTACCGATGTAAGGGATACCATTGGGATCCTCGAAGATCTGCTCAATTTCCTCTAGACTCTTACCAGCAGTCTCAGGGAACAAGAAGAAGACATGGAGGATCATGACGAACAAGAAAACACCGAAGATGAGGTATGTCTTCCAGCGGATCGAAGCAAAAGACGTGGGCACGAATAGACCAAGCGCCGTGTTGAACGCCCAGTTGAACGAAGTTGCCAAAGCAACGGCCTTGCCACGCACGCGCAGAGGGTACAGCTCAGGAGGGTACACCCACGACACGGGTCCCCAGGTCGGGGCGTACGACGCCACAAAGAGGTACGTGCACGCAATCAGTCCCTTGGCAGGAGCGCCACTGAGAAGCATCGACGCTTCGGGGACACCGTCGATACCGCCGGGCACAACGACACCATACTTGGCCATGATACCTGCGTTGGCAAACATCCAGATCATCATGAAGGTAGCGCCAATCAGGAGAGTAGGACGACGGCCCCAACGGTCAACCCAGATCAGAGCGGGCACGGTCGTGATCACGTTAATGACGTACTGGATAGAGGATGCGAGGAGGGTGGAGTTGCCCTTGTATCCGGCCATGGTGAAGACGTAGTTGATATAGTACATCATGACGTTCATACCGGTCAGTTGGGACCAGATTTGTGTCCAGATTCCGGTTGCGGTGCGGTGGATCATCGTGGGCTTGAACAGCTCGAGGTAGCTGACGTCCTTGTTCTGGCGCTCGAACTCGCACATGTCGCGGATCTCTTGCATCTCGGCGATCACGAAGGGGCTGTTCCTGTCGCCCTTGCCGTGAACCAGGCCCAGCACATCCTGGCACTCTTCCCAGCGATCCTTACGGGCCAGCCAACGAGGGGATTCGGGGAGAACTAACATTCCGAAGAAGAGGAGAACGGCGGGGACAGCTTGTATACCCCAGGGGATACGGAAGACAGACTCGCTGTAGTTGTGGGAGGTGGATTGGCTGCCATGTCCGATGTACGAGCAGCCGAAGGAGATACTGTGAGACGAAAGAGTCAGCTACTGATTCACGTTTCGAGGGTCAAACCCAGGTGTGTGTGGCACATACTAGTACATGATCAGAATACCCCAGGTGATGGCCCACTGCTGGGAGCCGACGAGACGACCACGCTTGGAGGGAGGAGCAAGCTCCGAGATATAGACAGGGATCTGAGCGGACTCAATTCCGACACAGAGACCGTTGATGACACGTCCGGCAACGAGCATACCCAAGTTCTGGGAAGCGCAGATAATAACGGAGCCGATAATCCTAACAGAATGTTAGCCACAACAGTCCAATATCAACTCCATCCCAACCATGCAGTCATGCAACCACTTACCAAATGACACAACCAATCATAATAGCATACTTGCGACCAAGACGATCTGAAATGAAACCAGAGACAAGAGAACCGAGCCAAGAACCAGCGGGCATGGCAGCGGTAACACCACCCTGAGCCAGGGAGCTGAGACCACTACATACGTCGTCGTCGTTGAATGGAGGGCCCCTAGGACCGTGATTGAAATAACATTTATAGGCCGGCGTGCTGATAATGGCCGACATGGACGAGATATCGAAACCGAACAGTGCACCGCCAATGACGGACACCGCCGTGATGACATACAGATTCCCCACGACAAACATGGTGACTGTCAAACCCAAGCCGGGGAGAAATGATGGGACAAGAGAAGGAACTGCAACAAACACCGAAAATGGAACGAGGAAAAACACGCCTGCTTAAATAGATCGCATGCCAGGAAAATTCTTCTCTACAGTACTTCGTAATAAATGCGCAACTAAAAAAATCCACCCGCATTTGGGAATTTTTCCGTCTTGTTCTCCCCTGTTTTCCCCGTGCATCCCCACTCCCTTGTCCCGTGTTTAGGATTTCCGGGGAGAGAAATTAGTGTAAAATATGTGACCATCTGTGTACGAAGTACAATAACACAAATAAGGCAGAGATATAATACTGGAAAGGTTCAAGGTTATAATGGGGCTATGCCAAGCCTCCGCTTGCAACCTCCATATACTACTACGCACTCTGATTGGTGGAAATTGAATTATGCTTACCCACCCGCTTTACGGTGATTGGTGCACACCTGGCACTGACTAGGATCCGGGGAATCAATCGGCCACAAATTCTAAGCCGAAGAAGGCCAAGCGCGGTAATTGAGAAACCCCCGAACCCGGAACCCGTGCTCGGGCATGAAAAGAGTCGGACCTCTGTAATCGGCACGGCAGTGGCGTTTCTGGGCAGAAGAATTAAAGACATAAAGATATACTTCTGGAGAACAAGAAGGCGGTTCTTGTACATCAAGGTACATTCAAAGTATAGTTTTCGGGACATCCCCAGATCAACCCACAAAAAGGTTTCGTGGGCACTAATCATTCCCCCTGTCAAGAAACAGGTCTCGGTATCTTACGGAGAGTGTACAAAGTATTGCATGTTCAGAGCAATTAGCCGGAGTGTCCACATCGGCCATAGACGACGAATGAAAAGAATATCCTTTCCACCAGTGACCCGAGCACATGATAGTCCGGGGCCCCGTCTACGGCCATTTTCCCTGAACGGGACGGTACACGGCTTCTCGCGAACTTCAGTGGCTGCCGTTCGCCGAAGTGGACTCGGCTTGAACTCGGCCTGCGGTGGTTTTTTTCCTTTTTGGAACTGGTGTTGGCAATTATTGAGCTTGTTGTTTTTTTACCTTTTTTTTTCCCCCTCTTTCACTTGCTGCAAAGTAATTTGTGATTCAGGGCTTCCGTCTTGCCACTGGCTATTGACGGTGGATCAAAAATTTTCCACGTTGTTCATGACCATCTAGATTTTCGAGTCCATTCCGACGTCTGATGTGACATTCGACATTCCCCGCGTGGGAAAGATGTGGAGGACTGGGGAAATTCCAATTGCGCTCACCGAGATAACATTCCCCCATACTTTCTGTTCTCTGTAACCTGGTACTTAGCGGGGGTAATCTCTCACACGTTTGAACCCTTTAATCTACTCTGTACATGTTTAGCATTTGCTTCTATTATCAAGCCACTGACATCGATGGTGCAGGCCGTTCCTCCCCACTCCCTGATATGGCACGGACCATGGTTATCGAGTTAAATTCCATTCCAAGAATTTTGCCATGTACATGTCCTCCGTTCTCCGTATGCAGGATAGTGCCCAACAGGTGGGGGCCCTTCCTATTTGGGATGCTGGCGCTTTCTCAAGGCCGCCTAGGCTCGCTGGCCTGGATAGGAACACTGACTAACGGGTTCAACCTCGGGCGACACGTCGAAAGTATGACTGTATGGATAAGACAGCACGGGAAACATCGGAAGGTTCGACTGAAAACTGGCTCGGCGGATTTTATATTGATCGCTGCTTTCCATCCATCTCATTGGCGTGCCGACCGAATCCCACAAAATCCCAATCCTTCCTTTTACATAAAATACCCACATTGGATGGAGCCTCATTAGCTAGAGTTTGGAGTGGGCTAGGAACATTTCGTCATCACCCCCAGCTCTTTCATTACCTCCATCCCTACTCCCCAAAGTGAGGCCTCTTTCCCGCATCTCGACCTCCTATCCAGCCTCCTATCCAGCCATCACACCTCGAGCTGTTTCTTTTCAGTCCCAACTATTGACTGGCATCATACCTCTTCACATTACCAGAATGGCTTCTATCACTAGCTTCGTGCTGGAGTTGGTGGTATCACATGCTACTTCAACTGTGGACCTAAGGTCCCATTGAGGGTGAAAGCTATGAAAAAATGCAAAGAAGAAGATTGCATGTGGTAGATCATTGGGTAAGATCGAAAGTCATTTCTGGAAAAACACTGATAGTTCAACCTCGGGCACTATCAACACCTTGACAATTAATATACAAAGCACCCCTCCCGACCTCATTATGTACACGAATACGACATCATATACCCATGGAACACACGTCATCGACAGACGCTGCTATCAGAGAACAATGTGCCGCTTCCCCTTGATAGAACTTCAATTGTTCTCCGGGTTATTGGGATCATATTGCCAGCGGCGGTGGTTTTCCCCAACCCACCACTTGGCGACATGGGCCGCCTCGCTGAGCCATTTCACGGCCTCGGGCCCATGCTCCTTTCGGACAACGTCGACAAGGAACAGGAGTTGGAGATCTTCCTGAGGGTTTAACTCGAATGGATCGGCGACGACATCGGTGAATCGCCACTTGGCGTCAGGTTTGAGAGGCACGACCAAACGATATGGCTGTGCGGCAGCTCGCATGCAGAACCATGTTCCGCCAGGGTTCATTGTGGAGAAGTGCCATTCTTGCTTGCCGTTGTGCTCAGGGATGAGTGCGCGAATCATCGACTGGCCTTCATACATAGGGAGTAGATCTTTGATGATCTTGGTGGATTGCTTGTCAATAGAGGAGGTTTCGACGAGAAGATCGAGGATTGTAGGGAGAATTTGGGTGGAGAGTACAGCATTATTAATCTCGAGCTGGGGCAGCTTGGGATGCGAGAAGAATAGCGGCACGTGGAAATTGCCGACATGAGGGGAATGCCAGGCGGTTATACCGCCGTCATTTGGAAGCGAGAGACCGCTAGACTGAATTAGAGGCTGGACGGGCTGCGAGATGTGGGTATAACTTACTGGTCACCGGTCATCACAAGAAGAGTCTCATCGGCAATACCGGCATCCTCAAGAAGCTTTAGGATATCGGCTATCCACTCATCTTGGTAGGCTATGGTATTTAGGTATCGGTTCAACCTCTGGTTTTGCTCAGTCGATAAGTCCCCCATCATCTCCTTGTAATCACCAGGCTTATAATACGGGGTGTGTGTATTATGTGTTAGATGGCTAAGGAAGAGGCGAGTGTTGTTCTTCTTGGCATCATCAATCACATCCCGGAGATAATTTTTCAGCAGCTTATCCTCGTGGCCATGTTCCTCTTCCTCTTTTGTCTCTTCCGGGATGTATTTTTTACCAGTTGCGTCGATTGTTCTCTTTGCCATGATATCTTTGTATCCTAGAGCAGGATGAAGCATATAATGCTTATCCCAGTCGTCAGGGTGGGATTGCATCCACATACTATGCCACGGCCAGGAAGTCCAGTCATCTGTCTGACTCTTGGTGTCTGTCTGACTAGCGATGTTTGGCTGCTGGTTTAACGCCTCGAGTATATGCGGCAGGCAAGGCTGGTAAATATCGTGCAGGTACTCGAGGTTGGCCTCGACAGCCATAGGATTTACTCCACACACAGTGCCAGTAATACTCTTTAGGGTGTAGGTACCGGAAGTATAAGCGTTTCTCGCACTGATGCCACCATAGGGTTTCGGATGATCATCCCCGCCCTTACGGAACCCGGTCTCAAATCCGGTTAAACGCTCGGCGGTAGGGGTTAGCTTAGAGAGTCTATCCTGGACTTCCTCGGGGATACCGCCGGGGTAAGAGTCATTGATGTGCTTCATGATGTAAGAGTTTGAGCGGAAAGGCCACACATCCTGTCGGGTGCTCTCAAGTTTGATGAGAATGACATGCTTAATCTTCACACTTCCGCTGTGGAGAAGGTCGCGTATAGGCTCCAAAATATCGTTCTGAAGGTTTGGCGTGTGCAGAGGATCTTTTATCGGGTTGTAGTGTTCATACACATAATCAGACTTACCATGTTTGTTGATACGGAAGGGAGACCAATCCGGGAACCCATCTGACGAATTGTACGAAGGTAACCAGTCAAATGTGGGAAAGGAGTCCAGAGCGGTGTGGCCCTCCAGCCAGCTGAAATCGGCCGGTAGCGTGGTGGAATTTCCATTGGCGGGATTTGTTGGGGCGTTTTCTGGAACACTTGGTGGAGCATTTTTTGGGGAGGTTTCAGGAGCGTCACTTCCATTCGCCGACGTGGGACGTTCATGAGTGGGCGAATATTTGTGGCTGCTGAATGGCGCGAGGGATAGAGACTCAGAGAGATAACTGTAATCCGCACCGCGTGGACGAAAGACACTGAGCAAAACTATGATTAAGCCGCACGCTATGGCCATGGCGCGCTTCAGCAACGACCGGCTCTTCTTTTGCACAGGTGCTTTTTGAGGTGTATCCAATTGCGATACGGAATCGCTGTCGTTATGAGCCTCGTCATAGTCTTCAATTTCAACCTGCTGATAGGTCTCTGGATCTGCCAACGCTTTTCGGCGGACACATCGGCGGAAAGGGTAGAACAAAAGCGAACCCCAAATCTCCAGGAAACTGTCGGTGACTCGGAACAGAGACGGCGTAGCGAAGTAAGCGCCGATCATAATCAACGTGTCAATCAGAATAGCGACAGCCAACATGGACAGAATAGTCTGGGTAGCGGGATTGACATTGTCCTTGTGAGAACTGTCCGATTTACGCCACGAGATCTCCGCGCCTGTGTGGACATAAACGGAGATGTTGGCGGCGATCATCGACGAGATATATAGACTTGGGTTCGGTTAGCGATTTATGTTTCTCTATAAGTCCGGAAGGCAGCTCACCTGAATAAAAGGGTTACAATGGCGGCTACATTCTGACCGATCCGCGATTCAAACGGACGGGTCAGGTAGCACGCGACCAGAATAAGCAGGATGTCTACCAGGAAGAAGGTGGGGCCCCACGGGAGGAGTGATGGAACCGCAAGTGACGTGAGATGGACACAGAGATGGAAGCATTTAGACAGTATAAGGGAAATGCAAGTGATGGAGAAGAAATATGTGCGAGAAGCATCCAGGTAGAGCTGAGGGGATCTGACGACTTTGACAGCAAAGCCGGCCGAATCCTCAAGCTGCCTACGGAGGGAGAGATCTCCTTGGCGATGCAATGAAGATTTCATGGTGCCACCAACACCCTCTATAGGGACGAATTGAAGACAGAAGCCGATAAGTGAGAGAGAGATTATATTGGAAAATGGAAAATCAGGGGTCCATAGGGCGGGACATCCGGCAATCTTACGGGTTCCTACACTTAAAACGCTGCCTTGGACTAGCCTGGCTCTTTAACCTTGGCAAAAAAGTGTCCACGTGCGGGATTACCCCGAAGGGGAGGTGATGATCCCACGATCAAACCCAATCAAAGTAGCGGGGAGCAAACAAGGCAAACAAGGCAAATACGACAAATTGATAGACTGATAGACTGATAAACTGATAATGTGTTTATTAAGGTCGACCATTTCTCTAACTAGCACAATCTCGTTAACAGTTTTTTTCTGAAAAAAAAAGAAACCTTACGAGGGGGTCCAAGCAGGCGAAAAGCTCTTGGCTTAAATGTACTTTGTAGTATGGTTGTGGAGATTGCCAGTGAGCACTAAAACGGAAAGGGAAAGCCGAGATTTATTTGCCGGACCCTGTGGATATCGGGTACGAGTACGAGGCATTTCTGTTGTATCTCATCCGAGACCGACTTTTATATTCCGTACTCTGTACTCCATGCAGAGTACTTGATTGTTATAGGGGCTACTGCCAAAATTAGGTTCACAGAGGGCTAGGTAACACTTTTCGGATAAAACTTTGCATCGTAAACTGTTTCAAACCAAGTCAAGTCTTTGAAAAGATCAAATTGGCATTCTCCTCTTTCAGCCCTGTTGCCAAGTTGCAAATATGTTGATCGGCATGGGACTCTTGGCACACATAAATCCGGGTTGTCTACCATTTGACCCCCAAGTAAAAAAAGCACCGACACAATATCTCTCTCATTAAGGCACCTCACCAAGATGTGGATCGTTCCCAGCTAACGAGACCTTTCACATATATAGACCTGTCCAGGGGATTGTTGAAGATTGGGTGATCATCCGTCATAAAATTCCAGTCTCCAAACCGTCCCATACTACCACGATGACATCATCCAAACTACCTCTGGAACGAGGATCACTCGGTACGTTGCATTGCCCTTGTGCTCGTAGACGTAATGCTTGACTTAGACGGGATCTGATCAAGGACCTCGTGTTGATAAATGATGCTAAGCTAAAGGTCATGGATGAGGGCGTACTCGCCGGTACAACGTGTGTCGTCCAAGACCGAGAGACCATCGTGAAATTTGAACCAGGGTCAACTCCCTCAGATCAACCTTGGAACTCCTCTAGCTTGACCAAGCTACATATCGGCTGGATTACCCAGCAAGATAACGCTGGCCAACTTGTTCCTCATGCGAGCTCCGCCGAAACAAGAGTTTTTCTTTTGCAGATTGGAGCGGGAACTAGGGCGGTAGTACTTACCGACACCACCCACATGTTGTCAACTTTGTCATTGCTGAGATTTTGACTATGTTGAGCAATTGATACAATGATTTCGGACTTCCTGCATTCAGTCGGCACTTACGGGAGGGACCTTGCTCAAGGCCTCGCTTCTCGGTATAATCAAGAGATCGAACCACTGTTCTTACGCACATAGCTAACGGGTTATCGAGATAGCTGTATGTCGTTCGTATATTGTGCTCGTTAGCAATCATAGGTGAGTGGTAATTCTAAGAAAGGGATTTTCGATGGAAGGAACGGCCTAGCCTTCAATATGAAGTTGGTGGTCACTCCTTCCTACCTTTTTCGACCAACTTGTGATGTTATGTTAATGGCACTGGGAAACTACCTAGGTATAATTTCATGTGTATTGCGACAGGTTGAAAGAATATCAACTTTGCATCGCCACTCAACTACCTCTCATCTACATCAAGAGACATCAAGTGCCCTTCATCTATCTAACCCAGAACTAATCAACTAATCACTCCCTCTCCAGGTCCTGTGGCCACACAACAGGGAATCCAAGAGCTCCCCTTTTTAGGAGTGTCCTTGTCTTCCAACTCCAAAACTCAGCCAACCGAATTTCCGATGGCAGATGCTCCATTGTATCGCCGGGTCTATCAAAGTGCAATCCGGCCAATCTACCCGCAAGATCAAACGTAGTCTTCAGCCTTCCATCCACTAGCATGGAGATGGTACCGATTCTTTTGTAGATAAATGCCCCATATTGCGCACTGTGGTAGCTCATATCAGTGACATCTTCCAACTATTCTTTCAAATACCCCAAAAGCCACTCTGGACGTGTTTTGTACGCCAAAGACTTCAAGTTGTCTTCCTGCTCCCGTTCATCGATCGACCAGCGTTCGCCCCAATGTTTGCTCGCCCACTAGTTGTATCCTAGCTCATCGGGGGGATATGGTAGCTCCGTCTCGGCCGAGTGGAAGTCAAGGATGAGATTCTCAACAGAGATCTTTCGGTTCTTGTAGCAGGGGTCTCCGAATGAGTCAATGAGGCAGGGACCACTCTTCGCGCTCACTGGTCTAGAGCGTAAAAATCGTTGTAAAAGGGCGTAAAATTACCAATGAATCCCGCGGCGACCACCACTGCCCATTTGAGCTCGCCCCTCCTTGCTGGTGATGATGCGTCCAAAAAGGCGTATATCTACGTGTAGCGTAGATAGACAGGTTGTAAGTCGTGGGACTGAGATCCAAGTTGAAAACAGATCCAGTTCATTCAGAACTGATATGTCAAGGATGTAGGTGATTTCCTTCATTTGATCTAGGGTCGATTGGGCTTCAATCGAGATTTGACGACTTGCCAGGAGGAGAGAGAGACTGTTTGATGGGCTATGCGTATTCCGCTGCTCGTGATGTAGCCTGAAATGCTCCACATTGCCTTTGTATGGCATGTCTAGAAGTTCTATCATGATCGATTTGGATGGAGATATGGGTGGGGTGCGATGGCTGTTTATTACCTCTTTGAAGATCATGGCACGGATCCCCTGAGGGAGATCCATCAAGGAAGGCATAGTTGATGACCAGATACCTCAATGCTGATGGCCGAGTTTGGGGGTTTAAGGTCCACGGGTGCCTAGGTGCTATTTGTCAATTTATTAGCCTACAAGAATCGTCGGCCGCGTTTGCGGCCTTGTGAGTCCTTTGTGGTTGGTCTTTTTAAATGTCTTTTCAAATAACTTTTTAGCTATCTCTTTCTCACATATGTTTTGCTCCCCTTCTCGGTTTCATAGACATACAGTATAAAAAGGCGGAAAGAGGCTCAATTTGCGAAATGGACTTTTCAAACTATAATCTTTGGATATTTGCTATTTCACCATCATCCTTACGAGATTTGACTATTTCTTCTATTGAAATTCTTTAATAATTGGCTTCTGTTGTGTAACTAGTAGTGCTTCTTGGTGTTTCAACTACATCAAGCAAGAGACTACAAGCTATGCTGCAAACATTTCAAAGAACACACATGCACTGACAATGATATGCACACCTTGCGGACAAGGCCAGACCACCGAAAGCCAAAAAATATATTAATATTAGAGCACCCGCCATGGACAAGGAATCTACCTAACCAGCTCCCACTCAGCTACATAAGCCCAAGCCATACCAACCCGGCCAACCTTCTCCTGGAACTCCTGCGCCGTAACACCACTAGCATCCTTCCGATCCCCAAAGCTAGTCAACACAGCCAACTGCAGCTTCTGGCCAGGCGCACCGAGCATACGGGCACTGGGGACATCCACATACCAGAACTCGCCACCGCCCGCGGGTCCGGAGCCTGGTACATGTGTGAAAGGGAGTCTGTCATCCTCGCGTCCGTCCACGCCATGGATCATGAGCAGGAACAAGCCCGCATGCTGGATATGGCTGTGGCGACTGAGTGTCCAGTGTGGACAGAGGAGGCCGAACTGGAAGCGCATTGCGCCCGGCGTGCTGATGGAGATATGCAGGCCTTGTGGATGGAAGGTTTCGCGGCCGATGGTGCGCTTGTCGGCATCGCTATAGACCTTGAGGCCTTCGACGCCGTTTGGTCGTTCCGGGTCTGTGAGGATGTACTCTTCCCAGGTTAGATCGGGACGACCGTCCTCGCGGAAGAACTGGCGTTTGTTTTCTGGGAAGTGCTTTAGGCCGAACTCTTCGTTCGGGATTGAGAACATCGCCGGTTCGAATCGCTGTTTGTAGGGCTGGCCGGCGCCTTCTATGGCTCCTGCGCCCCAGCAGGCGTCGATTAGTTTCCATCGGCCTCCGTCGATTTTGACGGCGTTCCAGGCGTGATTGCCTTCGTATGGGGGTACCGGAACCCCTGGAGCAAGAGCTTCGTGTCCGAAGCCTTTGCCGTGGCCGCCGATTACTATAGCCTCTAGACCGGCGTGGGTGGCTAATGCTGCGAATAGTCCTGCATAGCCCTCGCAGACTGCCATTCCAGATGCCAGAGTACTGGCTGGCGTGGAGGGTTTCACGCAGTTGTTAAAGAAGGCATATGTATCGTAGAAGATGTTATGATGCAACCACGTAAATATAACGCGTGCCTTGTCTGTCATAGATGGGAACGGTGCCGTCAACTCATTGGCCAGCCACTTCATATCCTGCGTGGGAAGCGATTCACGAGGATACCGGGCTGCATGGTTATCAGGGCCTGAGAAGTCCCGACATACCAAGCATTCCGTGTCTGATGTGAGGGCTGGAGGACTTGGAGACACAGCTGGTACATTGAGGCGTGGCTTTGTAGCCAGAATTTTGGATAGATCCGGACGAGAGCCATGTGGAACCGGTGGTGGTGTTCCATTGGGGACAGTTCCACTAGGCTTGGGTGGAGATGTTGAACTTGTATTACCAAACCCGAACTGCCTAGCATCCTTGATTTGTGCAGCCGTTGGAGGAGGAGGTAATGTCTTGCGAATCGGTAGATTGACACTCAAGTCTTCGGTGGCTCCATTTGTGTCTGCATGCACACCAGATGGCCGGCGTGGTGGCAATCGAGGCACTGGGGGTTCCTCTTCGGCCTCATAGCGTGGGGGTGGCCGACTAGGATGTGGAGATGAAGTAGGGCGCGGAGGCTGCGTGGGACGAGGAGGTTGACTCGGCCGTTCTGGCCGATTTGGAGGAGAGGGAACAGGTGGTTTGGACCCCGGTAGTTTGGAGGTCAATCGGGCAGACAAGCTCCCAAAGCTCCTCTTACTACTAATCGTGGGCCGCGGGGGTTCCAAGCTAGCTTGCTCCTTCGGTCGGCGGGGAGGCAACGTAGGCAGTTTTGTTTCGCCCCATGCAGGCGCCTTGATGCGATTGTTCCCAGTGGAGTTCAATGAAGTTGTCGATGCGCCTCGGCCCGCAGTTGTAGCTGTCGACGTTGTCGAATAGGACGCATCAGAAGTGACCGACTCAAGTGAGGGCCGGCGCTTTTGATCCGTCGGTCGACGCGGTGGTAGCGCAGGTCGAGCTGGTGTGGGGGGAGGCAGGCGATCTGATCTTCGCGTGGGCAATGGCGGAGGGGCTTTTGGCTTTGGTTTCACTTGAGGCCGGAGAGTTTCCATTGGAGGCGGTCGCAGGACCAGCCTCTGGGTTCTATCATCTGCTGGTTCATTTCCGACAAACGCTCGATCCTCTACAGAGCCGACTGCATCGTATGAGGGGGGGTTGTTGGCTGACGCGCTCCGCTCGGAGGTCGCGCGGAAAGATGGTTCAGGGCCTCCCGGAGTACGGGCCAGTTGCGACTGGTTTAGAGCGGCGATCCGTTGCTGGATAGAATTCAACTGAGGATCTTCGGCCATGATGCCTGAGCCTATATTGAGGGGGAAGTCGAGACGTGTCTAGAAGAATTAGACAGCTCGAGTTTCGGTACCTCGTCTTTGGCTTGGCGGGGGCGAAGATTTAAATGAAATGGTCTGCGTGAAGTCTGCGGTTATGACTTACAAGAATCATCGGCCGCGTTTGCGGCCTTATACTGTCTTTTTAACTGTCTTTTTAACTGTCTTTTTAACTGTCTTTTTAACTGTCTTTTTAACTGTCTTTTTAACTGTCTTTTTAACTGTCTTTTTAACTGTCTTTTTAACTATCTTTTTAACTGTCTTTTTAACTATCTTTTTAACTGTCTTTTTAACTGTCTTTTTAACTGTCTTTTTAACTGTCTTTTTAACTGTCTTTTTAACTGTCTTTTCAGATAACTTTTTTAGCTATCTCTTTCTTATAGATATTTTGCTCCCTTTCTCGGTTTCATAGATATATAGTATAAAAAGGCGGAAAGAGGCTTAATTTGCGAAATGGACTTCTCAATATATAATCTTTAACAACTAGGTCTGGGCGGCGAGAGCGGCGGCCCTAGCGCTAGTCCTGGCCCGGGTATTGCCAGCTGGGCCAGAAACCCCAGCGGGGCCGGCGAGAGGGCCACGGCCACGGGGACGGCCACGGGGACGAGGAGGGCGAGCAGCCTCAGCAATACCGCTGTTGGCGATACTGCCAGAGAGTAATCTGTCCGTGCGATAGCCGCCAGACCAAAGAGAAGATAAGGACGACGGCGAGGAGAGCAATGGTATGGACCCAACCCCACCGCTCGACCAGATACTCAACAGTATTGGGCCAGTAGGCAGGCGGGGGCGGGGGGTCATCCTCGGTGGGGGGGTTGGCGTTCGCGGGGGGCTTATGCGTCATATTAGTTACATCCAAACGGCAATGGATCTGGATTTTCTCAAGTAACATTACCGGCATCTTGGAAGATAAAAGAAGAGGGCACGGCGAATTATCTGAGCGGTAATGCTGAAGTGCCGTCAAACATGACGCCCGAAGTTCGACTTGTTCCCAATTACTACTATAATAGGCAGGTACGAATAATAGTTCCTACCTTACACCTAAAGGCTGTTTATAGCCTGCCATAACTAACCTACCACCGCGAGCCAGTCTCTCCTTCAGACCAATCCTGGAGCCTTCCAGAAGGACCTTTCCGACCGACTACACTTCGATGATCCTACGGATTTAATGGACAAACCACAGAAAAGTCTGAGGGAGATAGAAAAACTGATATTCGCGATTGTCAGATTTCATAGCTCCTGTAGCTTAGCTTCTACAACTCTCTACTCAATCAAGCATCTCACATTCACCATGCACTTCGACGTAGTCCTCCCCTGACAAAGTCCCATAGCAGCAAAATTTTGAAATTGAATCTCACTCTGGATGACCTAGCTATCATCCACACTCAAACCCCAAATAGAGGCAAGACAAATTCGGCGCAGATAAGGGTCGACCTGATCATCCATAGTATCCATCTGATTATCAAATGAGAAGCGATCAACTAGGTATTTTTTCCTTTCCTCACTCAGTTCAAAGCCACGCGATCTTATACAACATCCGCAATCTAGAGTGCAGTGTCCCACACCAAGTGCCCCGGCTGAACTATTTGCACGTTGAGCATCAAGACAACATCCACAATCACGACCACAACACCCGCCTCTAGACTTGCAGTCTTCAACAAGAATTGGATGCATATACCACAAAGAATTGGATCTCCATAACTCAAATGCCCGTTTTAAGGGCCCGGAACTACCAATTATCCAACCACGGGCATACCACCAGGATCGTGTCTGCATCCAATTGTCTTGGTAGAGTGTGCTCATCTCGTCCTCAAAGCTTGGAGAGCTAGTGCCCCGGAACCTCGGAAAATTCTTCACTTGGTGTCGTAAACTAATCTCCGTTTGACAATTCCTTCGCAGCTCCTCTTCGTAGTAGAGTAGGTTGACAAAGGCGTCATAATCAAAGACCTTTGACTCTTTTTGGTAGAGATTGTATCGAAACACTTGGAGATTCCTGATACATCCTTCTCGCTCTAGACGAGCCTCTTCTGGTGTTTTGTCACCCGGTAAAGATAGCATCTTAGGGTCCGATAGCTCGTCGCCCTTTTCAGAGCTGGAAAGGGTATGCGGACAATCACAACAGGCCATGGCAGCGTGAGGACGTCCGACGGTTCGAATTAGGAATTTTCAAGAGCCTTGAATTCTCAGCGGCAAGCGTAAATAATCTGTAAGATTCTAAAAAATAGGCGAAATAGTGAGTCGTCTTTAACGGAAACCCACAACCAGCTCAATATACGCCTCATTATGACGCCACGCAATTATTGATATTTTTGCAGCATAGCTTGTAGTTTCTTGCTTGATGTAGTTGTAACACCGAGAAGCACTACTAGTTACATAACAGAAGCCAATTATTAAAAAAAGATAAGAAAGGGAAATAGTTAACTGTCGTAAGGGTGATGGTGATAGCAAATATCAAAGATTATAGTTATACTGTATGTCTATGAAACCGAGAAGGGGAGCAAAACATCTATGAGAAAGAGACAGTTAAAAAGACAGTTAAAAAGACAGTTAAAAAGACCTCATAAGGCCGCAAACGCGGTCTAAATCCGGCAGAATTACCACAGCCAATGCCGTCACCGGTAACTCCATATTTCGTTACAACAACCTTTTCGCCGCCTAGGTAGCAGGGGGAATCTAACTCCATAGTTTCATGTTCGTGGGGGGTGTCAGCTTTCATAGCTCCTGTAGCTTAGCTTCTACAACCCTCTACTCAATCAAGCATCTCACATTCACCATACACTTCGACGTAGTCCTCTCCTGACAGTAGGGTTACACATTCTCTCGGGCTTTATGTGGTGCTCCCGTGGCAGCAGCCGATTCAGTGTATCTGCAATTAAGGCTACCTCCTTTCTCCATCAGATCTACCCCGGGTTCAGAGATACTAGCTACAAATTTACGGGAAGAAAAAGGCCCCAGGTAAACGGCAAAGTTGTAGCGTCAAAATTACTTAATAAAAATAAGATAAATATTAATGTACAGGTCCACTTCCGAGGCTTGAATGAAAACAAGAAAAACAAATAATAAGATATACATCAATCTATAGATAAAACTTGGGGTTGGGACCGAGGTCCAGTTTTTAAAAAAAGAAAAAAAAGTAAGAGAGAAAAGGAGAGCCCTCTAGCCCGGTGAAACTCCTAAAGTTGATATTAATCATGTCAGTAGTGTTCGAGAATCATTCCGAGATCATCAAGAAGGCATAAAAAGCGGCGAACCTGAAAGATTCTCTGCCTCGGCAGTACAAAGGATGGGATTATAAGAATCTCGAGGCAAATATCTACTCTTCTCGATAGTAGCCTTGTTGGGCTCTTTGAAACACTCAGGATAATCGCAATTACGAAATGTTACCGATAATGAGTTTCAGCTACCAGAACCCCAAGAAAGACGGGGAAAGGCCAGTGTAAAAGAAAGAAAGACAACAACAAGAGGCTCAACTGAACGGGAGGGGTCAGCCCTGGAGCCACATACGGAGTACCCATGGGTCCAGATCTATATTTGGAACTTCGAGGTACCGAGTACACACAATGTACATCTACAAAATAAGCCCTGGAAGAATTGCAAACAGAAGAGGGTTGAATGTATTCCCAGAATATCACGATTCGGACTCCCAAACGCCTTAAAGCCGGTTGAAGCCCTCATCTGGAACACAAAAAAAGGAGCACTAGGTACGTTCAGAGATGAATCAAAACAAAGAAAATGACAAGGAGAAGGGTAGCAGTTAAAAAATAACAAGCCTCGAGATCTCCGACTGATAGGATGCAACCTGTCCAGAAGAGCCCGAGGCTGTGATACAGACATAAGAAAGGTCAAGTACATCGTTGGAGAAAGGAAAGGGAAATTCACAAAGTAGTAAAGCCGTGAGGGTAGAAGGCCAGCGTCGATCATCAGCAGCGTCACTTCGTCCCAATGTACATCATCGTCAGGGTAAACGGTCAAGTCCTAGACATTCTTGTAGAGGAGCAGGGGCTCGCCAACATTCTCGATCTCCGGAATGGTACACTTTAGATCGAATGCCTTGGCTAGAACGATCTTGAAGATCTACAGTGGGTCAGTATGTGTCCTATCCACCTTAAAAGCAACCAAGCAATAGGGTATGAAAAGCTGCAACGTACCTTTTGCACATTGATGCTGTGGCTAGTGCTGCTAAAAATCAGACTAGCCTTCATGGCTTTAGCAAATCGCTTGGCCTGCAAACCTGTTAGTTGATGCGGGGTATAGACAAGGATCGCCAAGTACCTGAATAGAGATCTCCTCCTGATCCTCACGAGGGAAGTTCACAAAGTGATCATATTTGGTGCCCACCAGGAAGGGAATGGCTGTCTTGTTAAAGCCACGTCCCTGGCGGTACCATTCCTTAATTGAGTTCAATGTACTCTTGCGAGTGAGATCGAACATGAAAAGAATTGCAACGGCGTCATTACAGACAAGCGGTAGCATATTAACAAACTCGCGCTGGCCACCAAGATCCCAAATTGAGAAGGTGATTTCAGTGTTGCGAATCGAGATTGTCTTTTCCATAAAGTTGACACCTGGAACAATCCTTAGTTAGACAGAACAGAGCTATTGGGCGAACAAAATCTCAACTTACCCAACGTCTGGATGTAATCCTCATCCCAGCTGCCCTCAACGTATTTGACCATCAAACTAGTCTTTCCGATCTGCGCATCGCCTACCATACCAACTTTAATTACCACGCTGTTCTTGTTCGCCTGGGAGGCTTGACGCTGGCCGGCGTCCTGTTGCTGCAACTGGGAAACACCGGGTACGCGGTCTGGGCCACTTGAAAGTCCCGATCCGGGCCTGGAGTTGGGAACAGGTAGAGGGTGGTGGTTGAGCAATGGAGATGAGTTCTGGCGGGACTGGTCGGTATCTTGGGCGGCATATTCGGGAGCAGATTGATGGAAGTCGGTCGATCGGGAGTGGTAATGCGCCTTCGAGTCGCTGTTGTAGCCATTGTTGATGGCGGCACGGCTGATTGTGTGGTCGGAAGCCGGCTCTTCGATATTGACCATGACAGGTGCAAACTGTTCCAAAGGATGCTCCAGAGGCTGCTCGGGTGGAATCTCCTGTGCCTGTCCGTATGCCTGCTCCTGTGCCTGTTGCGTCTGATCCTCTGGGGCAATCTGCTCAGATTCCGCAACGACAGGAACAGCGGGCGCTTCCTCCTCAGGAGCAATAAGAGAGTCCAAATTAGACTTAGGGAACTCCATGGTGTTTCACGATCAGTATTGTAGAATTCAGAGATGCTGTCGAACAAGTCCGAATTGTCAGCATTTACGTGTTGGATGGAGGATTTCAGGAGGTGGCTAACCAGTATCAGAAAGGGCTGAAACTCCAGCGCAATCTAGCGAGATTGCATATGTATTGACTCAAGGGATTGTTTTAGGAAAATTGAAGAAGCCGAGAGCTGTGTTGATTCTCGGGAGTTGAAGCGGACAAGGGTGGTCCCTGAGTAAACAGACCAAATTGGGAGGGGGCGACGAAAATACGAAGCGAAGCAAACAAATGCAGGAAGCAGGCTGGAAATGAATGTCAAGTATGAAATTCCTTTCGAAACAACAGGGCCCAGGCACATAAATAAGAACGTCAGGTCGCTCCGGTACCTTCAGCTCGAGGGCGGGCAATTGGGATCTAACGCTAAACCGCGATAGGTTTAGCGCCTCTCCCACGCTGTTGCCAAAATTTACGGGAAAAAAAAGTTTCTTATCGCACATCCCCCTCCTCGGTCTCGACACTCTTATAGTTAACATTTTTTTACGGATCTCAAGATGTCCAAGAGAAGTGCTGAAGTGGACCAGGATACCGCCGCCCTCAAGGCTGGTGAGCGGCCAATTGCAGATGCCCCAATGGACGAGGCGGGGGAGTTCGAAGACGAGTTCGAGGATGAATTCGAGAGTGAAGATGAGATCTTAGAGGCCGGAGTGGATGGTCGACCAGATGCTGAGCGCGAGGAAGAAGAGAAGGGTATGCAATCTTTATCCACTCTCTAAATCTGTTTAACTAAACTGACTGTGTTCAAATTCTATAGAAGCTATGGATGTCGACAAGGAGACTTTCATTCCTGGACGAACAAAATTGGCCCCCGGAGAGACACTATCGCCTGATCCCTCCACCTACGATATGCTCCACACACTTAGCACACCATGGCCATGCCTTTCCTTTGATATTGTGCGCGATTCGCTCGGTGATAACCGCAAGACTTACCCCGCTACAGTCTACGCTGTTACTGGTACACAAGCCGAGGGATCGAAATCCAAGGACAATGAACTCATGGTGCTCAAGATGAGCGGCCTGAGTAAGATGGAGAAGGATGGAGAGGACTCAGACAGCGACTCAGACGACGACGACATGGGCGAGCCCATTCTTGAGCACAAGTCGATCCCGCTTGGCTCAACGACGAACCGCATCCGTACCCACCAGACCCCCTCCCAGTCCGGTGATTACTCCAAGCCCCCGCAGACCCTTACCGCGACCTGGCTCGAGAATTCGCAAGTCGTCATTCACGATGTTACCGCCCACCTTTCCAGCTTCGATGTTCCCGGCACTATTCTTCCCCCTTCGGCATCTAAGCCTCTTTCCACCCTGCGCATGCACAAGACTGAAGGATATGCGTTGGACTGGTCTCCCCTCCAACCTCTTGGAAAGCTGTTGACTGGTGACAACAACGGATTGATCTACGCTACCACTCGCACCGAAGGCGGCGGCTGGGTTACCGACACCCGGCCCTTCACCGGCCACGCCTCCTCAATTGAGGAATTGCAGTGGTCCCCCAACGAGCGTAATGTGTTTGCATCCGCTAGCAGTGACGGTAGTGTTAAGGTTTGGGATGTGCGATCCAAGTCTCGCAAGCCCGCCGTGGACGTCCAGGTCTCCAACACCGATGTGAACGTTATGAGCTGGTCTAACCAGACAGCTCACCTTTTGGCTACTGGTGCCGACGATGGACAGTGGGCAGTCTGGGATTTGCGTCACTGGAAGCCCAATGCTGCGGCACCTTCTGCTCAGATCACCTCTACCCCCGTTGCATCATTCGACTTCCACAAGGAGCCCATCACCACTATCGAATGGCACCCCTCAGACGACAGTGTGGTGGCTGTTGGATCCGCAGACAACACTGTCACACTTTGGGATCTTGCTGTCGAGCTGGACGACGAAGAAAGCCGCCAGGCCAACATGGTGGACATTCCTTCGCAACTGCTCTTCGTGCACTACATGGAGTCTGTCAAGGAACTACACTGGCAGGCACAGATGCCCGGTACGCTCATGGCGACCGGCAGCAATGGATTCAGGTATGTTACTTTCTTGATATTGAGTTATGAACCAAGCTAACCAACTCCGTTTAATAGTGTTTTCAAGACGATCAGTGTCTAAACGAAGAAAATGTATCTACACTCCGACTGACTCGGGAATTTCATGTGCCATGTCTTACTCATATACCATTCGAATTCTGTGGATTTTTTGCTCCTCAATATCATTATGCTCGGAGTTAGACCCTTTCCTTCAGATGGTTAGGGTGGGTGAACAAAAGGATTTTGTCTTTATAACTGGCAGAGTAAATAGACATCTTTCGGCGAAACCTTGGGCAGTAGTTCAGTCTACCCCGACTCTTCCATCGCATACAAACGTCAAGTCAATGTGGTTGATATACATTCAGGGCTAAAATGACACCTCACAGTCAACAGCGGAATTAGATACAGACAATTCCGCCACCTTTGGAGGGGCAATCTGCAATGCAAAACATCAGCAGAGCAGGTGCAGCGGAAAAATACAGCTCGAAGGATATCAACACTACTTCCACGGATTTACCCCAAATACACAAATCGCTATCCTCGTCTATCCAAAACCAAAATCAACTGTACAAGGTGCTAGCAGGGATAACCTGCACCTAAGCAAAGTCACTGCGCAGGATGGACCGTGCCAGATCGCCAATGCGCCATTAAATACTCCGTACTCCGTACACACACAGACATATGCGGCCTATTGTATGTGACGTGACCTAGTGCATATCCCATATACTCCGTAGCCTTTCGGCGCTGCGAGTTGACCTAGGGGCCGACTCGGATGCGATGAGTAGGCTAGTCGGGTCAATGATCCTCCAGGGCTGCGTTGGTTATGGCGGGAGTATAGAGTAGCCGCGACTGTATTTCTTTGTTTTTTTTGCCAAGTTTTTATGTTGTATGTGGGAATAAATCGATGATAATTGGAAATACGGAACAGATAAGTGGTGCAATTACTTTGCATACGTTGTAGTCTTAGGAAGGTGTCGGTTGGAAGATCCTGGCTGTGCAATTGTGGCGATGTGGGATGTTTTCTTCGTGTCAATGCAAAAAGACCCACTCAGTGATGCTATATTGGACATTTCGGTTGTATTGCATTAGACATGCAGACGGTGGAGTGGGATTGACGCTCCAGGTATGACATGCATGAATTCGAATGAAGACTGTTGAGCGCATTTTAATGTTAGACAGTTTTAACTGTTGTGCTTGTGTTGCTCGGCTCGAGGCATCGGAGTCAGTTGTGAAGTATATTGGCGTGTCTATAATGTCTATACCTCGGTGGTGGCCCTATATCTGGAAGTAGTGTCTGGAAGTAGTGTGCATAACATGTAACTCCGAAGCTGACCGCATATCACGCACGGTACTCCGTACCTCACGCTAAATCAACCGATCTGATCTAACCGGCCAAGTCTGCTCCTATCCAATCCAGAGAAGAGAACATTCAGGTCTCTTCTCGTCATCGTGCCTGCAATAAATACCGCTAATGCACGCCTGAGCCAGGCCGATCAATCACATCAGATCTAACCGCTCTCACGTTTTACGACTTAGCAGAACAGAAACAGAAACAGAAACAGGCTAAAATAGCTCAAGTTTTGCGACATCGGCTTTTCTCCGGTCAAATGATGTCTCCGATCAATTTGTCAGGTTCAGTTTCCCGAGGTCTTTTTTTTTCTTATCGGGGAAGAGCGGTTTATTCCGCCTATCGGTAATTTTGAAATGGCAATGCACTACAGAAAGAACATACAACATATGACTTCATGCACAAGGGTGTCTAGACAGTAATCCTCTCTTGCTATAACGTACCATCTAATGTTACATTCGAGATACATCAGTGTACATCTTATTAGGGTACTCCGTATACTCTATACTGGATCATACTAAATATAAACATCTTCATGTCTGATCTTAGCGCTGGATTAACTCCAAAACTTGCCCCAAATGCTTCTCATTTCCTTGGATGAAAAAAAAAGCACTGTTCCTGGGTAGGTCCGAACACAATTGACGCCTGTACAATTGGACAGTATGATCAGACCTTATACCCACACTAAACTTTGCTTATCCACGCAGGGACTTTGGCCATCCAGTCAGGCTACGAGCTTGAGCGCCTGTGCATACGTTGGGAAACCCATTCCCGGCTTTGACTACTCCGTCCTGCATAATTTGTAGTACCTGTTGCGATTCGCATCCGACGTAGTATTGATACTCCGTACTAGCTGGAGACATAACGTTAGTACGGAGTGCAATATTGAATAGTCTGCTTTGATAGCTGGAAGGTGCGATTTGTCATCGCTAATATAGACAGTAGTCGTAAGAACGATATCTGGAATAATAGTCCATGCCGTATCAGCTTGTGCCATCGCCCCGTACGTTATCCAGGCACACACGGCCGAGAAGCACTAGGTATTGGACAGTATAACATACATGCAACTTACAGTGACTACGCAAAAGTCTTAACACCCTTGGCCCCACACCATGTGATTATATAACATTCTGCCCGACAAATTATCTGCGCAAGATTCGCCAGGTAGCTATTATGGAACTATCATACCAAGATTAACCTGCTGCTAGAATTTACACGGCAGACTTTTAGCTGGTGTCTTAAATGTTTTGGGCGCCTTATGGCATAAGTTGGTGCGGGTATAGCAGGCGGTAGAGCTGACATTTGGGCGGTGTGATAGGTGGGTCTCTAGGGGTGTTAACACTTTTGCGTAGTGACTGTAATTGCCACTTGTATTTCTCCATAGGAGCTAGCGGGAGCTCCACTAGTCTCCGTATCTTCCGCTATCCACTGTACTGCTATGGATTGTTATTGCTTGGATTGCGATTGTGTGTTTAAAATAAATATGTGGTTGGCCAGATCGTGTGCGACATTTGACGCCTTTGATTCTGACGGGAATTTTTTTTTGGTCGACTTGGGTCGTATCGATGCCCCCGGCGCTGATCATCCGTGTGGTGCTGTCACCCCACATCTTTTTGCCGCTCGATCTGGAATGACGTGGGAGTAGTTGGCCTGATGTCTTTTAATTTGTTTCATATTTTTTTTTACAAATTAAGATGCACACGAAAAGTTACAAATATAGTTGGTCCGAATTACGTCTGCATTAACGGTTTCACTGTGGACCTGTGATGACGCATGGGGCGAGACAACCCAGAGCCTCAGGAGATTAAACACAGTCTCATAGGAGATAGATGATGACGAGGTACGGAGTACGGAGTACCTACTCCGTACTAGGTAGACTGTTGAGGTCTAAGCGAATGACGATACCTTATCTTAGTTTGTACAACAGGGAATTCTTCACAGATTATAAACGACACAAACGGCTAGTGATTCCCCGGTGAGGATAATAAAAACAGAAACAAAAAGGCACGGCTTGAAGTCCGATCAAGGGTGTAAATTCCGCCATCCCGATGCCACAAGCATTGACCACTAAGCATGATACACAGAGCTAGGATGTGGGCGCTTCGGAGAATTTATGGGGACCTTTTGACAGCTAGGCATTGCCTGAGCCAGTGTTTCATCGTTTGTAATTTAATTTCTCGAAAAGAACTACGTCAAAACATGACGGGTTGGAAAGTCGCATACACCCGTCTTGATACTTGACATGCGTTGCACATATCGTGCAGAGATCATCCGCGAAGCGCGGTTACGCAATAACGTTTGATGGACTCGGCGCTCGATGTATGGCTAGCGCTCATTCAAGGATGCCCCTGTTAGCTGGTATACAATGTACTATCTATTGTAATGCCTGAGTGTACAGTATCATTGCAATGATTGGGGCCAGTGGCGTCTACCCCTGAGTTGCTGGGGTCTCGAGCTCATGATACAACGATGCCTTCTTCTATGCGCTGGACCTGCATCAGGAGATTGGTCGGAGCTAACGGATGTTATGGTAAGGCTGTTTCTTGAGCTTGAAGTTTTGTCTGTTTAGGCTAGAGGGTATTTACGAACGGCCTCGCTGGGGTTCGTAACATCGTATTGACTGTGTTCGACACCGGTGAACAGGTTGAGTGTTGTACGATGCTTCAAATTTCTAGGTGGGACATATCTTCGCTAGAGCCAAATTGTCTTGGTTCATTCAAGGCTTTATGGTGAACTCCATAGCTGTCGGACACAACGGATATACTGCTTACCAAGCTTCAACGCGACAAATATATTGATGGGGCTAAGTTCATTTTCATCTACTCACTCCGTATACGTGCATGGATGCATTGACTTATTGGAAATTGATCAGATGCCTTAGGTATGCCAAGTTCTTAAGGAAAGTCAAACCCTTGAGTCGCCGCATGTTCACCCATCCACCTAGGGGAATTGGCCAGTGCCATCCTAAGAGCCCGGATCAACCCAGTATCAGCACAGCTTAGAGACAGCTCACTGGGTCAAAGCTGGACAGGGTGACCTACGGCACTGCTGTTTGATTTGTCGCCCGACCACCCTTGAGGTCACCTGCAGCCTTCTTAGACTCGCCCTAGTGTGCTAGTTTGACTAGTGCATTGGCAAGTCCGGGGGGATTCTGCAAATCAGATGTCCGTGCGACCGAGTTGCAATCCTACAACGTACTCTAGACGTGGTGAGCTTCGGGCAAAAACGAGAGACTTTGGGAAGTGGACAAAGATGCGTTTATTGCCATGTGACGACTTTCTTCTTTGTCTACATTCAAGCCAACGTGGTATTGGAAGGATCCAAAGGCCGTGTCAGCACCGAAATACTGGATCACCATAACCCCAGATCCGACACCGATCCGATGAGAGTCGGCTGCATGCCCAATGTGCTGGAATGTCGTTCCGTACAACCCAAACTCAAAACGGCGTGGCGCAACGTGCGCAGTGAGTCCATACAGCGACGAGATGCGGATTCTAGAAAAATGCTAAAGGGGTAGATTCCGGGGAAAGCAAATTAAAAGTCTGGGGGAGCCAAGAACCAGAAAAAAAAGAAAAAAAAAAGGAGCCCATATTCCCTTTCAAATTACATACCCTCGCCACTTGAGACCATGTGCAATAATGTTGAACCGGAGGATATCCCTTACTGGTATGTCCAATTGCAGAACCGCACGTATTTCGTCTCTTGTTCTGGGGTTGGGAAATCCCCCACACGAACCCTTTCTTTTTGGCTCTCCCCCACAAAAATGGCGCATGGTCTCTTCTTTTTGCGGATCCTTCCGCTTAATCGTACCCGGACACTCCGCCCGGTATTCTTTAGGTGGAGTTTCCTGGCCTTGGAAAGGAGTAAAATGACAAAATGACAAAAACAAGTGAAATCACATGTGTCATGAGGTCTTGCTTATTAAATCGTGCGCCGTACTACGGAGTACATATATTACCATTATTATAAACGTGTATGGTCTAGTTATTCTCAATAACTCTCGGACCCACTCCGATACTTCAAGCTGGGCTGGGCTTAGAGAAAATTAAATAATTAAAAATATCCTGGGTTAGTGCAGCCGCGTATTCTTTACCATGTACGAGTATGTAATACCTCAATATAAACACCACAATACCAGATATCATGAGTTTACTCAAATCTAAACAAACCCCCAAATTCCTTTCTGAAACAAAAACATTCTAATACATTCTTCAATTGCATTCCACATAGCATTAAGCTAGATGTTTCATCAAAGGATGAAAATAGTGCCCAAATGACACAATACTAGTACAATCTCACGTTACAGCGCTAATCCCGAGGGGGCAAGTACGAGGAGACGGGACCAATGAGTCTCATGGATAACCAGAGCCAGGAACTGGTGGGCATCCGGTCAAACGTGCGTGTCTATAAGATTTAGTCTACGCCGCATTTGGTAACACCCCGGTTAATCGTGGGGACATCATTGGCAGAGACGGTCAGCCCGTGTGTCTGAGATCCACAATCTGCGCTCTGTATCGGTACCGTCTGCCGGCTCATCTGTTGCTCGTCTGCTGTACGGTTTTCTGGGCCTAATATGGCCCTGGTTGGTAGTTGCCTCATATGTACCCTCGGTGTACTTTGTCCTCGGACCCCCTTATCGCCGGTACCTCCACAGTACTTGCCTCTAGGACTTTCCCGGTTCCTCTCTACCCGCCACAACTGCCACTGCCAAACGGTGTATGTAAGTACCCTGACCCAGGTACCTCGCTCTGCTGTAGAACGACTCTGGATACTCTTTCGGAGGCAATTTCGAACTTCCCAACTACTTCACCTCTCCTACCATTCTCTTATTTTCACCCAACCTCGCTTTCCCAGAGTTGTCGTGGTTTCTGTGCTTATCGACAATTGCCTATCTGCACTCCATCGGTTATCTCCGGCTTATCCAAACTCCCAGTTGCGAGATCAATTCCCTCAATGGATGCTCGAGTTTAGAGCATACAAAGTCACTGCTCTAGCTCTGCGAGTCTGATGTGAGTGATCTGACCGAAGTGCTATGTCCCAAGCATTATCCATGTTAGTCCGGTTCGCTGATCTCTCCGACCCCAATAGACGTCAACACTAGGCTTCCATACCCCCCATACCGGTCTCAGGTCCCCCATATCCTGCACTTTATCGAAACCCATTCAACCCGTCTTCCAGGCACACAGCGAATCCTTTGACAGACCGACTGTAAAGTCAATTCTCTTATTGGTGGGTCCTGTTCATCTATCTCACGGCAAGGTTCCTGATAACCTGCCTCGGTACCTTGGGTCGTGGTGATAGCACCCTCTACGCATCATATGAGACACATGCTGACTTGATGTCATTTGGATGGAACAGTCGTTGGTGCGGCAGATTGTACAAATTTGAAAGTCCCAATATCGTGCAGACGCGATCTTCGGTCAATCATAAGATTGATGCAACCTCGCTACCTTAGCAATTTCCCGCACATCGCAGCTTCCCCCCACCCCCGAGACCAGCCAACGATCTGGTCTGTGAGGAGTTTCTGAATACTAGAATGCTATTGGATGCTATGGTCGGACAAGATCGGGACCATAGCCCAAAAGTTGTGGACCTTGCCAGTATCCACGAAATTCCGGGAAACATGCCTGGTGAGTTTGGCTGAGACAATTCCCTGAGTGCAATTCTTACCCATGTATCTGTAGCCCCAAAGGATTCAAAGAAGCAGACCGACCTAAACGGTCAAACGGGTGTCAATGGCAACATTCCACCCCCTAAAACAGACAAGCCTCGGCCCCACGTCTGCACCACCTGCAGTCGCTCGTTTGCGCGATTGGAGCACCTCAAGCGCCATGAGCGCTCGCACACAAAGGAAAAGCCATTCGAGTGTCCGGACTGCGCCCGGTGCTTCGCTCGGCGCGATCTGCTCCTGCGACACCAGCAGAAGCTACACATGACCACCACGCCGTCTTCTCGACCGAGAAACGGTCGCCGTGAGAGCACCGGCGCCGCACCCGGTGCTAACCGGGTTCGCAAGAATTCCATTGCCAATACTAGTTCATCTTCTTCAATGCGCCCGAGGGCTAACACCATCAGCCATGTTGATGGGGCGGCCTTGGGTATCCCTGGTGCCGGTATTCCGTCATCTGCGCCCACTCAATCGGGTCACGCATATCACCCCAGCCTTAGTTCTTCGGTTGGCTCAAGCATGGATTATAGAGGGTTTGGTTCGGGACACCCTTCGATGAACGGCCTTTCGAAGATTGAAACTTCCGGACTTCCCATGGACATGTCCGCAGGACTCCGGACTGCTCCCGTGTATGGGAGCTTTGATACGGGCATCGATGGCATGCTGATGGGTCACGGTAGCACCATCAACCCGGCGCAATTACACTTCGCAGGATCCCCGCATGGCTTCAACGATTCGCCCTCGTCCCCTTTCGGTCACTGTCACAATGGACTTGCACCCTCTGCGGATCCCATGATGGATGAAGAGATGCACTTTGATTGGATGAATGGGTTTGACACAGGGGTTGTTATGGGAAATGGCAATGACTCGGTTATTGACGAGTCTTCGCCATCAGCAATGAGCACGGGTAGCCAGAGTGGAATCAGCGAGGCCATGCTGGATGGCCCAAATCGCATTCCCATCTCTAACGGGTGGCACAACCCGTTCCCTGCTCACCACCCGGCCAACCAGTTCGCGATCGATTTTTCCCCGACGACGTTGAATGATCTTGGGATCCCCCCGGAGACAGTGTCACCTAAGGCTCTAATGGCCCAGAATCCGTTTTCTGAAACGTATGCCACACCTCCATCCATGACCTCGGTCGGCCAGCCCATCATGGGAGGACATTCGCATAGTATGTTTTCCTCTCTGGCAACAAACGGAGAATCTCCTAATCCTCTCAACGTTCCTTTCCCGAATAGTGCCCTACGAAATGAACATTCACCCGTCTCAACGGATACATTTACAGACTCCACACGACAGGCTCTATTAGCGAGCATGTCGACCCCAACCGGCTTCAATCATCGCAAGTATTCCCAACCCGCAAGTGGACTTCTAAACAGTCGTGAGCTGGTCGCCCGCTCGACTGGCTTCAACAGCTCCGGTCAACTACCCAGCACCTCGGACTTGCAGCGCTACATCTCGGCCTACATCACCTACTTCCATCCCCACATCCCTTTTCTCCACATCCCCACCCTCAATTTCCAAGCTCCTCAATTTACGAACAACCTGCGCACGCCAAGCGGACACCTCAATCTCAGCTCGACGGGCGTCGCTGGAGGCGGGGGTTGTCTGATCCTCTCCATGGCCGCTATCGGTGCCCTGTACGAATGCGAATCTGCCGCCTCCAAGGACCTCTTTGACGCAGCAAAAAAGATGATTCAGTTGTACCTCGAAGAACGACGAAAGGCCGACATGTCTGCTGCTCTCAATCGTTCCAGCTCCTCCCGTGATAGCTCCGTGCACAACACCCCACTTTGGTTGGTGCAGGCAATGCTCTTGAACGTGATATACGGCCACACCTGCGGTGACAAGACATCGGCAGACATTGCTAGCACGCACTGTGCTGCCTTGGTCAGCCTAGCACGCGCAGCCGAATTAACACATCATCTGGATCCCAACAACCTGCCGCAAGATCATCTCACTGCTGGTAGCAATGGAAATGAGTATCCTGACGACTCGGAAAAATGGATGTCTTCGTCAACTAGCCAACCGAAAGAGCGCCGAGATTGGCTGAATTGGAAGGTTGTAGAGGAGAGGAAACGTACCCTCTACGCTATCTTTGTTCTTTCCAGCTTTCTCGTCTCTGCCTACAATCACGCACCTGCACTCACAAATTCGGAAATCCGCCTTGACCTTCCCTGTGCCGAGGACCTCTGGGCGGCCGAATCACCCCAGGCGTGGAAACAGATGGGCGGTCAAACAGCCTCGAAGAAGACTTTGTCATTTTCTGCTGCTTTGACGTCGCTTCTGACTGCCAGCCAACGAGAGCAGAGTCAATCGGCGAACCTGTTTTACAACTCCGACGATCTGTCTAATTCTGAAAACCGCCCAAGTACTTTCGGCTGCCTGGTACTTATCTACTCGCTACACAACTATATATGGGAAACCCGCCAAAGGCACATGGGCCGGCAATGGACGGCCCAGGAGACAGATGCTATGCAATCCCACATCGAGCCCGCTCTACGGGCATGGCAAGCGGCATGGGCCAGCAACCCTGTCCATAGCCTAGAACGACCGAATCCATTCGGGGCTGGACCTTTGTCTGCAGACAGCATCCCTCTTCTCGATTTGGCCTATGTTCGTTTGTTCGTCAACCTAGGCCGATGCAAAGAGGCGTTTTGGCAGCGCGATTGGAATGGTATGGCAGATGAGCTCGCACGTGGCACTGAGATTTTCCAGCACCCAGATGCTTCAATGAACGACGTTGTCGATCCATCCCTCACGGGTCACATTGATACGAGACGAGACTCAATAGCCGATTTAGGAGTATCAGATTTAGCCATTTCCAAGACACCGACGCAAGAAGAGCCCACGCAGACTCTTGCCAACATCTATAAGATCGGCCAATCCAAGCGTGAAAAGCACCTGCGCAAAGCAGCGTTCTACGCAGCGGATTCCATCTCCATGTCGGATCGTCTTGGTAACACCTTTGCTGAATTCTCATCGCGCGAACTACCCATCCAGTGCGCGTTGTGTGCTTTCGATTGTGCACAGGTGCTGGCGGAGTGGATCACCACTGTTCAAGAACGGGTCGGCCCCTACCTTGGTATCCTAGGCCGCGACGATGTCGACTTGACCCAGGTACCCGGAGTCATGCTTCTAGAAGACGAGGATTGCAAGCTGGTAGATAAGATCAAGGAGATCCTGGGGAGTATTGAGATGAAATTGCAGCGCCAGTTACAAAGTGGCAATTCCATCTCCGCGCTGAGTGCCGTGCAGCGCCTACCCAGTCATGTGGAAGGAGGATATGGATGTAAAATACTGATTGCGACAGCCAGTCTTTTGGAACGAGCTGCTGTCTGGCCAGGTTAGTTTCAAAGATCCGCTCACACTCACATAAACCAGAATGGTTTCTAACGCCCCCACCCACAGTGACGAAACTGATGGCCCGTTCTCTGGAAGCCCAAGCCATGCGAATGAAGGAGCGTACCGAGCACTCCGTGATGATGACCCCTTAATGACCAACCCTCTATCCCCCTACTACCTCGTTTGAATGTCCAATGTTTGATCCATATCTATGTCCCTCATCTCTCCAACTCCTGTTTCCCATCCGCGCGCGCCCATGTATCATGAATAAACAACCAAAGGCAACTCCTTCCATCCCATCGAAGCATGTGTATCTGCACCAATAACCTGCACCCGTTCCCTCCGGCTCTCTCGCAACATGCGCACCGCCTTTGATACCCTACTTTGAGACTTTGATTACCTGTGTCATAGACAAATTGCCTACTCATGTCATGTCATCTTTCCCCACTTTCTAGCGTTCTTGTTTTGTTTGTGTCTCCCCGACTGGGGTCCTTGCTGTGGTGTGATGATTGAAGTGGAGTGTGGTTTCTTGTCTCTTGTTTGTTTTCATCTTGACTTGCTGATTTTGGTCGAGGGTGAAATCTCTTTTTTTTTGCCTGTGTGGTGTTTGGCTATGCAGAGTTTAACTTGGTGTGAATATGATTTACCTTCTCTTAAAGAGCTAGTGTTATGGTAGTTTGTAGATTGCTAGACCACGATCCATATATGCCAATTAGAGTAGCTATAGCTCCCCCGTGATTATCGTGATGGAAACTCCTTTACTCGTAATAGAATTCACTGCTTTTGACAATTTACTCCATTTTTGGAGCAAAGGTTTTTTCTCACTATAACCTTTGACATGGCAAATGCTCTACATCTCCTCCGCGGAGACATGATGACATAATATTTCCCCACCGCCGTGGGTCTGGAGGTTGCTGGGGCATCAAGCGCGTTAAGTGGTTTTCGCGTTAGGCATTCATCTCTGGTAGATATATCTGCCTGGTGTCAATCGCATATGTTTTATACCTGCGCCAGAAATGAATAAAACCTCCAAACATCCACCCAAAACCCCTCCATCGCAGCGCCCGACTGCCGCGGCTTCTCCACCCAACAATTAATCTCCGCTCGAAACTCAACCCCAATGCCCTACCCACGGCCCGTCTCCCCAGTCTCCCTCGAAACATGCGTGCCTTCAACCTCCGAGCTAGACTCAGATGATTTGCTCGCCTCGGATGACGAGCTGGACGATGCTGCCCGAGCTGCACAGCGTCAGCGGGTCGAGAAGTTGGCGGAGTCTTATCTGCAGGGCAAACCGCTGTTGATTCTCTCTGCGTCGCTGCGAGGCCCGTTCAATGACGTGTGGGCTAATCCATGGAAGAAGAACAGGATGTGCGGGACTGGCGCACCGGCGAGGGTTCGCCAGACAAATGTGCCCGAGCGGGTGGTCCAGGAAACTGATTTGCGGGCTCCGAAGTACCGAGAGGGTCTATCGGTTAGCAGTCGTCGCCCGGAGATTCCTGCGACATCATTCAACTCCCCCGGGACCTCGGTACAAGCTGGACGCAGTTCTTCGCCCTCCAAATCGCCACGGAGACAATCCAAGGAACCCACCCCGCGCACAGGACATGGCGGACGACATAAAGCACCGCGACAGTCTCCCACCAAATCAAAGGAACTGCCATCGGCGACAGTGGAGGACCAGTCAATTATGCCGCCTAGGACAGTGGACTGGCTGAGGAAGGATCGGAAGCTCATGAATTTCACCAAGTTCGAACCGCCGAGTTCACCAACAATTTCCATTGCTACTCGTCGACCGATGCCTCGATCTGTTCAAGTCCAGGTTCCACAAACACCAGGCTCGCCAACAAAACTTCCTCTTGTAAAAATCGTCCCAGCGAAGACAGCCCAGTCTTCTCGTCCCAACTCGAACGGGCATTTATTCCCACAGTCGACTCGATTGGCCGCCTCAAATTCACCCAAGGTCCCTACCATTCCCAAATTATCTCCATTCCAACAATATCAGCAATCTCATTTGTCAGAGGAAGCTTCTCTCCGAATTGTTCATTCTTCCTCTCAGCTTCCGAGATTTGAATACCGGAGGTGGCTCCGTGAACATTCAAGTCAACAGGAGAAGACTTCTCCTATGCAAGATGAAAGTATCCTGCAAGAAGAGACGTTTTTGCAGGAGGACAGCCCTCTGAAAGAAAAATCCATAGTCGACCCCGCACCCGCTAGTCCTAGCCCTACGAGAGATCAAGCATTGGATCCTGCTGAACCTGAACCTGAGCCTAGACCCTTGGTCCCCGAAGAAATAGCAGTTCAAGATGAGGACTCTTTAAAGAAAGATGCAAGCCACAAAACTACTTCGAAAGAAACAAGATTCGCAGACGAGGAAGATTTCATAGAGGACAATTTTGCAGCCGATCATGTCGCCGGGGAAGAAGCCACAGCAGAAGTTGCAAACGAGGAAGATACATCGACATTCCAAAACACAGATGTCTCAGGACCAACAGAACAGAACACCTACGATGATCTCCCTTCTGCCCAACAAGTGCCAGCACCTTTGGGGGTGTCAGATCGGGTAACGTCATTACACTCGACGGCTTTGCCAAGAGGAGATTCAGGACAAGACTCACCTCCAAGCCCTGATACCCAGCTTTCGACCCAGGCCGCCTTTTTGCACGCCCAGAAATCTTTTCAGGATGACTTGGACAGTCCGGAATATTACAATCAACATACACCGAATCCGGACCGAGCAGTGCATTCACCCAATGCTTCACATCACTCTGCAAATGTCACTCCATTCTACCGTCTAGAAGAGTCAATTCGACGTGATCTAGAACGGAGTTCGAAATCCACGAACAAAGATGGGATGCAAGCAATGAGCACGCAATTTATGCTTGATGCAGCTACTCCTTTCAATTTCAGCACCGAGCAAGCTGCTCAAGATCGGAGCTTGAAACCTACGAGCAGAAATATGACACAGGCAATGAATACCCAGTTCATGCTCGATGCAGCTACACCCTACACTTTCAGCACAGAGAAGAGACAGCGTGCATCTCGGCCAGACTCAGGCTCACCTACAGCGAGAAGCTCGAAGAGAAAAAGGACGGCCAATATTGGAAGCCCCTCCCCTTCTTCTAGGAGCCAATCAACATCTATGGACAACGAATACCACACTGCGGAATCTCATTCAGGCGAAGATGAAGAAAGTCCACGATCAGTGGCCCAACAGTTGGATCATCAACCAACTTTCCAATCTGCCCCAGATGTCGCATCCTTGCCCCTCACCCTAAGCGAATCAGTCCCAACAACAGTCCAGGATGGACAAGGTGTTCACCAGGGAATGGAGAGCTTCAACCTCAGTCAGGCAATTGCAGATGCTGGTAGTTGGCTTCAACAAAGTTTTGATTTCATGAAGGACAGCGGTCGGCCGAGTCAGAATCTCAATGCGATTCCTACGTCTGACGCGCAACCTTCGCCTTTACATATGGATCTATCTCAATAACGAGAGTTCCTTGATGCTATTACGACCAAGCTTTAAACTTCTTGTTCTTTGATCTTCTCATCGTCCATAGCGTGTTGAAAGCTTCAGCTTGACAGCGAAGTTATTTCGGGCTCATAGTTTTAGCATATATCGGTACATCTTCTTTCTAACAATACATATTGATTATGGTAATTGCATGGCTTACATATGTAGACCTGGGACCAATACTACAGATACCAGAAATGAAGAATAATGTAGAGCTGTAAAGAAAGAAAAACATCACCCTGTACGGGCGACTAAATGGACCACCCGAACATAACTCTCTCATTGGTTCATATTGCCAGGCAGTAATTTATATCCACCCTCACTTTACTTTGTACAAAACCTAGTTAATTCTAATATTGAAATAGTTGTTAGTAATATTGAAGCCTAAGGATACCTAAATACCTAAGGGCTAGATTAATAGATTAACAACGTTAATAACTTAGAAAAAGGGTACCAAATACTGATGCTATTCATGCTATACTCCGTACAAATCCTTGAATTCCCTTATTTCATATCAATTTGAAAATTTGAAAAATTTGAAGCCGGTTAAATTAAAGCATTTAAAATTGAAGCATGTCAAATTGAAGCATGTCAAATTGAAGTATGTGAAATTGAAGCATATCAAATTGAAGCATGTCAAATTGAAGTATATCAAATTGAAGTTTATAAAATTGAAGTATGTGAAATTGAAGCATGTCAAATTGAAGCATATGAGATTGGAGCATGTAAAGTTGAAGCATATTAAATTGAAGCATGTCAAATTGAAGTATGTCAAATTGAAGTATGTCAAATTGAAGTTTATGTGAAGTTTATAAAATTGAAGTATGTGAAATTGAAGCATGTCAAATTGAAGCATATGAGATTGGAGCATGTAAAGTTGAAGCATATTAAATTGAAGCATGTCAAATTGAAGTATGTCAAATTGAAGTTTATGAAATTGAAGTATGTGAAATTGAAGCATATAAAGTTGAAGCATGTCAAATTGAAGCATGTTAAATTAGGGTATAACGCATACTATAAGAACATATACCTACGTTAACGAAAATACTAGTAAAGAGGTACCCTTGTAAAGGGTTTCAGATCGATGGTTAGTCGTACTATTATGAAGTATGTGGGTGTAGAAATAAAAGAGAAGTTACAATTAGTATACAAATCGAAATTAGTGTATATGCTTTAAGAAGGCGGTGATAAAATAGGCGGTAAGGTAGTATCCAATAAGAGAGTTATGTTTGGGTGGTCCATTTAGTCGCCCGTAACCCTAGCCGTAATCGACGTCAGGAACCAAGTGGCCCGAGCGCCAGCGGGGAGAGCTCCGAACCGCATCGTCACTTCCACACATCTCAATCAATGGCGAGCCGAGATGGCGCTGACATCAGTAAGAGGCCAAAATTCTCTACCGATTGATTGTAGCTGACATAAGTGGTAGTGGAAAGCATTCAACTTCATCGACGTGTCGCCGGTGAAGCTACCAGAGGACAGCTCCTCAATCTTCAATGTAAGGCCTCGACTTTCTTCTACTGCAAACCGCGACGTATCTAACAGTCACCTCTAGAGTGACCTCTCGAGTATCTGCACCGGCTCTGCGAACCTCTTCGTCGGCACTACCGATGGCTTCGTCCACATCGTCTCCTCGGCTTTCCGCATCGTGCGATCGTTCAAGGCTCACGACACCGGGTCTATTACGCACATGCGACAGATAGGCGACACCGCTCTTCTCGTCACCGTCGCAGAGGATCTTTCCAACGAGCCGGTTCTGAAGGTCTGGGCGCTGGATACGGAGAAGAAAGATGGGGGCCCTCGGTGTCTATCGACGGTCTCCGTGCAAAATGCCAGGAGACAGTTCCCGGTGCGTTTGCCTCTGAAGCGAGAGTAATTTCGGTCGACAATTACTTACAGTGGTATAGATATCGGCTTTCGCAGCCGTCGACGACCTCTCACAGGTAGCAGTGGGTTTTGCGAACGGATCCGTGACGATCATCCGAGGCGACCTAATCCACGACCGGGGCGCGCGACAACGGATCGTATTCGAATCCGAGGAACCGATTACAGGACTCGAAACGCAAACTGGCGCTATCACAACCCTCTACATCTCAACAACGAGTCGAATATTGACACTGGTCATCGCCGGGCGAGGGCAGGGCCAGCCTGCGCGCGTTTTGGAAGATACGGGCTGCGGCTTGGGCTGCATGACTCTGGATAAAGAGACCGGGGATATTCTCATCGCTAGAGAGGAAGCGATCTTCACGTACGGTCCACGTGGTCGTGGTGCGAGCTATGCGTTCGAGGGCCCGAAAACGTCTATTGATGCCTTTCGTGACTATGTGGCCCTCGTCTGTCCGCCCAAGGCTGGGACTAGCAAGTCTGATCCGCTAAGGAAGTATACTGCTAGTCCGGCTGAGGATATCTTTGGCACGACCACGTTCACTCTGCTCGATACTGATCTCAAATTCATCGCGCATAGCGAAGCGCTGGTGTCACCCATGAAACGGATCTTCATGGAATGGGGTGACTTGTTTCTTCTTACGACAGATGGCAAGGTATGTAGATGCTATAATGTTGTGTTGGTCTTTCTTTTAACCTGATTTAGGTCTTCCGTTATCGGGAAAAGACCCTCCAGCAAAAGCTTGAAATCTTATATGAGCGCAATCTCTACATCCTTGCTATTAATCTTGCGCAAAAGATTGGGATTGATCCGCTACAACAGAATGCCATCTACCGCAAATATGGTGACTTCTTGTACCAGCGAGGCGACTATGATACCGCTATGCAGCAGTATCTTCGGGCCATTGATAATACTGAACCTTCTCAGGTCATTCGCAAGGTCAGTGAGGATCGGGATTCGGCGATTTATTCATACTAACTGTTCCTGCAGTACCTGGATACCCAACGTATTCACAACTTGATTGAGTACCTTGAAGAGCTACACGACCATGGCCGTGCCACGGTTGATCACACAACGCTTCTTTTGAACTGCTACGCAAAGCTCAAAGACACAAGCAAGCTAGACTCGTTTATTAAAGCTCCTGGCGAGCTGAAGTTTGATCTTGAAACTGCCATCGCAATGTGCCGTCAAGGCGGATACTATGAGCAAGCAGCCTATCTTGCAACAAAGCATGGCGAGAATGACATGGTCGTCGACATCCTAATCGAAGACTCAAAGAAGTACGCCGAAGCAGTGGAATACATTTGGCGGCTGGATCCCGAAGTGGTATGTCTCAACTGCTTCATCTGCGGAAACAAGCTAATCCATGCCAGGCTTATCACAATTTGATGAAGTACGCTCGAGTATTACTGACACATTGCCCTGAGCGGACATCGGAGCTATTCAAGGTTTACTATTCTGGCCAATACCGGCCACGCACAGAGGTAGAACAACCGTCAGAGCCCCAAGAACAGACGACCAGCACAGTGCAAAGTCTTGCTGCGCTTCTTCCTTTGCGGTATATGAATGTTGGCACCGGCACACAACCTTCGGCTGAAGTCACCGAGCCAGTCACAAATGAAGACAACGTTGAAAATTCTCCACCAGATTATGACATTCCCAAGCCACGAACAGCCTTCTCTGCATTTGTGGATCATCCAAAAGAATTCATAGATTTCCTTGAGACTTTGGCGCAGCAGCCGGGCTTGAAACAGGACGCCAGAGTCGACCTTTTCACAACACTGTTTGAGATGTACCTGGACACTGCAAAGGGGAAGAAGGATGCAGGCGAAAGACAAGAATGGGAGACAAAAGCGAAGAAACTGATCGAAGGGAAAGACGTGAGTTTCCTTTCCCCCATTATCTCCTTATCACCTGTTATATCTAACCAACGTAGATCCCGATCTCCACATCCAACGTGCTTCTCCTCTCCGATCTGTCAAATTTCAGGGAAGGATCTACCCTCGTCCGCGAGCAAGAAGGTCTCCGCCTCGACATTTTCCGTTCCTTCACTTCAGCAAAGGATACACAAGGCGCCATCAAAGCCCTACACCGGTATGGGCCCGACGAGCCCCAACTCTACGTCGACGCATTGACATACTTCGCCTCAAGCCCGAAAATCCTCGAAGAAGCAGGCGACGAGCTAGACACAGTCCTGCAGCGCATCAACCAAGACGGCCTCCTCTCCCCATTGCAGGTGATCCAAGCGCTCAGCAACAACGCAGTAGTAACAATGGGTCGCGTGAAGAAGTACCTCAGCGACAACATCGACCGCGAGCGCAAAGAAATCACCACCGTAAGCTCTCTCCTCAACCAACCCTTCTCCTGTCCACCAAATAACCAAACTAACAACATCCCCCCGCCCTCCAGAACCGCCGTCTCATCACAAGCTACAAATCCGAAACCGAAACCAAACAACAAGAACTAGACCACCTAACCGCCCAACCAGTAGTCTTCCAATCCCGCCGCTGCCAGTCCTGCGGCGGAACTCTCGACCTGCCCACAGTCCACTTCCTCTGCAAACACTCCTTCCACCAGCGCTGTCTGAACAGCCTCGACAACGACGCGCAGTGTCCCGTCTGCGCCCCGACTAATGCGACCCTGCGCGCTATCCGGCAACGACAGGTTGATTCCGCGGACCAGCATGATTTGTTCAAAGCGGAACTGTCTCGCTCGCTGGATCGGTTTGGGGTTGTTAGTGAGTTCTTCGGGAGGGGTATTATGAGGCCGCAGAGTACTATGGAGTAGTAGCATGGGGTGGAATTGATTGTACTTCTTAGTTTAAATATGTTTTTTGATTCTTTTCTTGGGCTTGTTTTTTATGGAGCTGGTTTTGTTCGTTTGATATCCTTGATCTTTGTCAATTAGATCAAGTTGTTTCTCTTCTCTGAACGGTAGATGTAGTAGACAGTGGATCCATAACTTTGTAGTTAGAAGGAATTCGTTACATGGATCTACAGTTGCTTGCAACCCTATTCCACTGGCTGTAGGTACTTACGACATAAACACTGCTTGGAAAAAAGTGTTTTGAACAAAAACAAGGATTATGTCCATGTGAAGAATGCATTGTATAGTGAAGCTCGCTTCGCTCTAGCAAATAACAGCAGCGAGCTAAAAAAAAGGAATCGTATAAACTCGGTAAAAATGAACAAGTCAATCATGGTGATCATGCAAGGTCATTGCATGCAAGAGCACTTAATATGCACAGTGGATGAGATAAGAAGATACATAAATATACTCGAAGCAAAAGGGTTGAAGCAATGGAGACGGGGTAGATCGGATTCCAGTAGTGTCAAGACTTGGGAGGGGTGTGGACGTCTCTGTATGGCTAAAAAACGGCAATCGGACGAAGAACGGGATAGACTGCTTGAGATAGCGAGGGTGCTTGACTGAACACACTCGCTTAAAGCTCACGTCCCTTCTCGCCTCCCCATGAAACACGCGGGATGTGGCGGGAGACAGACTGGGAACCGTAGCCGGAGCCGGATCCAGACCCAGACCCAGACCCAGATCCAGATCCAGGTGGAGAAGACTGGTCAGATGGCTTATGTGTTTCGGTGTTCTGGTTCTTGCTCGAAGTCTGGCTCGACTGGCCGTTCTCGTTTTCCTCGACGTCCGAGTCTTCCTCTAGGATGGCATTATCATCCGAGTCCGAGCCATCATCGTTCTCGGACTCGTCACCTTCCACGCCCAGGGCAGCCAGACGGCGGCGACGCTCGGCCGGGGTCTCGCCTGTGTCGTCTTCAGCCTGGCGCGGGGGCGAAGTCAGACCGGCGGCTTGACGGAGACGCGAAGGAGGGATACGCTCTGTTCCATCGTCGTCGGAATCGCGGCGAGGCCGGTCCCGCAGACGGGGTGGTGCAGGGCTGAGGTTGTTGCGGCGTTCTTGGGCGGCGGAGGTACCGCCGCCTCGGGAGAACTTCGCTAGTGAGGCAGCCACGTTAGGGAAACCGTGATGGTCGCCATACTCGTCGTCAGTGACGTCGCTATCGGTGGCAGACTCGGAATCCAGAGCTTCGACGTCTTCTTTGGGGATGGCGCTGGTGCCGGTGGTAGCGGCGACAGCGGCGGTAGAAAGGCGGCGCTCTTGCTTTTGCTCGGCCTTGACTTCTTCCTTGGCATCATGCTGGGCCTTTGCTTGAACTGGTGCTGGCGCATCGGTTTGCTGCACCAGATCCCGGCGGGCCTTGGCGTCAAGACCCTTCATCTGCTCGAAGAATTCTTGCTTGTTCATACGTCGGCCCTTGTGGCCAATGCCTTGAGCGTCGACTTGGGGGTCCTGGGCCAAAGTGAATCGAATGCCGTCGTCGGCGGTCCAGTCGTCGTCCTTTCTCCTTTCTCCACCAGCTTGGGAAGATTCACCTTCATCCTCCATGCCGAACCAGGTTCCCATGCGGGTCAAACCACGTCGGACAGGTGCTTCACCAGGGACGGTGGCGTCTTTCTGGGCCTTCTCGCCCTTCTTGCCGCCGGGAAGTGTGTATTTCTTGATCACCTCGCCGTCCTCATCCTCAACGATAATAGTATTGCCGAATTGGTATGCATGAGCTGAACGAGGTTTCGGCTTTGCTGAATCAGCCTTCGGTGGCTTTTCTTTCTTCTCGGCCTTCTCAGCCTTCTCTGGCTGTTCCGCGGCCCGGTCCTTTCCAAGTCCGGTCCAGTTGGTCCACTTCTTGAGAGCCTTTCCGTATGAAGTACCAGCCTTCTCCTCAACGGACTGCTTGAGTTCCTCTCCCTCAGTCTTCGTGTGGGGTTGACTCTCAGATGCTGCCAATTTTCCTGATTTATCATTTTCCAGACGTTTGCGTTGAGCTTCAATGTGCGCAATCTTCTCTTCCGGAGACATGTGAGACGTATCCTCAGTCGCAAGAACATTACCCTCTTCATCCTCGATGACCATGTGGTGGCCCTCTTGATAAACCTCTATCTGTGGCTCGCGACCGAAACGATCCCGCTCGGCGTGAGGTGGAGAAGCTCCACGCTCGACCTGATCGCGCTCTTCGAGTTCTTTCTGATCTTCGTCGACTGTGACCTCCTCCTCGGTCCGCCGAGGAGCGGGCATAATAGCAGACTGGCTGATCGGGCCTCCGCCACCGGCAGCACGCTTACGGCGACGTCTCCGCAAGGGTTTGCGACGAGAAGATTCGAGACTTTGTGATTCACTATCTCCCTCCTCGTCACGTTGACGGCGAAGGAAGTTACCGGGCATACCGATGGGCGGTAAAGTACCGGGAGGATACTCAGGAAGCTTTTCATCCGATGAGGCATCCACATCCTCCGCCTTGCGGAAGGACATGGAACCTTTGGCAATGGACTGCACACGAGGGAGGCGGTTCATCCATGAAGGTCCATCCTCGTTGGCCTGTGTGTAGGATAAGGTGATAGTCAAGGTGTTGATGCGTTTACCGAGAGTGAAAACTGCAATAGACGAACCATGCACAATGATAGATGTAATGACCATGAAGGTAGTGATGGGCCAAATGAGCCTGACAACATAGTAATTGCTGGTTCCTGGCAGTGGGAGCTCGTCTTCAGGTGACGGTTGTGTATTGTCGTGCTCCAGCTCCGCTCGAGCAAGTATAGCGGCGAAAATGGCACCGACACCGATAGGACCGAAATGCCCTGCGAATAACGCTTCTCGCCAGGTCTTGACGTCCGGTATTATTGGCTTGAGCATTAGCATGATGGGAATACGTCGGAAGAAAAGGACCAATAACGCGATCACCACCAGCCGCCAAGGAGTAAGGCCGAGCTGGGGAGAGTTGTAGTCCTCCCAGGGAATGATGGATCCAAAATAGACAAAGTATGCCAAGTTGAGCAGAAGATCGATAACGTTGGAGACATGAGATTCCTCTGTCTTCTCCGTAAACCAACCATCGTTACTGAACCCAACACCACATGCGAATCCAATCAGCAGGTCGTCCATGCCCAGTAAAGAACCCGAGCCAGCACAGAAGACAGCCAGCACAAAGTAGAACACAAGGAAACTCTCACGATCGATCAATCCCTTGCGCTCAGCCAATTTGATCGCATGGCGAGCAACGTAACCTATGGTGAAGCCGAAAACAGCACCCAGAATACACTCGTACAGAACGGTGATGCAGAACCAGTTCAGCCATACCTCGCCGACTTGAGGACGATAGTGATAGATGTAGAAGGACAGGTAGATGAATGGGAAAGCCATACCATCGTTACACCCGGACTCCGCAGACAGCAAGTCACGCAAATGCTTGGGGACACGCTTGGCGAACTTTCCCTTACCAACGACAGACGATGCCAAGACAGGATCGGTGGCCGTGACACAGGCAGAACATACCAAAGCCTCCAGCCAGTTCAGGGGAGGCACCAGCCACCAGATAAACAAACTGGTGATAAGCCAACCCCATGTCATGACGGGGATCAGCAGCAAGGAAACCGACTTCCAATGCCGTTCCATGTAGGCCTTGGGCAACTCTACGCCGACGGCGAAACATTGCACGACCAGGACAATTCGCGAGCACTCGAGGGTGATCTTATCGATATTTCCCCATTCGTGCGGATTGAATAGATTGGCCGCATGGGGGCCGAAAATGATACCACAGAGCGTGGCTACGGTGGCTTCACCGATGTATAGCTTCTCCTTGACGAACAAGGAACACAGCATGAACAGGCCTGTAAAACCTCCCAGGATCATGTAAGCCAAATGCGGCCTATCGATGTCCAGATGATCCCACGCCATGGTGAAGATGTCGGTGATTGAACACCAATTGTATTATCCGGGAACTTTTGTAGTATTCCGTCTCGAGCTTCGTACCGCAACGAGCAATTTACCGGATGATTTCCGCCCTCGAACTTCGTTGGTCCGCGTAGCTCTTCATGCCTTATTAAATCGGTGATTGAAAAAGCCAAGTTGCCGAGCCTTGTAGGACTGAATGGTGGGTTTCGCGATCGAGGCGCACGTCCGACAGGTTTGGAGGTGGACGGCGGTGCCGATTCTGCGGGGCGCAGACTGTGGCCAAGATCTTGGGGATTCCACGGGGATGCGGAGTCGAAGCTAGGCACGAGGTTGAGAAAAAATAGAATTCAGGCTTGGCCCCAGGGAATTCAGGCACAGATTTTTGGATTGGAAGGGGGAGAAGAGAGAAGGAGAAAAGAAATTCGGACAAGAGTGAAATCCGGTCAGAGTCTTGGGAGCCTCTTGGCCAAGCAGAGGAAAGCGAGTGAACGCGTGCTTTGGGAGATTTGCCCAGAACTTGGAAACGGCGGGATTCGTCAGCCGAGACTTTTGAGACCCACGTTGGAAGCGGAATTAGTCTTGGCCGGCGGAGGAGGACGTGCACCAATGGACTAGGATGTTAACGAAGAGGAAAGATTATGATTATATATAGAAGGGGAGAAATAGAGGGAGAAATCTCCAGGGCTAGATCCACTAAAGCGCTGCATACGGCATCTCTCATTTCACCCGAACAGTTGCAGGCACTGTAATGTCCCGGTTTTGTATGGTAACGGTACTGTAATATAAGATCGGCCAGCCCTGTTAGGCGCCAAGACTTACAATAAGACGGATCTTCGGGGTTAATTGGGTCAGTGGCGTCTCTGGGGCTTACGACCGAGCTTTGTAGTGGGGAATCGGGGCACTTTTTTATGATTTATGTACGGATTATACGAAGTGTACATGTTTGGAATATACAATACAAGTAGTAGGTACATATGCGCGATAATACTACATACTGCTTACTAGGCGAAATATGCTGGTATGTGGGACATTATGCCTTCACCAGGTGCAGTACACATATGAAGTATCAGAACCAGAATACAATCAATTGAATTGAGAATTGTGTAAAAGCAAATACAAAGACTTTCAGACGAATTGCAAACTTTCAGGGGAATTTGATGCTGAGAACCAAACATTGTAAAACATGCATACAAAGTATTTCCGGGGAAATATGGAGAACAGAAAGAGTTTTAAAAAAAGCAAACATTCCCTCAATGGGATGAATGCACACTACACACCCCGCGCATCCCGCGCGTGTCCCCCAAAAGGATGGGTTAAAGATTTTCATGTCCACTGTTGGGCTGTTATGTACGATGTACGACCTGAGTGGCGAGGCCCAATGCTGCCCTACAAGCCCGTCGGCATCCTCTCAACTTCATCGCTCAAGCCACGCCAGTTATCCGCCTGCAGTTCGGAGTACTTGACACGCTCCTGGCTCCAATCCTGATGCAGGCGGCTGATGTGATACTGGCTCTGCTGGAAGTGGACGAGTTCGTCACGGATACATTCTGTGATGAAGACGCCCCGAGCATGCTGTTGCACAATGGATTCTTTGTCCTAGTAGACAGCCAAATTAGTATGATTGTGGGTGCCATTGAAATACCTAGTCTCACCTTGAAGATAGAATCCTCAACCTTCTCAATCTCCCCGGGCTTTACTGTGCCCGAGGGTCGGGCGCGTAGATCCTGCAGCTTTTGCTCACTGGTCTCAATGCGCCGTTCCAGCTGCGCAATGTTGTTCCGTGCATACCGATCCCGCCGATCAAACATCTCACGCACACTGACCAAGCAATCACGTTGCCGCTTTAGATCTTCTAGTACCCCCTCAGTCCACCCTCGGGCTTCGTCTTCCAGTAGGCTTTGGCTGGCAGAGAGATGCCGAGCGGTAGCTGTTATACCTGCATTTAGGGACGGAATATCGTTGGTATCTACTGCGTACGTGTCTTGAGTGACTTCCGTCAAAGACTGCAGGGCGAGTGAGAACCGGAGGTGGTCAGCAGCCAGACCATCATTGCGCTTAGCCAATCGCTCAAGCAAAGTGCAAAGATTAATATAGATTTCCGCGGAACGCTTGACACCGCTGCGAACTGTTTCAAATGTTTCGTTGAGAGTGGCGGGTAATGAGTCTTCAAGATCCGGTGGAAGAACACGGCCAACAAACTCATCTTGAACTGAGATTGTGGCCTGTTTTCGCCACACCGAAAGTTCCTGTTTTCACGGTTATTTTCTGCCTCATATGGGACACCAACTATCCCCAAATGAGAGCTTACTGTGGGAACTGTCAAAAACATGATCACAAGCTGCTCTTGACCAAGGACGGGATGGCGAACGAGGGCATTAGTGAATCGAACAAGTCCGTGCCGGCGTTTTTCGAGGAAGGAAGATGAATCCGCTGAGAGGTGAGTGCCATTGACTTCATAATTTGTGAGCAAGCGATTAGGTGCGCTAAACCAGCGTTTTGCTTACCTGAAACCCGCTTGGGGGGAAGAAGAGGCAATTGCCGGAAAGGAAATCGCTTTTGGAGGCAGTCCAATAGCCAGACAAAATCGCTATAACGCCGAATAACCGTGCTACCTCTCCGTGCAGACTTGACTTCATAATTTCGGTGTTGAAACATGAACAAGCCTTCTTTCTCGGGCAGCAATGTGACAGAGACGGTCTCCTCTACTTGTGGGTTTGTCGATCGGCCGAGACCAAGGGACCGACGCCGTGGGGTAATATTGCTGGGCTCATCCCCTGCAAGACCAAAGCCACCTAGTGCTGGAGGCACAGTGCCTCCAAAGCTGCTTTCGTCACTCGGACCCACTCCGCTGAAGTTTTGGTTCCCCCATCCAGATCCAGAGCTGCTGGGCGGCGCAGCCTCCGTCTGGCCATTGAAATGATCCCGTTGAGCTACGTTGCTTTGTGTGTTGTCTTCGATCGTCCTGCTAGACCAGGCGTTCGTCGTGGACCTCATACTACCAAATCCATTCAAGGGACGTGGTTCAGCGCCGACTGTCTCATGGCTGTGACCGCGGTGTAATTCTGGACTGCCCCATGGGTCTGACTCCAACCCGCCTAATGACGTTCGTCGCAGCCTTTGCGATTGCGCGGAGCCGGGGATTTGAAAGGGAGGGGGTTGGGAAGGAGGGGTAGCAGGTTGCTGATATGGTTGTTCGGCGCTCGCATCGCCAGTCGTCCGTAGCCGGTCGAGGTAGCCAGCCTTTGGCTGGGGTAATTCTGCATTAACTCCGTGTTAGAGGTATTATCCTGATTAATAAATAAATAAATACCAAAGGGCGCAAAATTAACTTACTATTGCGGCGGTCGTCCACCGCATCAAAGGAGAGATCCTCGCCTTCTTGCGCTAGGCCGACCAGCGCCAACAGCACATTGAACTCGCCACGGCCGAGTCCACTAAAGCTCTCATGATCACCAGAAGCAACAAGGTTCAAGACCTTGCTTTGGTCGGTTGCAGTGAGCCCACTGCTTGACAAAATCTCCCGAACAGAGGTCAGCCCAATGCCAGAGCCAACCCTGTCCCCGCTGTTCAGAATTAGGTCGTATGCGTCGATGTAGCTCTCGGGCACGTCCGTATTGGGAAGCAAGGTCCGAGCTGAATCGCGCCGTGCAGTTCTCTTCGCGGTAATATTTTGGGCGTTCCAAGGAGAGGAGCTGTCGTCGCCGTCGTCATCGGCGAACAGCGAGGAGCCGCCCGTAGCCGGTTCGTCAGCAAACAGCGAGGACTTCAATCTAGCAGGATCACCCGCAGAGGGATCCTCTGGAGATGTGCCGAATAAGGACATCAGGAAACCGACGGGGTGATGTTTGCGCTGAGAGAGCCGTCGGGGTCAGGTGTGGAGGTGATGGCAATGACGAATTGACGATCAAGCGGAGCTCTGAGGGGGCTGGTCGCACGATTATGCGGGCACCACTCTCCACCTTGAAAAAAACAACGCCGGAGACACTTGGATTTTCAAAAAGATGAGACACAATAGGGAATTCAGTGACAATTAAGGTCCAAGGAGGTGAGGGAGATAACAGGCTCCAATGTCACTTGTACCGCGCCCAACTGGGTTAGTCAGGCCAAGCGACTTGTAACAGCTACAACTATACCACCTCAAAGTTACATACATATGTGTACATCATAGCGATTGAATTTCTGTTGGAACTCTGCTTGTTAATATTGTTCTCATCCTCATCTCATTCATATATTCGAATGGGCAGAGTCTGTGTTATCAATTGCTGTGGTAATTTATTTTGGGGCGTTGACGTTATCTATCAAAAGACTCATGGGGTCTCTATGTGCTGAATAGTGGTGCGCCGCAAGGATTTGTGCCATGAACACAGGGCGAGCAAAGTCTACGAACTTAAAGAAGAAGATTCGTCATTTGCTCAAAATCTCGTCTGTTTAGAACAATATCAGATTCTCCCGCACCTGGGAACCGGTCATAGACGGCGAAAAAGGGCAAGACCATTGGGGCTCCAGTGACCTCGTTCGGTCTTCCGACCACCTGGCTTGGTTTGATTTCCACTTCGTGGGCACAATAGGGTTGTTGAAGTGGCGCGGGCTGCATAACGGCAGGTGAATTTGGGGTTTGAGAGGTCAATTGGTGGATTGTGGAACGGGTCAATGATCGTGGGGAAGCCAGGTTGGCGAGTTCCCACTTTTCGATCAAGAGTTTCTTTTGGCTTACTGCTATGAGGATCACAATGCGGACTTCACCGTTGGTATCCGCGAACCATTTCTTCGCATCCTGACGGAGGCGAGGCAACGACACCGAAACTCCGGTTTCGATCACCAGGGTCGGGTAACCGGCATTTGTAACTCCAGTAGAGCAGCGAGAGGGTGGAACAAATGTCTGATCTCCTTCTTTGCCCTTTCCGATAGCGAACTTGTAGGTTGTTGACCCGAGCCACATCGATTCCCCGTAAGTAATACCCATCGCGAGAAGCTTTGACTTCACAACATCGACGAAACGACCGGTCGCCAGCTGATGGCTGCCAGAGGGAACGACTTTGATCAACCCACAAGATCCCTCCCATTGGAATCTATATGATATCCCCCCAAGGCTGGTGCGGCGGTCATTGCTGAGCATTTCAATAGTTGATGGCCGTAGGCCAAGGACGACAATCCACTGGTTACCATCGTCATTTTGCTCGAACCACTCTATGATCTTGTCTGCTTCCACTTTTAGCGACTTTGGATGGGAAAATATATGCACGATATGATCGTCTGGGAGATCGGATATCAAAGATGATCCGGAACCGCGATCGTGAGCCATTGTGATTGATGTGGGATGAGAGGACGTTTGCATTTCTGATACATAAGTTTTACGGAAGAAGGAAGCCATTTTTTAAAAAAAAGCAAAGGTGGTTTGGCCGATGTGCGTCATATAGATGAGATGATGGACGGGATAGGATGGAAGATTGGATGTTGACCTCAACTACACCCATGGTACAGAAGGGGAGTGGTGTTTGTCCCAAGGCCCCCGGTTGAGTTATTTTCTTATTGAATTACTTTGTATATCACACGTGGTGATATTTATGATCGTATCTCTTGATAGGAATGATAAATAATAATTGTATCTGCGACTTTGTCCTAAATTATCGCGCCACGGCCGACGAGAACCAGCCAAATTTTAGTCTATTTGGCAGACGCATTCCTTTTATACTTGTAGGATTTTGAGCTATAGCAGTTTGGATAACGATTACCACCGGGTCCGCAGACTAGCTAGGGACGTGAAGTGTCCATCTGCTGTCAGGTCTCTCGGTACTAACTTATCTAACTGTGTGAACAGATTGGGCAGACCTTACGAGGCTGTATCATCGAAGGAATCCATAGGCATGTGCCAGAGGAGATATATAGACCAGAGCTCTCTAAACGAAGCAGAACAATATTCTGGGTGGTCTATATGTTGGACCGAGAATTTTCGCTTTTATTGGTGCCCCGAGCTCGATTAGGGATGAAGATATCACGGTGAAATTGCCAGCAGAGATGGATGATTAGTAGAAAAAATCAAATTTATATTGCAAGTTCGGCTTTCCCGGCTTATGGCCACTTTTTGACAAGTTAGTCTTCTAGTTGATTGGCGCTGAGTGGAATTCTCACAAAACTTAGCCGTCTACGGGGTTGGAAACGATTTTGATGACACGCTCATTCGAAGTACACAGTCCATTCTCCACAGCATTGCGGAGCTTTCATACAACCTGAATGTCTTTTTCGATGCTCATTTTTATAGGCTAATCAGCCGTGCTTCGACGCTAGTGATTCGTTTGATGCTGGCTCATCATCACTTGGGTTTTCTCCGAACTACTGATCTCGCTATGAGCTAACAACAGCAGTGCGTCGTATTTACAACAAGACTGCTAGGTATGTGTGCATTTCACAAGCATTAAAGGAAGTACATAAGGAAGATGCTCAAATGAGAGCGACAAATTGCTTAGACCCCTTCATATTCTAGAAGACATAGTTTGGATTCGAGAAGTAGAGGTTCGGGCCGAGTGATTCGATAAAACCTTGGAAGCCGAGTTCTGCTGAGGTCAGCGCGTGTGTTTCGGCTGAATATGATTGGATATAAAGAAGCAAGAGTAGTCGTGGCCGAGAGTGTGGTTGAGGTCAACCCACCTGTCCAAGACCTCAATATAAAGATATCGGAGCGAGATCCCGATTATCGGAAGAAGCACCCGGCGTTTTTCGGCATGTCAAAAGAGATATCAAATAGTCGAAGACAAGCATCACGATCTCATTAAATCTTGCAAATCGACCAAATAGATAAATTGATCCAAGATGACCCGTACAAGAACAATTGGCCGCTTAAGATTCAACCAGTATGTCAATCTCCTCTCGCAAGCCGGCCAGTGTCTAACTTGAATCCAGGACCTGGCATGTTACTCCCATCTCTGTGTCTCGCATTGGGTCTTATTCATTGAACCAACTGAGAATGAGTTCTTCTGCAACAGCCGTGGCATCGGAAGCTGAAACCGCTGCGGCACAAAAAAACTACCAAGTTGTCCAAGACAGTGGCAATTTTGACGAGATCCAAGCCAAACGACCAGACTTTGATCATTCCCAACCCATCAAAGTAACAAAATCCCCAAATCCCAATTGGGAGTATGGGCAAGGAGTACCCAACAATGGATCCAGCCTGGCGCAAAAACATCATGAAATCGACCCCTACGCCTCAGATCGTCCGATGATCAACAACTACCGCCTCCTTGTTTCAGGGATTGCGCCTCGACCGGTGGGATTCCTGAGTACCGTCAACTCCAAGGGCGAAAAGAACCTCTCCCCGTTCAGTTACTTCCAAGTCATTGACCACGATCCCCCCATGTTCATTGTGGGATTCTCTTCTCGGCCCGGTCGGGTCAAAGACACATATCGTAACCTGCAAGAGACTGGGGAGTGCGTGATCAACACAGTTTCGGAGAACATGATCGAGGCAGTGAACGCGACCTCTATTGATGCTCCGTACGGCGTGTCAGAATGGGATGTATCCGGTCTGCACGAGGCGCCATCAGGTACGGTGAAGCCATCCCGTGTCGCCGAGTCGGTGTTCAACATTGAAGGCAAGGTGGTTGATATCAAGGAGTTCACCGATCACCAACAGCCTGGAATGAGCCTCGCTGCTACTGTTCTCATCAAGGCTACCCGGTTCTGGGTCAAGGAGGGCACTGCCAATGAGGATTATAGTCATGTTGACTTGGAGAAGTTGCGGCCGGTTGGTCAACTTGGGGGCATCTCTTATGGTCGGATTGGATCGACTTTTGAGCAACCGCACAAGAGGTGGAGTGATGAGGTGCCTAAGAGTGAGATCTTGGCCAAGCTGAATGCTGCTAAGCCAGTTGATAAATGAGAGTTTTGTACAAGCAATAGAAGAATATACTGATGCGCGAGGTGATGTGTTGCCTTATTTCTCGGGAGGCAACATATGTATGTGAACAGCCTCTGGAGGATTGTATAGAATAGTTAGTTTAATTCTTGGCACAATTAAAAAAAATTAGCCATTCGATATGAAGATAGGAATCCGCTCCAGTCAAGTATTCGAGTCTGATCACACAACAGTGGAACTGACAATCCCATTAAAGAGACTCCATGGATCTATAGAATTGCGTACAGTTTATAGTTTCAATTAACGTTAAGGAAATCAGTTTCAGATCGGTGGAACGAAGAACGTAACCCCATATTTCCAGGAACCGACATGAGCCACCCCCTTTTTCCATTTTTGCATCGGGACAAATCAACTCCAATTCTGCGCCGGGGAACTCCGCACATAAAGGGTCAAAAGAGGCGATGCACAGTCCAGAACATAGCTCGTTTATGTCGTTTGTTTCTATTTTTCTCTCTGAGACATTCTATCATTCGTGCCTTGTTCACATATTCAGTGATTTCTTCCGCACAACACACTCCCTTGTATCCTCTCCTTCTGATCCGAGAACCCCTTCACTCCTTTATCCCCGGTTCTCATCAAACACACTCTTTTAAACATTCAACATTACATCCACCATGCTCCCCACACTCCTTACCGTTTTCCGCCGCGATTGCAATGGCGACGAAACCATGTCTAGCTGCACAAAGCCCACCAGCTCTGCAGTCACGGTCGGCATTCCCGCCGCGATAACAGGGGTGTAAGTACCGCGCTTTCGCAACCTCACCTACACAAATCCAACACTCAAAACAAAACACTTCAACACCGAACCGCCCAACCATGGCAGAACTAACTTAAATATATCTCAGTATTCTCATAACCGCCATCATCCTCCTGATAGTCCTCCACCAGAAGCGCATGCGTCGCGATAACCGCGAGGACCTAGAAGAACGCCAGCGTAAGTCAGGCTTCTATGCTCGCTCCGCGTCACGGCGATTCGGCACGGAGGATGCACCACAATCGAAGGGACGTGACAATGCTTTTGACTCGCGGCGTGACTCCGACGATTCGATCTTTGATTTCAAGCAGGATCAAGGACGTTACCACATGGCTCCGCTCCCGGATCCGGAGATGCCGAAGCCCGTGGCTACTAGGGTTATTGTCTAGTAAGTGCGGGGGTTGATACTTTTCTTGTAAGTTTTGATGTTTTGATGTTTGATATCAAAAAGAAATCGGAGTTCGGATGTTGACTATCGTTAGGTTCCTGCGGGTCGGGGCGGTTTCTTCAATTTCGGACTTCAAATTTTCTTCTTCTAGGCTGGTTTCCGAGGTTTCTTATCCTGTTCAATGTTTATTTTATGAGTTTCGAGCGATCTGAGCCATAGCACAAGAGCGAATCATTAATTTTCCCATTTTGTATGCAATTTCCATGACATATTCGAACCGTGGATACAAGTGTCTTTGTTCAAATGCGAAGACTGGTGTAAATAGTAAAAAATCAATAGTCCAGGGGTAGATTTTGAAACAGGTAGCTATATCATTGAGATCGTTTTCATATATAACACATTGGGGCACGAGACACGAGACCAATCACTCGGCATTCTCCATGACCCGGCCATCCAAGACAAGGTCACTGCGCTCGGGGGATGCCTCGACCATAGGTTGGACATGGAAATACCCCATCTGGAACAAGACATGCTGCCACTCTGGCCCTGCGGTGCCTTGCACTTTGTAGTAAGGCGTATCTAGAGCGAACCACCTTTCCTTGCGCGTTGAGGCCTTGTCCCCTCCCTCGAGGGCTGCGCGACTAGCACGTGTCGTGCGTGAACGCTTCTCGCCGCCCCCGTACTCCTGCGCTGTGAGCGCAAACAGCCTCTCGCGGTATTGCTGGAGGCGGCCATCGAAGACCATAATGCTGCGGATGTACGGGGCCAAGTCTTCCGTGATCGGGGCGAGTCCGTTCTCGAACGAAGGCGCGTGACGGGCGGTTGGTGTGGGGTTTGAGTAGTTTGCACGCATAATGGGTTCAAAGATGCGCTGGAATTGAGGGAGAGTGGATGGAGGGGTTTGCGAGGGCATTGCGGAGACGATGGCTTTGCTCAAGGCTCGGTTGGCGTATAAAGATTCCAAGTCCTCGGCGGTTGTGGGACGGAAAGTTCTGTTTATTAACGCATCAAAGGTCGCGCTGATAGTTTCACTTAGTGATGAATACTCTGTTCGCAGCTCTGTATGCAGAAGTGGGTAATTTTCAAGATAGTTGGATCGATAGCCTTCTGGCGGTGGTGGGGCGGATATGTCAATAGCATCCTGTTCAATTGTTAGCTGGTTTTTCTGTAGAGGACTGTATCACACTTACATTGCTCGCATCTGTGGAAAGATTGGAGCAGAGGATGTCGAGAGAGCTTCTCATATCATAGTAATCCGCCTCCCGGCACAGCATATCAAGTTGCGCTGTCTTTGAAATAGACTGCACTTGATCAGGGGGCAGAAGTTCAACTGCATTCTTCCCAGCCATGTCTTCGGAATCTTGCAGGCCAAGACCCCACGATTGAAAGCTGTTGCGGATGATTTCCGTCTCTTCATCCAAAGAGCCTTGGGTCACAATCATATCACGATTGAACCAGCCCATATATCGCTCGTAGGTGTTGAGGCTCAGAACCCGAAGTCGGTCCCCATCATGATCAACGTTTGACCCAGGTGGCCAACTAGGAAGCAGCCAATCCAAGCCCGCTTTCTCGCTACCAACACCCATCTGACACCAGAAGTTGAGATCCATCAATGACTTCCGAAGATCCATTCCGGATCCTTGATAAAGTCTGGTGACGGCTTCTCTCTTTAACATGTGTCCCTCGTTGGCGGCAACCAAAAGTAAGTAATCGACGCTGAATTCGTGAGCAGGCTTGTGGTATCGTAGTATAGCATGGAGAGACATGTCCTGGGTAGGGATTAAACTTTCATCGTTGCAGGTGATGACGATCGGCCGTTTAGATTGGCTGATGAGGGTCAAGACACCAGTCCAGAATTGTCGATCTTCATCAAAAAGAATATCGGCTTCCTCGAGCAGAATCAAAGACTGTTTTTGCTCCCGGGGGCGTTTAGGCGCAGTTTCGGGCTTAAGGCTAGGTTGACCAAGCTGGGAAACGGGCTTGCGAGCTTTTGAGGATTGGCCTTTGAAAAAGCTCTTCAGCTTGTTTTGCTTGGCAGAATCCTTGTCGTTGTCTGTAGCATTTTCGGATTCGTTGAGGAGATGAACAAGGTGATTTTGTGTCATATCTCCGACTCGCTCCAGCATATCTCGGGCACTTCGTCGGCTTCCAGCGTTTATCTCGAAGACTTCGAAATCAAGCTCTTTTGCAACGGCATAGACAGAGGCAGTTTTTCCGGAGCCAGCCGGGCCGCTAAGAAGAATCGCATTGGTCATTGGACTCTTTCTTTCGACTCCATGCAAAACAGATGCCATGTCACCCGACCTAACGACTGTCCGTTGGGGTGTTGTGGTCACGCCGCCCGCTAACTCATCGTCTGAGCCAGAGAGATTGTCCATCTCGGAGGCCTCCTCTTCGCTTGACACAACGAAACCGTCAAGTTTGTCGGCTTTCTGGCGCTTTTTTGCCTTTTTCTCCCGCTTTGATTTCGATTTCGCCTTCTCCTTCGATGATTTTCCAGTATCAACCGCTGTAATCTTGAGGTGCCGTAGCCAGTCTCGAAGCATATGTGGTTCACGGCCAAGCTGGAGGACGTCTTCGGCTGACTGAGGGGCGTACTTGTGTGTCCAAAGCTGCGGTTCGTATGTTGCACAATCAAAAGCGGAAACTGACGTGAGTAGGGCCGAACGAAGTCTGGCAAGGGGCGGACTAGAAGAATTCCAAGGAAACCGGCGGTTTGGTGAGGACCACGACATCTGTCTTTCAATTGCCGTATGCAAGACTTGACTGCTGGCAACATGTCGCACGGGATGCCGAAGAACAGGTAGAGCATCATAGTCCTGTTTAGACAGGCGCGCGATCCTCCTTGCTTCAGCTGTTCCAGCTAAAAGGACATTTTCTTCATCTCTAATTGAGATAGCTGCAACTTTGGATTTTTTTCTGTCCTGGGTAATATTCCAGCCACGATCATTAACATCTGGGGGTGGGTGAACGTCTCTGACATGGACGAGATCTTGCGGTGGCCAAAGGGGATCAAACAGTTCGGCAAACTTAGAGACACGACGGGGGAAGCTAGTAAACGAACCGCCCGAAGCTGGTACTATCCGCTTCTTGTCCGGGGCCCCAGCTGTGGTCTGGCTTGAGGGCACACTCGCGCTGGTATCTGGATTGTCTGATTGAGATCCATTCAAACTCGCGGGCCCGGGTTTCTGTGCTGATTTCTTGCTGAAGAACGGGTGCGTGGGCTTTCGTGGTTGGCATTTCGTCTTGCGCGGCTGAGCAGAGAGTATAGTGGCAGGGGGTTTTTGAACCGCTCGGCCATCTAGGATATCGTCGATCAACCTCCCGAGGCTCTTTTCCGTGTCAACGCTATACTTTAATGTCACCACCTTGCGCTCAACCTTTCGTGGCCTCCCCCGTTTCCCTGTTGCTCTCCTTTTTGTCTCTCGGGGAGGACTGGAGGCGGGTGACGACAGGAACCCTCCCTTCGAATTCAGTCTGAGGATTTTCTGTCTTGCAGAGGTTCTTGCAACTGGATCTTCAGGTTTCTCATTCTCGGCGGGTGTCAATAGCTGAGTTTGATCAGCAATAAATTGGGTCTCCGCCAGCGGAGCCTCGGAGTGAGGTATAGACACATTGACTTCGGTCTCAAGAGGATAATCAGTTGATAGAGGTGTAATGTTGACCGCGCTGTGACCGAGCCACTCTGAGAGAACCGCAGCGGAAGTAGCAGTGGGTTCGGTTGTTTGGTTTTTGTCCGTCCTTCGCCTCTTCCTCCGCTCCTCATTTAGGTCTCCCTCGAGATCCACAGAACTCTCACTATTTGTTTTGAAGACATTTGAATCGTGATTATCCGGGGCCTGGAGCCCCTGCTCATGCGTAGAGCTTTGGCTGCTTATCGGTCGGAGGTCATTTATGTGGGTGTTTGCAGACGAGGTTGGCTCATTTGATGGTGTAGATTTGACCGAAGCACCGAATTCTAGACATTGTAAGCTCACATTCACCAGCGGCTATGGGACACATTCTGACCTTGCCGGAAGAAGGGATGTATGACTTGCTGTTCGTCAGTTCCCATAGCCATCGGTAAATTGGATACGATGCTCATATGATGAACAATCAGTTGATCCCTGAGAAGAGACCAGGGAGCAAACAGTATCTCAGATATAGCATTGAAATGACAGAATATTGGTGGTAAGTGTGGAGCAATTGCATGAAGCAAGAATCAAGTCGAGGTCGATCTCCATAGCTTCAAACACGTCTTGACGCGAAATGCGCGTTAATTGCTTATGTCACGCTGACTGCTTCACGGACCAACGCTAGCCTGATATGGTCTAGGTGGAAATACCGGCCCGACGTAATCCCGAAAATTTTTCAGATTTCCAAATTGAATGGGTCTGCATCAAAAAGATCACCTGCTTTGAAGGGACAGGAACTCAAGCCTTTTTTGATTCCTGGAATTCGGTTCGTCATGGATTTGCAATCCCCATCTGTCCTGGCGCAATTGCCTCGCCCCCTCCACGCTTCTACTGGCAAAACCCGTATCGGCGATGTCTTCAGTCTCGCCGATGCGAAAAAACGCAAGCGCTATGAAGTCGCAGTTGCTGTAGATGGTGAGGCTGTGAACATTTACAACGTATGTTTTCTGCATCTTTTGTATTCTCTCAGTTGCATCTGATTCTAATATTTATTAGGTTCAAACACCTAAGCTTGTGACTTCCTACGCCGTTCCACCCCAATCTACTTTCTCTTGCCGCCCATGCTCAGTTCGCCGGAAGTTGTCGAAAAAGTCGACCGTCCGAAGACAAACTTATACTGCTGTTACTAAGCCAGAACATCAAATCAAGTGTTTTGTGGAGGAAATCGGCAGCAGCGGGTCAAGTGCTCCAGTCATTTCTTCTTCGACTACCACCGTGACCGACTCGACCAGCCCCACAACTTTTGTGGGCATCGTGCCCTCTAGTACTGATTCCGAAGGAGAGACCGACCCATTCGATATTCTGGCAGTCCACGAGGATGGTCGTGTACGTAGGCTGTCGTCGGATCTGAAGACCCAACGATGGAGTATTCAACACAGTGAGATTGCAAAGGTTTGCTCTACTCACAATGTCCAATCCAGCTTTTTGGTTGAATTTGATGATGCGAAGAAGGCTTTGTTCAAACGACGACAGGACTTGGCTTTGCTGGCGCTGGGCGATCTGACAACCTCAGGAACCAACGAGCCATCTATCCTGCTTCTGGTATCCCAACCGAAGAACACCGATCGAGTCCCCCTCAAGGACATCATTGTGCAGATGTTTTCGGTCCCTGCGCATGCCAAGTCAGAGTCACGGTTGGACGAAAGTCAACGTCTACGCCATCTACAAACTTTCCACATCCCAGATGTGAGCGGCCTGGAAACCACCAATGGCAATGCTATGCAATGGAGCTTCCACTCGGGCTCCGCAGGCTTGAATCTTTCTTTCGAGAAGGGTTTCATCAACGTTGACCTCTCTCAGTATTCTCCCTGTGTCACATCGCAATTCGTCCTAGATGATGAGGAATTCTCCTCGGTCATGCGCATTTCTCCCCAATCCGTGATTGGAGCACAACAATCTCTTGTGGCGGTATATGATACCCAATACCATTCTGTGCAGCGCAGCATTCCAACTGGTGATCTTTTGTCAAGCACTGGGTCGACCCCAGAGACCCCCACAAACTTCATCAGCTACTTCGCCAAACTTGGCATTGCTGTCGCAACCAAAGGCAACACCCTTATTGCCTTTGACTTGAGCTCTCTCCCCAGTGCCCCCAGCTCTTCGCTGAAGCGGACTAGAGATAGTCTGCTCATTGATGCCATCGGCAGAGGTATTGGTTCATCTGGTGCACAGTGGGATATCGCGTCGAAGAAGCACCGGTCTGACAACATGGCCTCGCTTCGACTCACATCACCGGAGCAAGTTGAGAAATGGACTCAACTCACAAAAACAGTGGAGAAGGCGACCAAGACGAAGAACATTGACTTGTTCGATAATGCTGTTCTGACGTACTTCAGCACTTCCGATGCCTCCACAACGCTCCCGGTCCGCGGGCAGTATGTTAACCCCGAAGCCACTCTTTTCTTGCTGTCAAAAATCTTTGCTGTGGAGGAGTCTGTCACAAATGATACAGTGTCGGCATCCCCTTCATCCCAACTCCGTGTTGCCATGTGGCCCCCGACTACTTGCGACTGGCTCATTCGCTTAGGGCATCTGTCACTCGACAATGTAGAGATTGCCCTCCGCCGTGCATGCAAGCCACGCATTTTGCAGCCATTCCCCACCGGATCGTTCATCCAGGCTCTCCTCGATTCAGATCCCTCACTGAAGCAGGTCAACCAAGTGCTTGAGGGCCCCACTCTAATTTCCTCCGATGAGTTGGCTTACGCGCTCAAGGCCTTCTTGAACCAGGCGCGTTCCCACTCTGGAACTCTTGAGGAGACAGCTCGCGCGATTACAAATGGTGATCTTGCCACTCCCACCCAGGAACTTTCAAAACAACTGGGGGCCGAAACGGCAACCCTGAAGGATATCTTCGCTGGCCTGAACACCTCTCTCCAAAAGATTCACTTGCAGCCCGTATCAGTCGTCGTTCATTCCCTCCGCTCCAATCTCTCGCGGGCCGAGCTCATTTCTATGGTCCACCATCTCCGCCTTTCCCTCGCTACCGGAGGTTACACTTCTCGGTTCACTGAAAATCCCCCAACTCCTATTACTCTTGACCAAATTACTCCCACCCTCTCTCTCAATGTTATCATTGATCTCATCACTGCGTCTGTGGATGCTGTTGGTCCATCCGGTTGGATCTCGGCCATTCCCGCAGCAGATGACTTTGAGGACTCAGACTCGGTCATTGCCGTTGCCAGTCGTGAAATGGAATTGATTGCGGACATGAAGTCTGAAGTCTCCGCCGCGCTTGCAGGAGTTGAAGAGGCAACTTATCTCAAGGGTGTTTTGTGCGAGTACCTCCGCTTTGCGGACCAAGTTGACACCCCCGCTACTACCTCCGAGGATGCCCTGGCCAAGATGGATGCTGAGGTGGGACCTTCCCACATGGTCCGCTACGAGAAACTCAATGGCGCGGATTTGATGATCTTCACCCGTCCTGGTGAGGGAGAGGATGGCTATGATGGTGATGCTGGTGGCAAGATGCTACCTCTGTCACTCAAGGCTGCTTCCAATGACGTGTCCCGCACCAAGACCAAAAAGTCCACGGGTGAGGTCAAGAACCGCACCAGCCGTGAGATTGGTTACTTGCGCCGCAAGGCAGTTGGCAAGTACTCATTCGAGAGACTGATTATTTAAAAAACCATTCACGTGCATTTCATGTTTTATACTGTAACATTCATTATTGAGGGAGACAATATCCTAGGAGTTTGACACGAACAATACATATTTGGGTTCCCACACAGTATTCCAATTATTTATTTCTGTGTAACGAAGAACTATCTCGCCCTTGCGCATGTTAAATCTATCCTTGTTCGAACGAGTGAGATTCTGAAGGGTTAATGTATTTTGATTCTCGTTGGTAGTTGGTGATCAAGCCTTGCATAGATATATAAAAGTGGGGACCGTGATGGTGGAAATATTTCTTACAGATCTAGGTACAATCTACATTAGAACATCGTCTCTAATTATTATCTAGGACATGATATCATAACAATTCAACTAGTAGTTGTTTATCTTAAAGAAACAAAATAGGACCAAGTGGGACTAGCTAAAATATTAGGCCTCAAACGGAGTCAATAGTTGGGCTTGAGTTCAGAGACATTTTAGCATATTCTTCCCCAGAATAAAAATAAGAAAAAAAAAAGGGAACGGTGGAAACTAGGGTGAAATGTATAAATGATAGATCTCAAAACCTATAGACCACAATATAGAATATTGATCTGAACGGGATGAACGAAAAGGTAAACAAAAGAGAATAAACAAGGGAGCCCTGGAGCTTTCCCAGGTTAAGTGGGGATACACTGGACACCGCATCTCCGCACTGTGTTCTACCCACCGTTCTTCTCATCTTTTATTAGCTCCGATCTATGCCTTTTAATGTGGATGTTGATGTGAACTTGTTTTGTTTTGACCCGGAACGCGTACCGGCATCATAACAAAGGAAAATGAGCAACCAACCATGGCTTGACAGTCTGTCGGACGACTGGCCATCTCCATCGCTCAGCAGTCCAGTACCTATTATACCTGTTCTACCAGAGTCGCCTAAAACCAGTCAGCAGGGAACCCCCAGCCGCATTCCTGTGCCTGCGCGGCGTCCCTTAGAACAACAATCACCGGGAAGCAACAAGAAGGATAAGGTGACCCGACCATGCCACTTCCATAGAAGAGAACCTCCGACCCCGAAAACACCGCGAACACCAAAAATGCGCAAACCACGATCGCCTCTCCCAGGTAGTTTGAAATCTAGTACACCCAAGACCAACCCAAAGACCTACTCCAAAAGTCCCAAGGTCAGCCCCAAGGACACCCCGGGTGCGGCTCGCAGGCAGCCCTCAATGGATACGCGCTCCCCTCTACGATCGGTGTCAAACGTCTCCAAAGCCTCAACACAATCCGAATTCGACGGTACGGTTCAGATCAAAACAAAGAAGGGCAAGGACACAACAGAGGGTACACCAGAATGGCGCAGACGACTAGTGCGCGGGGAAATCGCCGCTGGCGAGCAACGGGACCTGTTCGCGCCGATGGGACTCGAAAGCGTGTTCAAGCCGCCCACACCTGGTGCTGCAATGGCGCATCCAGGATCTACACCGTTTGCGAAGCAAGAGGACCATCTGTGGGATTTCGCCGATACACCTTCGCGACAGGATGGAGACGACCGCAAGAATCACGATGATGACCTCGAACGCGTCGTCAATGATGATGGAAGGGACAATGACCGATCGCCGGAAGGAACTGTCAATCGCGCCCCTTGGGGGAATAATGGGGGACTGGACGTGGATTGGGACCAAGAAGGGTTCTCACAAGCGGGGAATACACAACTACGGACAGCTAGTGGGCTAGAGGATCTGCGCAACGAGGGAATCACACCCATAACCTTCTCCCGGAACAATACTGTTGATGGCAATGGGACCTCGGAAGTCATTAAGTCTGCGCTGAAGCAGGTCACCAACAAGTTGGAAAGCCTGTCTATCAAAATTGATAGTCGGCCGGACTCCCCCGCAAGCGATAGCTTCCTCTTCTACAACCACAGTGAGCCTCACGCAGATAGGTCACCAAGAGATGACAGCTTGCTGGACGTGACCAGTCATTCTCTTCCTCAGGATCTGTCTATGGGGACGATGGAATTTAACAGTCGGCGGGGAAACCGCTCCTTCCCCCGCCGATTCTCCCCTTCGCCCTTTCCTTCGCACCGTTTGTCCCCCATAACCCTCGCCAACTCTAAAATCCGAAGTTCCCCCTTGTTTAACCCCCCTCACAAGACCGCGTCACCTGGTCTACCGCGTCCTTCCTCGTCTCATGTTCGGCCATCCACGGCTGGAGCAGAAAATGAGACCAAGATGCCGTCATCAGGAAGTCCATTGAAGCTATTCGGTGACCATGATACATTCACGAATAACAGACTTCTCCGGCGCATGAGCCAGTTTGAAAACAATTTCAGCGACACTTCAGAAGGAGATGAGCCCCCTTCGCCCTCAGAAGAAGCGCGAAGAAAAGGCGAAAATCGCAGCTTTTTAAATGGGAGACATGAGCCGTTGCAGGAAATCTCCCCTAGGCGAAATGAACGCCTTGGATCTCGTAATGCCGTGCACCGAATCAGCCAGTTTGGGGGTGGGGAGTTGGACAAATTCGATTTTTCGGACACCAGTCCTTACGAGCACAAATTGGTGTACGATGAGGCCGGAGGGTTTGGGTCCCGCCCGTCTTCACGCAAGCGATCGTCAACCCGGCAAAAATATCTTCGTGGTCCCTCGCAGCAAGGGTTGTATCATTACAGCAGATCAGCAAGCTCGGGATTCACCAGGAAACCATCTGCCTGGATGCGCCAGGATTTCTTTGATGAGGTGCGGCACAGGACTCGCTCGAATAACAAGGAAAACATGGCCCCTGATGTGAAGCGAGTACCACGGGCCCCCGGCATGGATCCCACCCCCAAACGGCGCCGAACAATTATGAGAAACAACAGCGCTGAGCCCTATCACAATGCCAGTGGCGGTTCACCTCAGAAGTATGGTGACAGCATGTCACTGTTGCAACGAAGCCTTATGCAACATGGTGTACAGCTCGAAAATAGCGATTATCTTGCCCCGCCAGGCCTTTCTCAATCGAGGCAGCGACCTCGAACACCCACACCAAGCCAAATACGAACAGACGGGGAAAGCCAGGTTGCAATACACAGAGATTTCTCCGAAATCAATTTCGACAATAACGATTATTCTGATTCTTTTTCCCTTGATGGTGATGTTCCACTAGTGAAGATTACTGGAACCAGCGATACCTCACGAAAAGGATCCATCACCACCCAGGATTATTTAAACGAGGCTACCAAGATCATGGATCTCATACGATCTAAAGGAAGAGGTGCGGCTGGATTGACAAGCGTACATGAGTATGACGTGGAAAGTGAAGGCGATGACTTCAGCGACGACGACGAATCCACCCGGGAAGCCTTTTCTCGCCCTCCGAGCCGTGACGGAACGGATCTTCGCAAGTTGAGAGAGGTGAAGGAGTTGAATCCACTGATCTTGAGTCACCTGAAAAAATACCAGGAGCAAGATGATCCCCATGACCGCGAATTCTCCCTGCATGCTCGTCATGGCCAGGACGAGGGCCAAACCGAATTCGGTGAATCAAACTCACAGAACATCCGAATCCACGGACCGAGGAAACGAAAGACCAGTGGTATGACTGATGACACGGCGGAAAACATCGCCCAGGACCTAATGACTATCAATACACAAATGTCTGGCTTCAGCGTCACCTCTGTGCCCACAGGCTCTTCGCAAAGCTCCCAAGTCAAGGGTATGCTGGCTTCTGACCTTGTAGCCCACCTGATCCCAAATGAGGTCAATGGCTTCAAGTATGACCGTTCGAAGAATCAATGGGTGAAAGATGACGTGGAAGAACCACAGGCACCAATCTCCGAACCAGCCGAGGAGGCTGAAGACCCATTTAGAGGTATTCCAGATCTCAGTGTAGACGAGCTCCAGGAGATGATGAGAGTCCATGGCCTCAATTCTCCTACAAAGAGCGACCCCCCAGCCGATCAAGAGAAAATTAAGACCCGCAGTCCTTTGGCCGCGAACAGATCCCCGAGGAAACCTGAGGTTCGACCACACACGAGGGGCGGAGAGCCCTCCCTCGGTGCAAGCTCGGTTCAATCAAGGTTCACCCGTTTCACGTCTAGTGTTCCTAACACTGGGACAAGAGCTACATCATGGGGCACGGACGAGACTGCAGAAAAGAAAATCTCCGAGCAAGGAAAACCTGAAGCCCAGCGCGAGGAGCCCTTGTCTTCGAAGACTCCCCGATCCTTAGGAAAACAAGCTCGTGTTACGACAGTGAATCTCTCATCACCCCTCGTTTCACGTCCCTCTTCTCGCGGCGAGCCTGTTGACGCCCAGTCCGACCCGAACGTGAACCACACCTACCATGGGATTGTGCAAGAAGAGGATACAGCCCCATCAGACCAAGAGAATGGCCCAATGCGGTCATCTGTTCCTCCTACGGGGCGTCAAACTTCAGTCGGTGGACAGCCGTTCATTCGACGTCCTATCTCGAGGATTGAGGAGAGGAACGAGGAGACTGTTGATGAACAAAGCCTCGTCCGTAGGAATGACTCTCTTCATGTTCAAGAGACGCCCGCCAGAACTGAGGTTGAACATTCTTTGATACCTCTTCAGAGCGCCGGGCCCGACACGAGCTACAGCTTCCACCTCAGTCCACTTGCGGACTTCACCGTTAACCAAGCCGACAAACCCCTGAAGCTTGAAATGACCTATGTGGCCCAACGTACAAACCCCTCCTCTTTACGACAAGTGCACGGGACGTTTGCACTGGCAACTGGAGATTTGATCAAGCATATTACTGACGTGGAACCATATGAGCCTTATTGGGAACACGTGCGCCGCCTTGTCTTGCGCCACAAGGGATTGATTACGCTGCATAAGCTGAACGAGTTTTGCCCCCGACTAGAGGAGTTGGATGTTTCTGATAACGACATTGGTCAATTGAGTGGAATTCCCTCAACCCTGAGAACCCTCAAGATCCCTAGAAACTGCCTTTCCAACCTGACTCCTTGGAGCCACATGATCAACTTGCAGTATTTGGACGTTTCAGGAAACGACATCGAGACGCTGGATGGCTTCGCGAGCTTGATCCATCTCAGGGAATTGAAGGCCAATGACAATCAGATCCGCAGCATAGACGGGATTCTTGGTCTGAATGGCTTGCTCAGCCTGAAGCTGAGTAACAACTCTATCACTGCAGTGGATTTCGAAGGGTGCGAGTTGACACGCCTTCGTGATCTCGACTTGAGCCACAACTGTCTGACATCCGTTCGGAATGTCGAATGGCTTCCGTCACTTGCTACTCTCGATCTGAGCGCCAACGAGATCAGCCGTTTTGACTCCCCTGCTTCCCTTATCAGTCTCCGCGCCCTAAAACTTTCTGAAAATAAACTGGAGGCTTTAGATGCACGAGCTTTCCCTTCTGTGAGCCTTCTCTACCTCGATCAAAACCATCTTTCTACCGTTTTTGGCCTTGAGAATTGTCATAATCTCGAGGTACTGTCTCTCCGAGAGCAGACATCGTCCAAAGAAAAGGACCCTGAACACAGGGTGGATGTTGACCTGGGACTTGTCAAGGACGTTCGCAAAGTCTTTTTGTCCTCCAACAAGCTTTCCCACCAAAGTGTCTGCCCTTCTGCTCCGCTACTACGACTTCAACTTCTTGATGTTGCTGCGTGCACATTGAAAAGTCTCCCGAGTGATTTTGCTTTGAGCTTTCCGAATCTTAAGGTCCTAAACCTGAATTTTAACTCGGTTGATGATGTTGAGCCACTGGTTGGAATGAACTGTCTTGCCAGATTGATGATCGTCGGCAACCGTCTCTCAAGGATGAGAAGGGTCTGTCAAATCCTCAGTCGACTAGGAAAAACCGGAAAAGGAACTACATGTTCCTTACGCAAGCTTGATCTCCGTGGGAACCCGTTGACCATTGGCTTTTACCCCCCAGCACTGACTGGGAGTGGCAATGCCGACCGCAAGAAATTGAAGTCTCAAGAACAAGCAGTCGTCCGGCACCAAGGAATCCACCGTGACCTTTCTGATGCCCTAGCTGAGCTCGGCAACGATGACGAGATCTCTCACCGCGCCACCATGGGTGATGAGCCGAAGACAGAGAGAGATATCGAAGTCGACGACCCATACACACTTCCGCTCGCCGACCCGCAAGCCGATGCGAAGTACTTAAGGCACCTCGATCAAGCCACACGTCTACGCCGAAGGGTGCTAGAGCTCTTACTCTATGCCGGCACGAGTGGCTCCCTCCACACCCTCGACGGACTAAATCTTCGACCCTCGCTGGGTGATGAGTCCTCTGACATGAACAAGGCCTGGGACAGACTGGAGAATCTTGGTGTATTGCGGAGGAAGGCGATCAAAAATTAAGTTATGTTTTTTGTTATTGTTCTATTGCGATTTTTTTTTCATCAAGCGAGAAGCGCGTGTGATTTGAGCATTGTTCGCGGCGTGTATGGAGTTTTGTTGATCCTCGGGTTGGAATTGACCACGCTTGATTTTTCATGTTTGCACAGCATCAGCATTATTGGAGTTAGATATCAAATCAAGTCTGGCATTTTGGCATTCTTTCTATTGTCTCTAGCCTATTCGGGCTTTTCCCAAGGTTGTCTTGTTGCAGTCCGTCAAATTAAAATGAGATAGAGCCTTGTTTCTGGCCTACATTATCTTGCCCTCTATCATGAACCTCTATCAACGTTCCTCTGAACTGTAGCCGGGCCTGCTTTTATTGGTGTTGCCTCTCTATGTTGCAAGCACAATAGGTATTCCACCACATAGTGTTCTATAGTCGACTAGCATATTGAGGTGATTTGACATACAAACCTTGAGAGGGCGGTGAGAAAGATGGTCAGGCAAAATCCAATAAGAGAGTTATGCCCTCACTCAGTCGCCCGCGTATATCCCCGGGGCCTCCTCGATCCACTTGTCATCCTCCCCACTTTTCCGTAGCCAACACATGTCTCCACCCAGCTGGTTCTTCAAGGGGCTTAACCCCGGCGATACTATAACCCTTGATAACCCTGTCCCCTCAACATGGAAGATCCTTGATCGGCTTAATGAGATTGAGCACCAAAGGGAGGAACATCTCGTTAAAACCGGTACGCCGCCCTCCTATGCTGCGCTGAAGCTTCGCTGCGAAAGTTTGAACGAACCGAAGCACGAGGCATTAATACGTGTGTACATGCAAATTCCATGGACGAATACAGAAATCTACGATCCCTCTATTCGAGCAAACCAGGCAACGACTTTTGTTCCTGCGGAACTAACTGCCCTTGAGACGCTAACTCGAACACACTCGCCCTTCACACCCCGACTCCTTGGTTCGAGTGAGAACCGACAGGATCAATCAGGACTTGTTCCCGGCGGATTTGTGATTACTGTTGCTTGGGAAATTGTTAAGGGGGACTGTCTAGGCGATGAAACTGGTGCTACTAAATACTGGAGTTTGAGCCCTGAGGAACGAAAGGAGGTCCGCGAGGTCTTTCAAAGGTTGGTCGAGTAAGTGATTTGAAGTTCCTTCTGCCAGTTTTTCTATTTCGGTAATAAGCGCTAACATCAAATAATGTAGGCATATGGCTAGGGTGGGTATTGTCCCCGGAGACAGCGGGTCGAAAAATCTTGTTTGGAATTCCCAATCCAAGTCTTTGTGCGTTCTTAGGCCGAATGCTTACTAGCTAAGTTGTCTTCCACTAACTCTGTGGCTCAGATTTATCGTCGGATTCAGAGACTGGGATCAACTCAAGCCTGTCACCCCATGGGATGATAAATGGTTCGCAAGATGGCTGTTGGGATTTGAACTCGTCAAGAAACCTAGGTCGAGTCGACCTGATGAGTTTGACTGGGATGGTAACACTGCTGAATGGGAGTATTAGCTCACAATTTTTCTTAACATTTGCTTTTTCTTTTTCACAAGCTACTTAAACGTCTAGTCGCTCTACAAATATCATGAAATCTCCGATGGATGGTAAAACTTCACAAGAGCTCTTTCACATCGGTTGTAAACCCGCGCGACCAACATACCATGGCTAATTCTTGATCACTACCAATGAACATCCACTGTGCTTTTATTGATAAAAGAAAGGAATTTGATCTTTTAAGGATAATTTAGTGGGTATCGGATGTTAATCAAAAGGAGCAAAGCAAACCAACGTAAACACAAGATTGATTAGAGCCTCGATGCCTAAACTTCACGCACATTTGCCGTGGGAGACACCTTTGAGCTTCCATCTATCCGATACCGATCTTCGATCTCATCTGCCAACACTGATGGACCAGCGCCTTTACTCGCAACGATATCTTCTTCCAACACAGCACGGAATTCCTCGCGCTTTGGCAGGAGGTACTGCACATCCACGAATCGTAAAATGCTCGTCATTATAATCACAAGAACCAACAAGGCCAATGCTGACTGCCATCCATATTTATAGAATGGTGCTTGACTCGCAGGCCAGACGAGAACTTGCGACCACGAAGAGATGGCATAGTACCCAGCAACAGCAACGCCGACAACAAGAGACCGCACCTCTGGATCCTGCGGAATCAGATCAGAGAGCCAGGCGAAGATCAACGGCGCTGTACCCAGACAAATATACGAGATGAAGTATGATGCATAAGCAGCCGATAGAGCCACCGACGCCGGGTGTGTAGTCCAAATGCTCATGATGATACACGGGACGATCCCAATAACCGCTTGAAGAACGATGAGTGTCCAACGCGTTTCAAAGAAATCCGACAACAGAGCCCAGATCCAGACGAAGACGACGTTGATAGCGGATCCTCCAATGGGGATAACGTTGACCTGCGAGACAGTCCATCTCGCGCTCCCGTCTGGGTTCTTGAGGGACTTCAGGAACAGCCCGAAATAAACGTATCCGTATGTTCCAAGAACCGACGCGATATACAGAACCGCAACGAAGTAAACAACCCACCCCGAGAACGTGCGCTTTACGCCCGCCCAGGTCATCTTCTTTGGCTCGGCGCGGCCGTTGCGCACGAGCCGTTCGAGCGAAAGCTCACCGTGGACTTTCTTGAACCAGAACGCGCGCGGGTTGGGTCTGTTTGGTAGATCAGGGAGCATGAAAAATCCCGCAAATCCCCAGATCACCGTGATGATTGCGTTGATCACAAATAGCCAGCGCCATCCTGCCAGTCCGCTGTGTCCGTCGAGAGTGTCGGTGATTGCGGCTTGCATGGCGCCCGAAAGCATTTGGCCGACTGCTTGGCAGGAGTGGTAGAATCCCATTCGCTTGGCGAGTTCGGTTGGGGTATACCAGTACACTGCAGGGTCGGTTAATTCGGTGGATCAAGAGAAGGGCTGTCGAATGAACATACTGAATAATGTCATCATTCCTGGCCAAGCGCTACTTTCGCATAGACCGAGGAACACGCGGATAACGTAGACTTGTTTCGCGCTCGTCGTCATCGCGATCAATCCGGTCAGAACACCCCATAAAATCTCTAAGCCCGGGAGCCAAAAACTTGGGCGTACGTAGGTGAGAATAATTTGGGAGGGAATTAGCATTATGCAGTAGGCGACGTTAAAATATGTTGTAAATCTAGGCAGTGTCAGCTATCATCTAAACTTTAGCATATGTGTGTTTCGGAGATCTCACAAATTAAGCTCATTTCCGATCAAGTTTAAATCTTCCTTCATGCCAGAGACGTAGGCATTGTTGATATTCTGTTGATCGAGATATTTAATAACTGATAGAAGTGAGTTTTCCTGGTCTCAAAGTGTGAGGATGAGTCTGTAGCCCAACGCACCCTGTGAAAGACAGCCGAAAGTCATCAGGAACATGTCAAGGCGCCGGACTAAGGCCTTTTCCTCTGGAGATCTGATATCGATGTTCGTCGACGCATTGCGGCGAAACGGTTTGAAGGACAACATAATTGTACTTGTGTGAGAGGGAGGAGAGAAATAGCCAACATTCTTGCGACCTTGGCCATTCATATACAGGCCCTGGCCCGAGCTGTGATAAGGCCCTTGTGACCCCTCACAGATAGGCCAAATAATGCGTCCGGGGTAGACTCCAGATTGTAGATCCGGCGATGTCTCTGCAAGGTGCACGCGTGATAAGCATTCAAAGCACCAATGGTATTCCATTGGGGTAACATCGGAGGAATCCCTGAGTTGCTGATATACAAGATACCAGGCATCTTGGCATTTAATCGACTCCACTCAAGTACACTCCGAGGTTAGCTTAACGAGTGGATCTGGAGATAAGTTGACCTTGCGGGGAATCTCATTAGCTAGAAGAGTTGGGGCCAATCCTTTCGGGTTAAAGGATTTGAGGGGTCCGCGATAGGAGATTCTTAGGCTTCCCCGCATCTCTGCGCCGACAACGGTGAATACGAGACTCTCTCTCTTTCCCCGAGTTATATATGTTTGTAAATGATTGTAAGTATTTACAGAAGCCTTGAATAATTGCAAATCCTCTGAAATGTTAGTTTCGAATATTGAGACAAGCAGAAGCTTGCCAAATCCCACCCCTTGTTTGAGTTATTGGCAGCGAACAACTCGGGCATTTCCAAACTTGCACGCGAACATCGAAACAACTGTTCCATCAAATTCAAAATATGTAATAGTGGGATCTGGTATTTCTGGCGGTTTGACGGCCTTCAAGCTGATCGAAGGAGGGGCCAACGCCGAGGATATTGTGATTCTCGAGGCACGAGAGGCTGCAAGTGGCGCGAGCTCACGAAATGCTGGACACGTACGACCAGGTCTGTCAAACCTCTATTGGGAATGCTGTGAGTGTTTCTGATTTGGAAAATAGATGCTTTTAGGGGTTTCAGTGCATATGCCAAAGTGCATGGAGAGCAACAAGCATTGAAGATCATCCAGGATGAGCGACTTGTCCTAGAAAGAGTCGACGCTTTTGTCAAAGAACATAATGTGGAATGCGACTTCAACTTGACAACGACATTTGATGTTTGCATGACCCCAGAATTTGCGGCTTACGAGGCAGATAGTCTGGAAGCGTTTAAGAAAGCAGGCGGCGATACTTCGCACATCACATTCTATGAGGGAGACCAGGCCAAGCAGAAGACCAGAGTCCCAGGCGCCATAGCAGCATATGAGTGGCCAGCAGGATCAAGCCATCCGGCAAAGCTTGCACAGTTTCTTCTTCAGAAAGTGATATCCAAGGGCGTGAAGCTCTTCACGTTTTGCCCTGCCACTGAAATTGAACGCAGCGGTGCAGCCCCAGAAACCTGGAAGGTGCATACACCCCGGGGAATTATAGAAGCAGAGAAAATTATTCATTGCACGAATGCCCATGCTGCCTTGTTACTACCGCAGTTGGAGGCTTACATTCGGCCAAACCGTGCACAGGCTCACTCACTCGTGCCCACTCCAGCTTTCTCAGGGCAAAAGGCTCTGCAGAACACGTTCTCGCTCCGCTTTAGCCTCCTCCACTTCTACTCCCTGATTCAGCGTAAGGGAGATGGTACACTGGTGTTAGGCGTATCACGATCAAACCCAACAATGAGCCCCGAGACAAAGGCTAGTCGATACAGCACTGACGATTCCCGGTACAATGAAGAGATTGCCCAGGACGCTTTGCTGACTTTTGGTGAGATGTTTCCGGCTTATTTTTCCCAGGATACTATGCATGGTGAGGGTCTGGATCATGCTTGGACTGGAATAATTGCCATGACTACGGACTCTGTTCCGTTTGTCGGCGCAATTGATTCTCTGCCTGGGCAGTATATTTGTGCTGGATTCAATGGTCATGGTGAGTTATTGTTCTGCTCGACAATATCCTGAAATATGACTACTGACTGGCAACAGGTATGGCTCGGATATTTACATGCGCCCCTGCTGTTGCCCAACTTGTACTTGGCAAGACCTGGGATGAAACGGGGCTTCCAGAATGTTTCCAATTTAGCGACGAAAGGCTTTCCCGGCTTTCAAATGGAGATTTGCCTTCAATTTGGTAGTGAAGTGCATACTCCTGGGAGATGCTTTTGAATTTTGCGTTGTTCTCTCCGCTACATGACTTGGAGCTCGACGGGATTCATTGGTTGGCATTTTGTGGGCATTGATAGAATACTTACTTGTGCAACATTTGCCTCACTAAAGGAGGCTATTTTCGAACATTCATGCAGTCAACCATAAATTATGATCTAGACATCTACTCGGGAGGCCCATAAAAGTGAACAGGGGTGCAAGTCGATCTAGGCAAATCAAAACAAAGCTTAGTAATGGAGCCTCTTTCCGGATTTAAACTCCCCCTTACTTTTTATTGCAGCTCAAGAGATAGGTCTGGATCATCATTGACTTGTTGACTTTTACAAAACGAGTTGAAATAAGTTTCCCTTCCATACTTCTAACCTCAGAAACCCCATCTGCTCCACAGAGTGGGGCACCGGACCGTCCCGCCGAGGCAAATATAACCACGGTAGTACAGTTCACTGCTTGAAGCCAAATTCATCATCCCATACGACGCTTAAACGAAATCCACACGTCCCCATGATCGGCTTACGCTTCACAAGCCGCGTGACAAAGCGCACATTCATTTCGCTGCGCAAAAAACCTCTCCACCTCCCTCCTACAAGTTATACCTTTGCGATACCCAGCCACGAGGTCGTTGATGAAGAAAGATGCCCGAGCTACAACCCACAAGATTATTACACAGCAAGACCGGGCGAGACACTTGGTGATAAATACCAGTTGTTAGCAAAGATCGGCTGGGGAACGAGTTCGACCGTATGGCTAGCGCGAGATATGAGAAGGTAAGTTTTGTTTCTGCGCCAAGCCTGTCCTAGACTAATTGAAGCTTCTCGGTCACTAGATACAGATGGCAGTCTGAGAGAACAGTTGCTTTGAAGATTTTGAATAGCTGTTATGCTAAATCTGCGAGTCATCTTCTGGGTATCGAGGAAACGGTTGCAAAAAAGAACCCTTTACATCTGGGCTATGATTGTACACGCCACTGTCTGGAAAGCTTTGAGCTTCAGAGGGCAGACAAAACGCACCTTTGCCTTGTATATGAGGCAATGCGGGAACCAATGACAGTCTTTCAGAAACGTTTCGAAAACGGAAGAATGCCTCTCCCGGTTGCGAAGGCGTATATTCATTTACTTCTTCTCGGGCTACAGTATTTGCATGCTGAATGCAGACTGATCCATACTGGCAAGTAACACTCATTGGATTTTAGTAAAGCTACGAGCGAAGCATTTGCTAATCGGGGAAGTCACTCTAGACCTAAAGCTCGCAAATATCCTGATGACCTTCGAGAATGAGAAAGCGATTCCTAGATTCATTCAAGAACAAGTCCTCAAATTCCCCATGCATTACAAGACTGATCCAGTGATCAATCACACCACTTACCAAAGCTACAACGGTTTCGGGCCCATGGATGTCGAGGACATTGAAAATGCACTCCCAAAAATAACCGATTTCGGCTCGGCATGGCAGCTCAACGCCGTCGACCCAGAAACAAAGTCACAAAATGAACCCGTTCGTACGTATCCTATACAACCAAACTACTACCGCGCGCCGGAAGTTGTCCTTGGATATGGGTGGGATTTTAGCGCCGATATATGGAACTTTGGTGTCCTTGTAAGTAGCTCGAATGCCAATGCGCCTATGCATAATTTCAAGGCTAACCAGTTGCTGTCAAAGGTTTGGAACATTATCGAAGGCACAGAGCTGTTTACTCAGGTGGAAGATGCGAACGGTCGATACAATCCAAAATCACATCTGGCAGAAATGATTGCTCTGCTTGGTCCACCACCCAAGGAGGTAATCGAACGAGCGGACTTTATGTCACAGGTAGAATATGATTCTACGATTAGTATTGATATTGGAAAGCCGTGTAAGCATGCCCGGGAGGTCTTTGGTGGTCCGTACTTCGATGAAAAAGGTGAGTCTTTTAATCTATATTCCGGCGTATAAATTATTTTGGCTGATGGTTGGCGGTAGGGATATTCCTTCACGAGGAACTGATACCAAATCAAAAACTGGAGGATACGATCCCATCTCTTGATGACTCGGACAGGGAGCTTTTCTTGTCTTTTGCTAGGGATATGCTCACGTGGGTTCCTCGGAGAGGAAAACTGCTCGTGAGCTGACAGAGCATCCGTTCCTCAATTTTGGTGGACATGTTTCTCAAGATGTCTTGGAAGGACGCTCTACGGGGTAGAATTAAGCTATTAATGCTAATCGTGCCAAGCCCACTAAGTATATTGGGCCCCAGCAAATATCAAAGTCTCACCGGATCACACAACTCATCCAAATACTAAATGTTGGGGGTAACGTATGCAGAAGTTGAGACTTGAGGCACAAAATATTAAAATAGAAGCAACACCGGAGAATTGAACTCTGACTGCTAAGTAGTTGATTACATATAGGTGTGACTTCCCAATCGGGAAGTAGGTCCTATATAGGGAAGACAAACATCTCTCTACCAGCGGATCCGCCCCGGTTAGCTCAGTGTGATGGAAGGGGCGTATGATATAGTGCCTGGAGCGGAGGAGTCTTTCCTATGAGGAATTTCTTTGCCAAACCCGCGCTATAGAGACGCGCTCTTCCACACCCACAGGGTAATTGACCGGCACCGAGTACCTAAGGGGGTGGCGGTCCCAAGGGGCTGGGGGTAAACAGCGGGTCCGCGCATCTCTCTTTTTTTCCAATTTAATTTAATCTAAGTTGAAGTTAGTGTTAGGACAAGCACTGGTTTTCACATCTTTTTATTCGTCAATGTAGTGACATACTAAATATAGTGAGAGCCAATGAAAGGTTTATGTCTCTCTGTCATTGTGTATGTATTTAGGGCCAATTCATTTAATTACGATTCATTTTTGGGGTCGTGATTGGAGTATTCATCTGGACATGGTGACATGCTGCTATATCTGTGAGCAGGGTGCTCACAGCGCGATACATTTGTTTGTAGACCATTGCTATCTTAAGGCTATCATATTCTGATTGATATTCCCACTATCTCTTACCGCTACTAAAGCTAGATTCTATGCTTTGACATAAATGCCTAGCATTATAGAACTACTACTTTAACTTCTAAGTCCTTACTTAGCTCAAGTCTAAAGACTAAAGGTTCACACAACATAGAGTGTTTCAAATGGGTCCTCAAGTTCGAGCAGTATAAATTCAGACTCAATGTTGATAATGACATCTCAAACCCGGTAGCCATCCTTAATAATCCATAAAAGATCATTCCCAAACTCATCCACACTATCATGTCCATCGTTCCCTTCAACCTCTAAACCAAATTTCCGCTCCATCAGCATTTTCATCGGCACGTTCCTAGAATGACTGCCGACTCGAATCTCCACGAGCCCTAGCTCATAAAGCCCATAATCAAAAACCATCCGCAGTGCTTCATAGGCATGCCCTTTGCCTCGCGCGAACGGCTCAAGAATCACGCCAGCTGCGCCAGCGCGGGATCGGTCACTTCCAGCTTCATTTCCATCGGTCGGACCGATCCAGCCCAGGCCGGCGATCCCGATTGGCGTATCGCGATGCAAGATTAAGAAGTTCAGATTGGCGAGTGGTTGGGAGAGGGATGTCCATCGTCGAGCGATTCCTTCAAGCTCTTCGGTTGTGGCTTCGGAGATGGACTTGTCGTGTTCTGAGTTTGCTTTGTTTTGAAGAATATTCAAAATTACTGAGACATCCTCATTCCTGGGAAGGCGAAGTGCCAGGTCTGTTGATTTTGATTGAAGTTTGAAGTCTGAGTCATCTAGATGACCCACTGTTTGGTACGACAGGGGATATGAGGTGGGTTTCATTTTCTCTTGTGGAAAGTTGGAAGTTGAGTTGCGACACCATAAGTCGCCAGGAAGGCTGTTCTTATACTGAGGTATTGAAGGGGAAGTTGAAGAAACGTTTCGTGTGAACGGATTGTCGTGGGCGGGGGTTCCGGGTCTAGCAGGCTAGTGCCACCCTCTATTCTATATTTCTGATTTTTTTTTTCTGTACATGAAAAAACCTGCTTGAGATATACACTACTGCGTACAAGTTTTTATCAGTTGTACATTTTTTGGATCAGTTTTGATCGACTTGAGGTCTTAGCTCGCTTGCACCTAGTGCTAGACCACAGGATAGCAGCCATCCAATACCAAGCATCAAAAGATCCCAAAGTGACAGGATCAGTCTTAATGCGTACCCGGGGATCTGACCCATGTGCCATGATACGCTTTAGCTGGTCCGATGCCGGCTGCTCCTTTTTACCTCCCACTCGATGAAAGCAGTAGTCTTCATTAGGGTGCGTTATTCGATTGTGCCATTCAAGCAGAGCGTTAAAGTCTCGACAGACTAGGTTCATGGCGTAGTCCCAAACTGGTTCGGACCGTGTCTCCACCCAGTTGGAAGTGATAAGAGCCGCATTCTCGTTGTAGGTAAGAGAGTGGAGAATCAGGCGTAGATAGCTGGAAGTGGAACGGAAGGTAGTGCATATTGATCAACCTTTCTAAACCCCTGTGACTCGTATCTTGGATGTCGGTGAATTGGTGAATGCAATATGTCTGAACCCGCTTCAAGTAAGACCTCCACGCCTTTACATTAAGATCGGCATTGCATTAGATGACCGGTCATTCTTGTCTCTTCCCTTCTGTCCGACTAGTCAGAGCGGGGCCGCAATGTAATTGAAGCATTAGTTACTAAGGAAGAGAATTTTGCTCCCTCGTTGGCTTTGGGATTGGGAACTCAGACAGGATAATCATGCCTGACATCGGACGATCCATTTCTAAAAATGTAAAAGTTTACTATTAAATCCCTAAATAGGACAGTCATAACTAAGACGCAAACATGGAGTAACATGACTTCCAACAACTGTTTATTAAAGCAACTGAATCAATCCGCGCGTGTTTGTTACGGCAAGACCTAGGGCCAAAGAGAGCTTCAACCAAGCTGTGCGGACTGAAACTTGGTCTTTAGCAACTGTCCGTGTGACCGTCGCCTCCGTTCTTGCAACGATAATGGCAGTCCTCGATAACGCTGATCTGGCCGTTGGACTGTCCAAGGCAGGCGAACAAGGCTCTGTCTTCGGTTACGCCAGGGAATTTTGACTGAGCTTCATCAATCGCATTCTGGATCTGGATGGCGTAGTCGCCTTGATGTCGATTTAGTAATTTGCTTTATCGTAACTCCAAGTGAATGATTTGCTTCACTTACCTCGGGTCAGAAGAGCTGAGGCACAGTAATTGAACCGTGGTTGGCAGTTCTTAGCCGCACCAAGAGAGGCAAAGGCAGCCACGGAGGCAATGGAGAGGATGCTGAGCTTGACCATTCTGATGGTAGAAGAGGGTGTTGTCGATAGAAGAGAGTGGGGTTGGGAGTTGCCAAGTGATTGAGATGATTTTGAAGTGATAGTAGGACGAAATAAAGGGGATGGGAAAGGGGTCTTTATAGTCTACATCTTGTCTCTTTTAAATACTGATCTAATGCTGTGGGAAAACTATTTCTGGCCCCAAATTCAACAGATGCTGGAGAAGACATCATGGAGAACATACAACATAGGTCCCACAGACAGTACCGGTCCCGATTCCTATAACAGTATATCTAAACCCTAGAAATATTTAACCACCTCCACCTTACTAGATTGGCGTAAGCCCTACCTAGTTTTTAATAAGGTATTTCTACATACTGAAACAAACTCGGTTATTACAAATATAGGGCTCTCAATTTACTTGGGGTACGCGGCATCTCAGATGCCATAGCGATAGACAGAGAGGGTAGTCAAAGAAGAAAGAATTCAAAATTCAGCTTGGAAACTAGGAAATCAGGTTCAATGCATGGGACTAAATCCAGTCTTAACCTATGCAGATCCCTCCGCTATTTTAGTTTTTAGTGCTTGAATCTTTCCATGTTGTAGGGTAGACTGTTGTACGAAGTACTCTGCATATGCAGTTTCATTTTGTAAATTGTCGCTCCACTCTATGGCCCCAATTTAGAAGTCTGCTGATGACGATGAGGCTCAATTTCGTATTCGGTTAGTGAGATTTTGGGTTGCGGCGTGAATCTTTCAACTCCCATGATCCTCCGGTGTAATCGCACGGTACATAACTCATGCTTCCACGCCTCCGTGGACATGAGGAGGTTGAGCATAAACATGGAAGTCAGACCAACTGAGGACATAGAAATCGGAAGGTTCAGTGGGCTGGAGAACAGGATATTGATCTCATCGTAAACCAGTACGTTTGACAGATGAGATCAGCGTTCCTGGGCTTTTTTAATCTAAAGCTATTCCAGAGAGACCCTGTCGAGACTATCTTTAGGTCCCATACTGAGAATAGTTGATCCAAATTTAAATTGATCGAAATCCAGCGGAATGGAGGCTAGTTTTTTTGAGATGCTTCGAATGATCTCGACTTGTCGTTCCTCGAGGTCGTCATAGAAGCTCGTATTATCGTGTTGTATTAGTTTTATCTTTCTACGTGCATTTGAAAGTATCCTCTGTCGAGAATCCAGTCGATTCCGAGTAATAAACATGGCATTGGGTCCTTTCAACCATATAAGCTTTGCATTCCAAGACTTCTGATCTCTCATAATCGAGATTAACGCCGTCGATGCAGTGTGACATCTTCATCACCAATTCCTGCATAGGAACTGCATCTTGCCGCATCACAAGTCAATATTCCAATTCGGTCTGCTTTCAGTCAAATGGAACCTGATAGATCAAGAGATAGCACGTTTTTCTGTCTCTCTTACAAATGAATGAGGGATTTCTGGATCTACAGGGGTGGAACAGAAGTCCACAGACATAGCTTCAATCCCAGGGAGGAAGAGATTAGACAGTCTTGCAATATTATTTCTGGTCCTTTCGTAATAGTTCCAATTGATTTGCAATTGAGTTCTACATTTTACTCTTCAACATCTTCCTTTGAATTTGTAGCTGGAGGAAAAATATCAGGCGTCATAGACCCGAAGTTTGCCATAGTAGTCAAGGTGTGCTCTCTGGGTATATTTCAAAGCTATGGTCGCAAGTACAGCGGGTTTAAGATCATGTATTTCATTGAGCTGTGTTGTAAGCTAGCTTGATTGGGAGAAAATACGGGCCATTGTATCAAATTCAGGATTCCAGTTCCAAATTCGTTAACTGCGGGGAAAAGGTCCGCCGAACCCACTCCAGGTATGTCTTCCACTTGTGAAGATCGCCTGATGTCTCCGCGCCGGGGAACGCCTTGCTCAGTTCTCTAGTAATCTTCAGAATGCCGAGCGATGCCTCCTGGACCTTCTCCAACTCTTGTTTGACAGCGTTCTCTTTTGGCTTGAAGGAAAGCACAGAGGTGTAATGCTCTGACAAAGCATCCAGCTGCCGCTCAGTATCCTCCGGTGCGATCTTAATCAGTTTGGATGTCATGAGATTGCTGATTGCGCGGATGTCTTGTTCGTCATCGATACCCGCGACGATGCGGTCAAAGAGTTCGGCCATATGGGTACGGGAGAAGGACGTGTCGAGCGAGGCATAAAGGGTTTCATACGCACTCTGTAATCGAGAATGTCAGTTGGGATCTATGGGGGATGATAAGAGATGCTGACCTTTCGCAAGTCGAGCCCATCATCGACCTTGTGTTTGAATGGACCCATTTGTACCTCGCGAATGAGCTCTGGCTTGATTTTGGTGTCACCAAGAACAGCCGGCAGCAGCTCGTCGAGGTGAGGGAGCAGAAGATCCATCTTGTTATGGATTGCGGAGTTCAGGGTGGTCAACGCCAGCCGGTGGTTGCTCAAGTCACTGTCACACAGCATGTTGGTTAAAAGAGGCACCATCAACGGTCGTAGCACATCGTTGTAAGCATCACTCGAATCAGCAAGCGTGTAGCGGAACGCTGAAATCACCACACCACGCACAGCCGGATCGGTGTTGGCTAGGTACTCCTGTGGACATGAGGTTAGTATTGATAGTTTCATAACGCAGAAGAATGAGCCCGACTTACTTGGAAGTGGGGAATGTAGGAAGCAGGGTCAAGGAGTGCTAAGCGGCCCACACATTCAGCCCCGACAGCCCGGTTGTCTTCCTCTTCGGAGACGACGAGGAGAGCTTGCCATAATTTATGAGCGGATGGTGCAAGATCCGGGCGGACGACCTCAGGATGCTGAAGTAGTTCCCGTACCGAATGGAGGAGCAAGTAGCTTTGGGCATTTGACTTTTCCAACCCATTCAAAATGATTGGAAGGTAGGCTTTGACGCTACCTGCGGCCGCGTTACCAAGAGCAGTGGCAGCGGCCAAGCGCACATGATCTGACTGGGATTCGAAATGGGGTATGAAGAGACTGGGGGTCAACGAGCACTCTGGGCCCATCCGCAGGCCGATTTCGCCTAGGATAGCAAGGGCGAGGCACTTTCGGCTATCATCCCGTGCAGTTTCAAGTTCTGTTGAGAAATCTTCCATTGTAACCCCGAGATTTGATCCACCGTGTACCAGAAGTGTGCCAACAGCTCTCCCGACCACAGATGAGTCCCCTGTAATTCCCACATCACGAAGAAGGTTCTGCATCAAACTAGCACCCGCACCCTCGTCGCCAATGACTTTGACCAGTAGCAATAATGCTTTGAGAACAGTTCCGACGAGTGGTTTTGTGACAATGGAGCAGATAGAGGATATCAACCCGCTGGTGACCACGAGTTTTGCGTTGCCAGGGACAAGCTTGGCAATAATAATCAAGGTAGGAGTGAGGGTGTGGAAATCAGCTGCAGCGAGAAGAGGCAAAGCGGCGTTCTCTAGTGCTGTGATCGTCTCAGGGGTGAGGTGATACCTGATGTTGGAGTTCATAGTAAGACTGCGGAGGGTTTCCAAACACGCGCCTCTCAAGGCTCGATCGGATTTGCGCAAGTTCGACCCTAGCTCAAGGGCGACGTTGTTGACCCAATCACTAGAAACATCCTGCTTGCGGCTGGCAAGAACAACAACATCATCAACTGCACGTACAGCGGACAAACGAGTTGTCTCGTTCTTCAGCCGGTCGACCAAAACAGCCAGACCATTAGATCTGTTCTCGGATGAAAGGAATTCTAAACCGCGTTCTCCAGAGGTACGTGCGAGAATAACACCAAACACATGAATTGCCCGTTGACGGACTTCAAGGTCTGCGCTTGTGTCGGTGATTCGAGAGTACACAACATCATAGAGCTTCTGCAGCTGCAGAGTGACATCGGAAGGATTGGCTGATACGCGTGGGGGTGTGATTGCTTTAACAATTTGCTCCACAGCGCCTAAAGCCTCACTGCTGACTTTGTAGTTGCGGTCATTGACGGCTCCAACCACTCCAGGCACTAGGGCAATCAGGAATGGCAACAGCGCGTCGGACAGATGGGTCTCGGCGATCACTGCAATGAGACCCAGGGTTTCGATTTGGAGGGTACCTGCACTGACAGCAGCCCCAGTATGAGCCGCTGTGCTCCCCGAGAGAGAGGAGGTCTTGAGGGCATCCGCAATGAGGTCTTCAATTTGTTGGAGGTGGTCTGCAAGACCACCATAGCGGACCAACGAAAGACTTTTGAGGAGAATAATCGCGGCTTGTTTGAGAGGAATCGAAGCCTGCTTCCAGACCTTGACAAGGCTCTGTACAATCGAAGGCACGGAGCGAGCCAGATCAGCCTGAGAACCAGACTTGGGGGACGATGGCACAGTAGGAGAATCAATTGCTGACGAGGTTCCAGCACTCGGCTCGAAGTCAATCATTGAAGCATCGCTATCTTGGCGTCTGCGCTTGCGAGAATTCTTCGAGCCACCCACGGCCTCCAGGAAGTCATTGGATGTGACGATCATGGAGCCCTCGCCGGTTTTCCGAACAAGCGCCGTCAATGTCGACACCACCTCAAGTTTCACACTCTCTTCTCTCTCCCTGCTAATTTGGGAGATCAGAGCTGGGGCAATCTGCTGAAACAGGGCTGAGGCGTCCGAAGCGCGACCAAGCCCGTAGGTGGAAATGACGGTGTAGAGAAGCTTGGCAGCACAGCGGCGTACCTTCCAGCTCATGTCATCAATATCGCTGTATCCGCCTTCTTCTTCAAAGTCCTCGAATTCGTCGTCATCCAGGTCGGGCTCCTCAGTGGCATCGTCCTCACTCCCGTCGTCCTGTGTGCCTCCCATCTCCTCATCGTCCTCCACGTCGGCAACGTTTGGATCATATTTTAAAAACCGAAGAGCTGATCGAGTGGTGTTCGTTAGGTACGGTTGCATCTGTTTGTTGCAGGAGCTGATCAGGGCTTCGAGCGTGACTAAGGCGGTCTCGCGGAGCTCGTCCGCCTGGGGATCATGTTCGTCGTCGTCCGAGTAAGACGACATTGTGGCGATGATTAAACCACAGAAGAGGTAGTTATGGGAAATAAGGAAAGAGAAATTGCGGTTGACTCTGCGGACACACACGCTGGAGATGTGGTGTTGGGGGTCACCGTCACGGAACCTGGAGTCGCAGGCAAGCTAGCTGCCCCGCGCTAGTCCCGATCTAGCAATAAACTCACGTGCGCGACCTCTACTGCAAAAAGTCGAGCAAATCGAGTGAGGGTTGAGCACGTTGTTTGGAAGCTAGAAGAGCTTGAAGACCACCTTGCTTTCTTGCTTTAGCTCTCTTCTTGCTGCTTTGATTGTCACCTGCCTTGGGATCTGCTGACACCTGCGTCGAACCTTTCACGTCAACCCCTACAGGAGTTGACCCTCGAGTAGACGTAACCGTAGCTGCTCTAGACAAAGGTTTCGAGGTAGGATTCCTTGGCTTCCTATGAGGTAGAACTGTCCTCTGGTAACAGCGTAGACACTTGTACACCGTGGCACCCGCAGATGCCGATCCAGAGGTTAAAGGCTTGCTTTTCTTCGGCTTGATCTCAGTAACTTTACTCCACTGGGGGTTTCTAATGCTACCACACGCTCCACAATGATCTTTCTTCTGCAACACATTCAATGACTTAGACTCCTCGTGAAGAAGCCGGGTATGCACCGCTAGCAGATGAGCTGATGTCGATGAGCCGGGGGGCACAGCCGAGGCAGCCCGAATGAGAAAGGAAGGATCAATGTGAGACATTTTGCGGTATTGCCTATTGAGGAAAAAGAACCTTATTGGGGAAGTGAAACAATCGTAAACCCAAGAACAAAGAGACTGGGGACAAACAAAGAACAATGGACGAAGAAATGGAAGACAGCCCAGCGTTTGCTATTCAGAGATTTGCCGCGCGGGAGCTTAAAAGCCCCAAGCTCCACCCGCCGCTTCTTCCCATCTACATCTCTTTCTTCTCTACCCTTTCCATCTTTCATGGACTACTCTTCTCTTGCTTTCTTTTCTACCTTTCATTTTCTTTCATTTTCTTTCCTGTAGCTGCCAGCCTCTTGTCACAGGAATTTGTTCTCAAACTTCTTTTTCTGACAGCCTCATTCCGAGGATTGTCTTTTTTTTCAGTGGAATCACGATCCGATAACCCAGTCAGATTTGTCCACAATGGCACCAGTGCGCATTGCTGTGGAAGGCTGCGTAAGTATCATTGCATGAATGGAGGCACTCCACTTCATGTGACATATCCACTTCATAGCTTGTTGCTAATCATTTATATAGGGCCATGGCAGCCTCAATGACATTTATGAGACTGTGGATCGCAAAGCCACCGAGAAGGGCTGGGACTCTGTTGATCTTGTGATCATTGGTGGAGATTTCCAGGTGGGTACACTGTCATGTCCCATTCCACAGGGGCTCAATATTGATTGACCAAACCAGGCTCTACGTAATGCCAATGATGCGACTTGTCTTTCGGTTCCCGACAAGTTCAAGCAAATCGGCGATTTTCATGAGTACTACAGTGGTACCCGTACCGCTCCCTATCTGACATTGTTCATTGGAGGTAATCATGAGGCGAGCAATCACCTTTCCGAGCTCTATTACGGCGGTTGGGTGGCCCCAAACATCTACTTCATGGGAGCAGCCAACATCATCCGCTTTGGACCTCTCCGAATCTCGGGGATGTCAGGCATCTGGAAGGGTTACGACTATCGGAAGGCCCACTATGAACGATTGCCATACAACAGAGACGATGTTTCTTCAGTCTACCATATCCGTGAGCTGGATGTCCGCAAGTTGCTGCAAGTGCGCACCCAGATCGACGTCGGCCTGTCCCATGATTGGCCGAAGGGGGTCGAGAAGCTTGGAGACTATGGTACCCTGTTTCGCAAGAAGTCAGGCTTCAAAGCCGATTCCGATTCTGGAAAGCTCGGAAGTGTCGCTGCACGTGAAGCTCTGAATCATTTGCGCCCTGCTTACTGGCTTTCAGCTCATCTTCATGTGCGTTACACTGCAAAGGTGCTCCACAGCCCACCTCGTGCAAACTCTACTTCTTCTTTTAGTACCTCAAAGCCGGCTGTTCCCGCCTCAGACACAAATGACGCGGCTCCCGTTCCACGAAGTAATCTGAACACTCGCACCCTTGCTGGCCATCAGCTGCTCGGTACTGCCACTGGAGACGAACAGTCTCGCATCAAGGCCTGGAATGAATTTGGAGATGTCGCCCGACGGGCTGAGAAAGAGAAACGGGACCAGGACGAGTTCATGCGAATGGTCAGGGCGAGACAGCCGCGACCTCCGCGAAACATTACGTTCAACGAAACAGCCAAGATTGGGGGAGGTCCCGTTCAGACATTCGTACGTGGCGCCGACGGAGAAAGAGTCGAATCCACCCCTGTTGACGGCGAGAACATCGAAGACCTCGAGAAAATCAGTCAGGGAAACAGCCCTGTGAACACCACTTCCGAGGAGGCAGTTGCCAAGCAGGGATCTTTGTTGTTAGCCGAGACACCTGAAAATATCCAGACAACCGAAGATGCCCAGATGACCAAGCTTGCCAAGACGATCCAAGATGCCAAGACGGCCAATGATGTCGCAGACAATGTTGACAAGATCAGCATTTCCACCAGCCCCAGCAGCACCGCGAGCGTTAAATCTCCTGCAGTTGAGAAGGCTCTTCCGAAAGCCGACATTTCTCTGAATTGGAGTGATGACCGCTCTCCTGATACCTGGTGGAGCGATGGCGTGGATGATCGCGTTTTAGATGTGGAAACCCAACTCCCGACCAGCCTTGCCAAATCGCCTCTACCCAAGGCTGCCGCAAATCGCTCGGACCCCGAACGTCTTCCAGCCCCCGAGGAGATTAAAAATCTTGTGACCCAATTCCTGACCTTGGACAAGCCACACAACCACGATGACTATGTTGAGTTGCTGGAGATTGAGCCAATCTCCGAACAGGCTGATGCCTCGGTGGAGTCTCCCATGCTACTGAAGTATGATAAGGAGTGGCTGGCGATTACTCGTGTCTTTGCTGATGAACTTGAGTTTGGTGGACACCCCAAGGGCAGTGTCCCTGCTCACAAGGGATATGAGCATTACCAACAGCGTATCGCTGAGGAGGAGCAATGGGTACAGGAGAACATTGTCAACGCAGGATTGTTGAACATTCCCACTGACTTCGTCCTCACTGCCCCCATCTATGACCCTGCTGTTTCTATCAACACACATGAACAGCCAAAGGAGTACACCAACCCGCAGACATCTGCATTCTGCAATCTGGTTGGAATCGACAACAAGTTCGACATGAGCGAGGAAGAACGTCAGGCTCGCATGGAGGCTGGCCCACGCCCCGAAGAACCTCGTCAGTACTTCCAGGGCAACCGTGGTGGTCGTGGTGGTCGTGGTGGACATAGCCGTGGCGGACGTGGTCGTGGTGGTCGACGTGGTCCTGGACGCGGTGGTTTCAGTGGTCGTGGCGGCCGTGGCGATTCAGGCCCCTCGACCCAGGGCACTGATGCCTGGTAATTTAACCAGTGCTTAGCTCTCCCGCCTACACATGGCGCTTTTCTTTTTCTTTTGGTGGCTTGCCGATGTGAATCCGAAGTGAGAATTCCTTGAGAAAATATGTTTTACCAGTTTCTTTTGCTTTACTCTCCATATGTATCTACACGAAGTTATGAATCCACAAAGTGGCCACTAAAAACCAAAGCAACTTAGTCCATCGATCCCTTGTTTTCGACTTGGGTTTCTGCATACTAATGACTCGATCGAATAGTTTGCTCTGCTTGCACATACCTAGGGCAGAGTTTCCTCTGTCACATTCTTTCGTCTTTCATCAAGTCTGTCCTCCATTTAACTTGCTAGTGTCTTCCAAATCAATGGATCAATGAATCATATTTCAATGTAAATCAAGTCGGCCAGTAATCGTCTCGTGAGAAAGCTATATAATTGTATTTAAATTGAGCCACTCAACTGCCAACTAATTTACCTTCTTCTTTTTCGTCGTAATCTTGAAAGCTGTAGATTAGACCATGTCGCGTGTAAATGCACTTACTATTATATCATAGGCACAGTCTTTCCCCCGAACTATTTTCCTACATCAACTCCACGAGTTAAGCAAAAAAAGATAAAGTGGGTGGAGCCCTCGGGAATTGGAAAAATCCCAAAAAAAAGATGTGCATCATCCGTGAATCGAACACGGGCCTCGTCGATGGCAACGACGAATTCTACCACTAGACCAATGATGCTGGTGGATCAGGCAAATCAGAGAGCTGATTCGTTGGTGATAAAAGCTTGTCCCCAGTTAGATATCTAAGGCAAACACAGAGAATAGTCGGCTAGATTTAGCATCAACCCACCCTACATTGACGGACTATTATTTCCAAGTTTGATGTTTGATAGACTTCGAATACTGATTTGTAGAAAATGGTAATTACGGTTCCATTGTATCTGAGCCCAGGGCTTTATTCAATCTCCTCGATGCGCGGACGTCCAGTGTTTTCTGCTGCCATGGGATCAACCTGCAGACCAGCGATCCTGTCACCCAGTCCAAGTCGTGGACTGAAGGCATCTTGATCATCCTGGGCGCTAATTCCCCACATCAGAGACTTCTCCGACCAAGCCTCCAAACTTTCAATCAAAGCACGTAGATTTCCACGAGCGAGCCCGTCCTCCTCAGAACCCTCGACGAACCGGAGCGTGCGTAGCATAGTGGGGATGTTGCCAATGGTCGACTGTCCCTGCATGCTGGAACCATATGGAGCCGCAAAGCTCGAAGCCGAGTCGTCCAAAAGTGAAAAGCCGAACCCGATGTCCTGGTTCCCGCGTTTCTCCCGCGCTGCCTCAAGGGCTTTGAGGATGTCGAAGATCAGAACAATACTCGCTCGACGGAGGATGGCACTCTCGGGTTCCCTCTCGAGGGTAAGGGTAGCGAGCGCGAGTTCGACGGCGGATGAAAGAATGGCGGGACCAAGACCGAGGATGTTGACGTTGATGGCCGATCCAAGAATGGAAATGGCCGATGCGCGGATGCGAAGGTCATCAGGGGCATCATCTGCGGCTGCGCCGGCAGCCCATGCAGCCACGACATTTGTGGCGTACGCTGATTGCTCTGGGGATTCGTCGTCCGAATGGAGTTCTGTGAGGTCAAGTTCGGAAGCAGCTTTGGCTACTCCAGATGAAATGGACCAGCCTTCAGGCATGGTCGGTTCTTTTTCCTTACGCTGCGCACGTTCCTGTTCCCGTTTCTCCTTGGCAAGTTGCTTCTTGCGGGCTTGCTGTGCGAGTTGCTTGTTGCCACGCCGTCCTGCGACGGCAACGATACCCTCACCAAGAGTTTTGGCCGTCTCACCGGCCAGTGCGTCTCCCAAGTCCTGGACTGTGCGCAGAAGAGACTCACCAATCCTCAGTCTCTCGTCCAATCCTCGTTGTTCGCGTCTGTCTGCGTACTCTTCAACCAAGGTTTTTACCACGGTACGTGGGTGACGTGATGCTAATGTACCAACTATCTTGATTGCGCCGAGATATGCAAATTCGTCGTTGGCAGCGGTCTTAGATGTGTCGGTGATGACTGAGAGGAGCAGTGTGAGGGTTGACCCCACATCAAGAACGGGTGACGATTTTATGATCAGTTTTGAAATCAGTGATAGGCCCTCAGCCTGCACGGGTGGTAGATCTGAGTTTAGATTCGCAAGTGCCTGACGATGTGTCTCAAGGTCTTGAATATGAGCTGGCACTACCTTGACTGTGGTTTCATCTGCCTCGGCAAGGTGAATCTCCAGCAACATAGACGAGGTCGTTGCTGGCTTGGAAAGGGTGGAAGGGAGCAGGGGAATGAGTTGGTCGAGGTCCTTTTTAAGAGATTCAAGAAGGGGCTGAATTTCAGCAGTGGGAGAGAACTCGGCGGATGCAAGAAGTGTAGACATCAAACTGAAGGCTGTTGAAACAGACTCAGAGGAGTTATTATCTAATTGCTCCGCGTCGTCGTCTCCCGTTTTCACAATGTTAGCTAAAGATGACAGGGACACCCTGCTATTTGCTTTGCCTTGCATTACTGCTCCTTGGGCGCTGAGTTTGTGTAGCTCCCCATCAATGACTTGCTTGATGAGCTCTAAAACTCGGAGCGGGCGTCGAGTCAGTGCTTCTTTGAAGTTCTCGAGCAGCTTCTCTGCAACCTTGGCACTGACAAGCTTTTGAATGATGTTGTCACTTTCACCAACGGGACCTCCGTTCAATTTGTTATGAGGGGTTGCAGTACCCTGCGGCTGCACTAGCCAATTTTGACTGACATAGAGGAAGATATCGCCAGTCCGTTCTTCACTGCTAGGATCCGAGCCAATGAGACTGACAAAGAGTTCTGCTCGTGCTTGGAGGGAATCGATCAGCCGCACCAGGTTTGAATGCTCGTTCGTTTTCTCGCCACGCTTCTGCAACGCGATTCCAGTTTCGGAATATTTATTGTAAGTCCACGTCGCACCCCCTTCATAAAGAAGATTATCAACCAGCTTCTTGAGGGGTTGGACTCCAACAGAGATGCCAAAATATGTTTGGAGCAGGGGCAAGACTTTTTCATGGAATGGGGTCAGCCCTTCCTCCTGGGAGAAACAGACCAAGCCCCATAATGGAAGAAGAATCGGATATACGATTCGTTTTACAAGACCTGGGTTTGGATGCTGCAATGTCAGACAGCCCAGTCTGTTCAGAGCCAGATCCACTGTAGCGCCATCCACCAAGACATTGGATGAGAGATTTGGTTCCGCGGGGTCTGGCATAGAGCCTTCGATATCAGTGAAGTGACTAATCCATCCCCTCGATTTATCATCGAGGTTCGCGGTAAGTGCATTGAAGATTGGCTCCACAAAGATGGAGTGGCCAATAGTACCAGGAGCGCCATAAGCACGTTTCCCCAAAATTCCATTTCCGACGACATAGGATGCAGTCTTCCTTAGATCGGGATCATCGCCGTCTATCAATGCTAGCAGCTGAGGGGCAATTGTCTCAAAATAGACAGTTGGGTCAAGCCCCGATGGCACAGAGGAAAGGAGTCGCGAGATTTGCATGATGGCCTGCACAGTCAAACGAGGACCATTTGATTGATCCTGTGCTTCCTGGCCTAGCGATGGCGAAAATTGCGATGCTATGAACATGATGGTTTGCACTACTCCTCCGGGTAGTAGCGGAACGTGCGAAATTTGGCTGGAGATTGTTGATTTGAACCATTGCGCAGTGTCTGACTGGAGGAATGCGGATAATGTGGGCAGCAAGACAGTTGTCGGGGTACTATAGGCTGTTAATAACCCAGGGATAGCAAAAGGAATGGGAACGTACTCATCAATTATCTTGGCTAACGTTTGCTGATACGTATGCCGGTCAGACGATGCCGCAGTATTTGGATTAAAAGCTAGATCAGACGTGCCACTGATTATATCACTGAGAATACGACCACGAATGATCGGCTGGAGGCTTGGTCTCGGGTCGAAGAGAACGTCAACCAAGACGTCAATTATGCGGCGCAAAAGAGGCTCGTCATGCGGTACACTGCTAGCAGACGATTGAGCCTGCTTTGCAATGACACCGGCTGGCAATACCGAGATCACCCGCTGCTGCAGGGGAATCCCAACGCCTGATGACAACGAAGGATATATTCCTTCCAGGGAAATCAGATCCAGCAATGCATGCAGCATTCGACGGCGCTTGGCATCTTCTGATGGCGAGTCTTCAAGCTCCCCGCTTGATTGAAGGGAGCCATGTTGGCTATTAGCCGAAACGAAGAATTTGTGGATGCTGGTCAAGATATCCAAAGCCTCATTGATCACAGTTGGTCTCGCGGCTTCATCACCAGCACCGTCATCATTCCCCGAAGTCCGACTGAGGATCTGCAGCAAAGATTTACCTTGGGTTTTCTGTATTTCCTCTACAAGATAGTCAGCGCCAGATACCTTAGTGTAGCTTGATATCTCGAACATACATACCTCGATCAAGGACTGGGGTCAGAAAGTCCTTAGCAATATCGAAAGCTTCGCGAATTTGCTGTGGACCTCCCATCATAAAGTCTTGTGAGATTCTATCATGCCAAATTCATGCTACATTCATGTCAATGAGGATGTTTGCCTCATCGACATTGTCCAGTTCCAAAAGTGCATGAATAATCACGAACAATTGTGGTCTTGGCGTTCGTCGCTGATTATATAAGCACAAGCAAACGTGACGTCGCTGCCATGTGACAGTCGCGTCAGTTTCGTGGCCCGTCGCGCTTGCCCGCATAGGTCTAGTCGCGTCAACTGCCAAGAGATTGTTGTTGTCTCCAACTCCATCTACTCTAGTCACTACCTATTGCACCCCATCTCAACTGACACTTTAAACTGCCATGGCCAGTTACTCAGCTACTCCGAATCCTGCTTTTTTTTACAACATTCATTGGCCCGAATTTCTGTTCAGACTTGCCAGAGTTCCACCGCGACCGTTTCCTGGGTGTGGAGCCACTCGAGTCTCTTGCCTTCCAAGGCACACATGTACAGATCAACCCTCTCAGATCTTCAGTTTCGTCTGCTGCCTTCAATGGTAAACCGTCACGTATGTTTCGCCCCGGCGACTCGTATTGTTTCGGCGCAGGAGACACTGGAGTCTAACCCTAAGCCCGCCTCGGTTCAACGTCCTCACGGACACAGTTTCACGGATTGCGCATGCCGGATAATACGATTAGCTGAAACAGACTGTGACGGTCCGATTAAGCGAAAGGTGTTCGACTTTGCCAGAGCCTTCGGGCACAAAAGACGGTTCACTATGCGTTATCCAAGTGGAGACCGCGTCGGTTTACCAATGCTGGACGCTGCATGCCGGTCATAAACGGATGGTCGCTCTATGCCTCGGATATCAGTTCAGCGAGAAGAGAACGCGGGTGAAGCATGTCGGGTACTTCGGTATCAGAAGTCACCTTTAGGAGCAACCACGACAGCGCGACCGGATGGCGGTTGAATGCGACATTTAAGTCTCGAATATCCTAGGGCATTAAATTACTTGGCTCAGAGATTTGGTGCCTAGAACACAGCAGTTTTCTTACACACAGTCATAGTGTCAGCATATCCAAAGGATCCACTCGCCGGAATCAACATTCCTCTCCCTGAAAATTGCCCAGGCATTTTCACAGTCGAAGTTGTCGCGAGGTTCTTTGGTTATGCTGCCCTATGACTCTTCCATGTTGGTCCCCGGAGCACATAGAAGATTGTGAACAGTTGTCTCGTTCCAGATGGCCACAAATTTCTTTCCCCAAGCAATTTGGTGTTTTTCGGACTTCTTTGCATGCATTCTCTCGTCAATTCTGCTAGCATCACTGTCTGCTCCTGCACATGTTTCCTATTCCAGGATCCCTGGGGATCTTGCCCCTGCGTTCCACCTTCTTGGGTTCTTTTATTCCTACGCCCCACAGGCGGCTAGTCACCTCGTGTCACGGCACCCGCCACCGACTCGACTTCGTCAGAAGATCCTGACCGACCGTGTTAACCATCTCTTTGCAAAGTAGTTTGTGAATAGATCGATGGGCGCCGACTTCAACAATGACTCCCATCATTGTTCCTTCCCTCGGGAAGAAGGAAGCGGTTTTTCTGGATGTTCTTTGTCCGCTTCACAACATGCCCTCCTGCAAGATCCTTGGGTCAACCGGGAGAGGAAACAAAAACCTGTCCCAAAGGGTACTGTACCACACACGGGAGACTTGGCCTCATGCTCAGGCGACGGAACCGGTGAAACAATGGCGAGTTAACTGAAATTGCGGAGATGGACGGCGTTTAAGCGGATTCTGTTGAGCCTACTGTGTCTCGGCCAAGTTTGGCTTGTCTTTGTGAAGGTTGTGTGATTCTGTGGGCTTGAGGGATATGTTCATCGGTCGTCGTCTGCTCCCAGCATTCCTCAACTCCTGTTTGCGCCTGTACTTGATGCTCGCCCTATTATGTCTCGATTGATCGCAATTGTTCTGGTCGGAGAGACGTACGGCTTCTATCCTCCGAACGCTTTGACTCATCAGCCCATTTTCAGTCGGCATGGGGCCGATGTCCTTGGTCAGTTCCAACGTGTATGCGCCATGCAGTGGGTGTTGTGGGACCTCTCTCGAGTGAGGATCAAAGCTTTGGCTTGTCTACGATGCTCATCTGCTGCTATGCGTACCTGGCTGAGGCTTGTCTCCATTGTCTGATTGTGGTGAACTGAAAAGCGACGTATGGGAAACCGGGTGATCTCTTTGCCGCAAAGGAACTATTGTCTTGTCATCGGGACTTGGACGTTGTGTTAATGATGGTTCTTTACATGGGAGCAGAATGTTTGGCCAGGCGATGGCCGGTGGACTGCCGTTTCTGCTACCTTGGTAGTGGAAACGGCTACTTTTTTTTTTATAAGTGCCCCAACCTCTCTATTTCAAGACTATGCTAACTACCTACATTTGCAGATTCCGGGGTTAAAGTGAATGCAACGGGAAATCCATTGAAAGGCGATTGGAGACCATGAACAGACATTGTGAGCTAGCTAGATTCAAGTACAATGCACAATGTACATCATACATCAAGATCTACAAATCATCCATCCACTCCCACGCATAGTCATAGATCTGGACATCTGCCTCACCGCCCTTCAAGTGCGGCTAGGCGGTCACAAGCATAGTGGCAGAAATTCATTACCTCATCCCCCTCTTTGTCAGCCCCTCAGCCCACCTGCCCCGCGCAGAACAGCAGGGAATGTTCCCGTGGCACCGATAATTTTTTTTTGCGATAAGAATTTCTTGCTTCAGTACAACTTACTTTAGTACTAAATTCCCCACATATTTCTCTTCACTTAAGCATTTGCAGTCCGATATCAGATTGCATATTCTTAAAAGTTCTCCTTCATTTTCGCAAACCCATCCTTAACAATGGTCAGCAAAGCCGACAATGATGCCCTTGAGGCGCAGTTTGAGTCGCAATTCCAAAAGCCCGGCGATCTTGTGGAGCGTGATGAGGACACTGGCGCCATGTCAATCGAATCACTTTGCATGAACTGTCATGAGCAAGGGTTCGTTTCTAGTTTTCAGTTCTTCACTTCTGCCCATTGCTAACTTTCAACTGCTCCAATCAGTGTCACACGCCTGCTTTTGCTCCGAGTCCCTTACTTCAGAGACATTATCCTGGAGAGCTTTGAATGTGAACATTGCCACCTCAAAAATAACTCGATCAAATCGGCCGGTCAGATCCAGGAGCGTGGAACTGTTTACACTTTAAGAGTCGAGAATGAGGAGGACCTTCAGGTATATATCCCCAGCTATGATGCATTTTCTCCTACTCAAGCTAATTTGACATTTTAACTTTAGCGTCAAGTCATCCGCAGTGATGTTTCAGGTTTCAAACTTATCACTAAGCTCGGCAACGAGATTGAAGTTCCAAAGGGAACCGGCCAGCTGACCAATGTGGAAGGCAGTATGTGAAGCGAAGCCCATGGGAATACAGCTTGATTTCAGAACACTAACCTCCTTGTTTCTAGTGGTTCAACTCATTCATGAGAATCTGTCAGGAGAGCAAGATCTCCGTAAGGATCAAGCTCCTGAACTTTACAATGCCCTTGTTCCTATCATCGCCAGTCTTGAGAAGATCATGAGTCGCGAGGATGCTTTCCCCTTCACCATCTCTTTGGATGATCTCACTGGTAACTCATGGATTGCGCCCAACAGCACTGATCGTGGCAACAAGTACACGCGCCATGAATACCCGCGTACCCACGAACAGAATGAGGAGTTAGGAATTTCAGCTGACGCCAACGCTGTCAGCCAAGAGGACACTGCTCAGGTCGATGCCGGCGACCCAGAAGATCTCGATATCGTTGATGGCCAGGTCTACACCATTCCTGCCGAGTGTCCTGGTTGTACCAAGGAAGCCGAGGTGAACATTAAGAAAGTTAACATTCCTTACTTTAAGGAAGTTCTTCTGTTTGGCACAAACTGTGGACACTGCGGCTACAAGTCTTCTGCAATTAAGACCGGTGGTGAAGTCCCCGAGAAGGGCAAGCGTATCACTCTCCAAGTGGACAACGAGGTTGATCTCTCCCGCGACATTCTCAAGAGTGATACAGCAGGCCTTTACAGTCCCGAACTTGACCTGGATGTTCAGCCAGGAACGCTCGGTGGACGTTTCACCACAGTTGAGGGATTGCTAGGTTCGTTCCTCCATTATTCAACTAAATTGACTTATCTAACCCTTTTTACAGTTGAGATCAGGGACCAGTTGAAGGGCGCCATTTTCGATGTTGACGATTCCACACGCTCCGGAGGCGACAGCATGGTTTCTTCCGACAAGGATAAGTGGCAACGGTTCTTTGGTCGTCTCGACCAGGCAATCAACGGCGAACTCAAGTTCACTATCACGTTGCAAGACCCGATGGCCTCGTCTTACGTCCAGGATATTTGCAGCCCTGCTATCGACCACCAGATTACTACCGAGGACTACACCCGCTCCGCCGAGGAGGAAGATGATCTAGGTCTGACCGACATGAAGACGGAGGGTTATGAGCAGGACGAGATTGACGCCGATAACACCGATGCCGCTCAGAAGGAGTAATCAAATATTTATGATCTATACCCATCTCAGGAAACTCGAGATGATCTGATTCTTTGGGGGTTCTTGCATAACGGCGTCTGTGACATGCACTTTTTCTGCTGGCGTTATTTAAATCTTCGGTCGTACATAGGGATGAAGTTATAAAAGTTGTTGTGTGTACTGTATCATGCATTGCCTACGAGCAAAACTGTTCTTAAAGTTGGTCGGTCCACTAAAAAAAGGCCGGGTCGATGTCTATGAGAGATGAGCTGAACGGCTGAAGTTAAACTTGGCCGAGAATAAAGTTGTGTGAACTATCAAACCCTTACTCTATCTAGCTAATACTGATCGCATTTCATTATTTTGAAGTTCATTCTCAACGCCAACGTATTTGCTAACAGGAAACCCATTTTTCGAATCTTCTTGCAAGGCCCAGGCATTTCATATCAACGAAGCGATTCCAAAGTTCAGATGAAACCACCATAACAACACCTAACACGATCATGGTTCCCATCCAAGCCACAGAAAACGGCAGAGCATGCTTGCTTGCCTCGATGGTACCAGGATAAGGCGTTCTTGCAACCACCCTCCACAGAAAGTCCCGCACTGGCCACTTTAGAGCAAGATAGACTGTGGGGTGGACTAGATAGAGCGGGAATGAGATCTTGCCTAAGTATTGGAGTGGTCGTGAGTTGAGCGGCCATTGAAGCAGCGCAGATTTGCTGATTGCATATATTGTCAGAACTGCTCCAACGCTCCTCCAGCACCGAGGCATCATCTCAGCATTATCCCACTCGGGAGATCGAGCCACGACCAGCCATTGGTACTCCCTTGCTAACCGGTCAGCGCCGCACATGCAAAGAAAATACATCCCTAGAATGAACGAGACCGATGGTCCAAGCTGTTGGAGACGGATATTATTTGTGAATGTGTCCCAGGATTTGGTAATGGCCTTTTGACTCTCGCAAGGTGAGGATGATGATAATGCAATCTCTCCTTCTGGTTCGGACTCGGATGCGACGTGTCTCTCTGCTAGAAGAATCCCCGCAACGAAAGCAAAGAGATCCCAATGTCCCATATAAAACCAATATAATGCCACGCCCGCCAATGCCAGATACCGAGGGCGCGGTCTCCAAAATGCAAATGTCAATATTAACAAGTAGACAGCACACGAGCCACGAAACTCAATTGGCATTGTCCACAATTGGTAGTTTATGGTTCTCATATCCGGTCGGTTGTGATCGAAATTTATATCGACTTGGTGGTTGCTGATATCTAGCAGGTGCACTATTCTCGAAAGCACATATTGGATATGGGCCCATGGCGCTGTCAAGGGCTTCAGCCCGCCTAGCCAGTCATCCGCAGCTTTCCACTGGAACACATTGCAAAAGTACACAAGTTGACTGAGAAATAGTATGGCGATGGAAGGTAGATAGATTCGAAAGATTCGGCGCGTTGCAGCAGAGCATAATCGACGAAAGAACCCCGGATTACTTGCTCCAACGTCCTCTCGGCATCGGAGAAGCGGAAGAGAAATCGCATACCCCGATATAACCATGAACAAAGCCACCATTGATGGGCCATTAAAGAGAAGTCGGAAGGGCGGGAGTTGGATAAGACGATGGTTCTCTTCCGCCGGTTCATCCCAGTACGACCTGGTCAAAAAGCCAACGATACTCTTAGGCTCCGAACTCTTTGAATGGTGTATCACTACCAATGCTGAGGCTATGCCCCGGAGGCTATCCAGCCACAGAATGCGCTCCATGTCCAGAAACAAATGTGTGCACAAGGGAAAGAAAGTCAATGAGGGTCGAATGCCTTGTCGTTTGAACAGAGTAGAATAATGTCTGATGATACCTCCTGTATGAGATTACATATATTACACAGGAGTAATTTTGTCTGAGATTACAGCTTATGAGCCTTCCTTTAAGGCTAGTGACACTAATAAAGAAATCGACATCACACAGATCGAGACATAGTCACAGGAAATATTGAACGTTTCTTGACGGTGTACTCCGTAATACAGGTGGCAACGAGCTGAAACATTGTAAGCCCATACACGGACCTCATGGGATGCATGATGTATAGTACCTACGTAGGGTTCATTCTGCATCCACGCTGACAGATTGCATACACATGCAGGAGCCATCACAATATGACAGGTAAACCACTAGAATTCAAAGCCACAAAGCAGTTGGTGGACCGCACCAAAATGATGTATTTCTCTCTGTGGCCCCAAAATATAGTACACCCCTGCATATGAGCACTCCCTAGGCTCAGGCCTACGCCACTGTGCCATTTTAGGAAATATAGGTCATTGGTCACATTGGATACACAACTCAGCTCCGAAGAACTCCGTAGGCTTTTGTTAATTCCGCGGATCTTAATTCTTACTCGGATCTGTTCGGCTTTGAATTCACTGAGTAGATTTCACTTCTGAATAGCACAGTTGTTTTTGAAGCAAAGAGATACATACATTAAGTTTTAGCATTAAGCATTGACATGACTCTATCCCACCAATAACCAATTAAATTTCCCCCTAGAACAAGAGATCAGGTCTACAGAAATTAGATTCGTTTATACAAAGCAAGGCAGCTCCATATGCATAGCCCCCCATAAATGATTTCCAAATGTACAAATCTATACATTGCCTGACAAGATCTCCAAGCTCACCGATTCGGTCTGCGCACGAATCTGCTTCTGCCACATAGTTGTATATCGACCGTGAGAAGCCAGAAGCTGCTCGTGGGTTCCACTCTCTGCCACACGACCTTCGTGCAATACAACAATGTTATCAGCAGTGGTGATGGTGCTCAGCCGGTGGGCAATGACCAGCACAGTGCGCCCACGGGACAAGACGGATAGTGCTTCTTGGATGTTCTGCTCCGTCTCGGAGTCCAATGCTGCCGTTGCCTCGTCAAGTAAAATGATCTGAGGTTTCTTGATAATGGTTCGGGCGATGGCAACGCGCTGTTTCTCACCACCGCTTAGCCGCAATCCACGGTCCCCCACTTTGGTTTCGTAGCCATCGGGGAAGGCCATGATCTTCTCGTGTACACTGGCTGCGCGGCAGGCCTCGTAGACTTCCTCATCAGTGGCGTCTTGGTTGGCATATTTGAGGTTGTACATGATTGTTTCGTTAAATAGAACTGTGTCTTGTGGTACAATGCCAATGTGTCTTCGCACCGAGTCAATTGTCAAGGTCTGGGTGTCGTGTCCGTCAATGAGAAGTTTCCCACCGCTCGGATTGTAAAACCTGTAGAGCAAGCGGAAGATTGTCGATTTTCCTCCACCTGATTCTCCGACCAAAGCAGTCGTTGTGCCCGGCTTACAGTCAAAGGTCAATCCATCAAGAGCAGGTTTTCGTGTGTCATACGAGAATTGGATGTTGTCAAATGTGATTCGGCCGTGACAGACTGCCAACGGGGTTGCGGATGGTGCATCTACCACTGATGGCTGGACGCGGAACAGCTCAAGTAGACGCTCTGCATTGATCAACGCAGACTGAATGTACCGGTAGAAGGTTCCGAAGATGTTCAATGGGGCTTGGAGTTGGGCCATGTAGGTAAGGAGAGTCACGAACTGGCCGACTGCACGTTGACCGCGAGCAACTTGGTAGGCACAAATAAAACAGGTGATTAGAAGGCCAAGCATGAAGACGACGTTTTGAAAAATGTTCATCAGATTCTGTGCGAAGAGGGAATGCCATTCCGCCCGGAGGTAGTCCGAGACCGCCCCTCGATAGCGATTGAACTCGTATTCCTCTGCGTTGAAGTATTTGACAGTTTCGTAGGACACAAGAGAATCATTCCTGTCTTGGTTAGTAAAGTCTCACGGGACGAACAGAGACGAAAAACCGAAAAATAAACGTACTTGACAGCGTCTTCCTGCCTAGAAGCGTTCACCATTTGGCGTCGCATATTGGCTCTCCAAGAGGCGATTTTGACGGTTGAATAGAGGTAGAAGAATGTCATGATAGCAACCGCCAACGCATAGTACACGTCAAATACGACTAGAAAATATCCGATGGCGATGGCAAGATCAATGAACATCGGTAACACTTGAAATGTCACTTGCTCAAGGAAAGTGTTTATTGAACTGCCTTTGGTGAGAGCAGAGAGAACCTCGCCCATCTTTTTACCCAAGTGAAAGTCCAGTCCTAGGTTGTGAACATGTTCAAATGCGGCGGTTGACAACTCCATGTATGCATATTGGCTCACTGAAATCCACAGATTCGAACGAACTGACTCGAGAAAGCCTTGGCTGCCTTGGAGCCAACGGTAAATGATATACAAACAGATGGGCATCCAAGGTACTGTCAGAGTTCCATCACTTGTGGACAATGAGTCTGCGATCACTCCCACCTGGTATGGAACTAGGATATTTACCGCTCGCTGCACAATTAATATAGCAAAGCAGATGACGACGACAATCTGCAACCGGAAAGATTTGTAAGGCCACAGATATGGAAAGAACAGGGAATAACCACTCAGATATTCCATCCAGTTGGTGGAAGGGGTCGTCAAAGGCCGTACCCATGCTTCTACCTCAGGGGTCTGTTGACCGTCGGTCAATCCATCACTGTCATCCGAGTTGGCATTACCCCTTGAATCTAGTAGACTGGTTGTCTCTCCAGGATGCGCATTTTCAGCCTCCTCAAAGGCGCGATGTTTGTAGGCAGATTTGAAAATATAGGAAGCGACCAGCAGTGCGAGAAGGAAAATCCGCACAGAGCCTGCGGAAATCTCCAATGCCTCCCAGCATGTGATATTCGTGCGCAATCTTCCGCCGAACGGATCTTCAATTGTAGGTTCACGGTGGGTGTGGGAATAGATCGAGACTGAAGTCGAGAGAATTGTTACCTCGAATGGAATGGCTGATAGCCATGGGACGAATTGCGCGATTGATGGTGCAGGGTTCGTATCGAGTAAAGAGATGAAGATGACAGTATGAGTGAAGAAGGACCCAACTACAAAGACCTGGTTTTTTTGTTAGCTTTGATTTCATTTTTTGAAACAGTAGTCTCACCACCACCGCTTGGCCACACCACCACTGTTCTGACTTTGAGATCATGGCATGGGTCATATGAATCGCTGCTTCTGCAACATATGTTGCCAGCACAAACAGACTCAACCAAACAAACCAGCCTTTGTATCTATTCCGCGCAAGCTCCGCGGGCAAATCCCTGGCCATTACCATCATTATTCGAGTTCGCCTGGGCAGTGGTTTCCCACCGGGGCCATACTGCACTTCGGTATTCCGACTAGCATCTTTGCCTGCATCTTTGGCTACCTGGGAGGAGTGGACCAAAAAGACGACAAACAGAATCACTAGCAAAGCCGGCGGATATCCAAAGCGAAGATATTGGAGCAATTCATGAGCAGTGATAGCCGAATCCATGGCCACAAGCTCTTTATTGTCGGAGGCTCTGGATCTCAAAGTTGACTTTGACCTGGCAATTGAGACCGAAGAGTGGGAATTTCCCGACAAGGTATGTGATTCTCTTCACATGCGGGGCATTGGCTGCGAGATTGAAAGCTGAAAGTTCACAACTGAGCTGTCGTGTGCCCATGTTTCAATCCTGGCGTCAATCAGTGGAGCCTCGGATGGAGACTAGTAACGCCACTGTATTGGTTAGTAACATTACAGCTTCTAAGATTGTGTTGCACATCGATCCATGTTTGACCTGAAGATCGTACCAAGGTCACTACCTCGGAACTTGTGCATGCTCGGTACTCTGTACAAATGGTTGATATTTCGTGTTTAAGTACAACTACTTGGACCGAGGTACAAATTGAACAAATTGAAGTTCTTCGTTTTATTGGAATGTACTCCATACATGCTCGCGGGATCACTATCAGGACCCAGTGGTTTGGCTCAGGCATTCAACTTTATTTTTAATTTTGGTCAAATTGGCGCACCAAATGAAGAATAGAGATATATCTGAAAATTTCATGTCCAACAAAATCAGAGAGATAGACGGTGGAGGAAAGAGATGTGAATTTACCCAGTTTGTTCAATAAATATATTCTTGCTAATCCAATGAGCTCAATGCTCCAGCTCTGGTTGTTACTGATTTTTAAAGCCGGTCAAATTAAACAAGCATCTTCTTCACTCCTAGTCATTTTTCTGTGATTATTTGACACATTACCGCAATGTGGAAGGGCTGTGCTCATAATACTGCAGCCGGGTTGCGAAAAAATCTAGTTTTAATCATGGTTCGCTGCGGTTCTCCTCACTTTTTGGCTTATACGGAGCACTCCGTAAAGTTTATTATTATTCGTCAGGGTTGATATAGACCCCATGCCTCGAAATTGCACTGATTATACATTCAGCAGCTCGCGTGATAAATTGCCCAATGGGTGGTTATTTATTGTGTGGCGTGACAACTGAGAATCTTTTACATAGTCCTTGCATAAGACCCCACAACTTGTCATTCCATATGCATGTTTACTTGGACTATTGATATTTTAGACAGATATACAGAGTACAGCACGAAGTATGCTTAGAACATGCGACCTAGCAGGTTGGATGTATATCATGCCGCTTCGGCGGTCTTGTTTTGACTTAGAGCTAATATCCTATCAGTCTTATGTTGGCGCTATTGAATATCTATAAAAGAACCTACTTGATCTATATGATCTGTATTGCGTGTAGATAGGTACCAAGGGAGTCCATAAAGGATGACATAAAGTTCGGGAAGACCGCGGCGGGAAGAACCGTGGTTTATGGTGGGTCGACCGTCGACCTTTTTTTAGCTTTAACTAATTAGGAGGTTCATGCCGGGGTACTTCAATCCAGATTGTTCTCTGGGCTCAACTTTAGAACCCCACAGAGATTCAACCATATAAGCTGATCACTACAGATTAACTTTCAGGTTGCTACTGAAGTAGGTACAATGGCTTGCTTACTGCGTAGGTGAGTGCCAAAATGCCCTGGTGTCAGTTTGTGGCTAGCTGAATTGACGCTGATTGATATGTGTTTGTACTCATAGAAGCTGGATATTACGTACTTGATACCCCCTGCCTGCTCTTTAGCCATTCATCCTTGTAGATTGACCATCTAGGCCTCCAATAACGTCACACCCAAGTTTCTGATGTATGGTCTGTAACTCCTTGCGCCCATCACGACTTCAGCCACTCAGCCATTGATTGAGACAAATCCTGCATTCTTAATGAATATGACAAGACAGGATTATCCGCTTGAGACCTATTTTTTCAGCCACAAAAGAGCTGGAACATGCTGGTAGCCCAATATGTATTACCACAATAGAACGCCAACTATGCCATGCTCCCCACCCGACCGCGAGGGCGCAATTCAGACAGCTTATCCTTTCTGTGACAGATCAACCAGGTCACACCGAGATCCACCGGATGTTGCATACGGTGGCACGGCTGAGGAAAGATCCTGGTATAATGTCGATCGTCGTTGTTTGATCCGGGTATTTTGAGCTTGAGCTCAAAGAGAAGCTTTTTTGCCGATTACAGTTGAATGAAATTGGATAATATCTTGACATGCTCCTTTTTTTATAAGCTCTGTCCCTCCATAAAAACTCTCCGATCCAATAGAATGGCCGCCTTGAAGTGCGCTAGACTGGAGGAGGGTGTCCTGCCAACCACTCTCGACAAGCTCACCATTCGAAAAGAAGACGACGGCAATTTCACATTAACTGCATTACCAGAGACCAGCTCCGTCACCGAAATCGTCGAATCTGTCCTCGGTCACTCCGTCGAGCTACATCGTCTTCAAGCATCCGGAGCAGAAGGCCAATCCGGCTGTTCCATCTACTTCGTTCGGGACAGTAGCCACCCAGAAAAGACTGTCGCCGTCACGAAAGTATACCCACCAGCATGTCATAAGGACTTTTTCGAGGAACTCGTTGCATACCGGAGATTGCTATCTCTTTCCGATCCGCCGTCCGCTGCTCGGCCCCTTGGAGTGGGAAGGACGCGCGATGAGAACACCGCAGAGCCCATGGGCGTGATTGTCTACCAGCTCGCAGCAGGCAAGGCAATCAACACGATTATCCGGGACATTGGTCGGGTCTCGACTCTCAGATTGACCGCAAAGCAACCTTGTCCCGACAAAACAAGGGAAATGATGAATGATATCATTCGCGGCGCGCTCCATGGGATCTCTATCAATCACACATCACACCAAGCTCAATCATCAAATGTCCCCACTGCTGAGCTTCTAGACTGTCAATTCAATGGATTGATGGCTGACTTGATTTCCGCCGTACAAGGAGTGGCATTAACACTGGCCAAGCTGCACCGGGAAAAAGTCGAATGGAGTAGCGCCAGCGAGTCTGTCGTCGATAGGCTGCGCAACAAGTTAAAAACTTGGGTCCAAGAGATCCAGGGCCCATCGCGAGGGCAGTATGAACGCGCTATTGGATCCGATAAAATACAGCAACTGGCCTCATTGGTCGACCGGGCGATTGAGTACTCGCGGGAAGAAGGTGTAGCATCACTGCTGCATGGTGATGCCTCGCCAGGAAACTTCTTCTGGGACCCCGTTCAAGGAATCACCATGATCGACTACGGAGGACTGACTCGCTCGATGGATGCGAGCGGCAGACCTATTGGACCGGCAGAAATGGATGCGGCTGGGTTTCACGAGCGGCTGCGGAAGTATGCCGGGGACTTCGGGATGAGTGAAGCTGATATTGGCCAGGTCCAGGAGGAGTTCTGGAAAGCGTACCAGGCTCAAGGTATACCAATCAACGAAGGGCTTGCCCGGTTGTTCAAAACACGCACGCAACTATCTCGATTATGGTCTGCTGTGGACAAGCAAGATAAATCGCGCGATGAACATAAAGCTGACCAACTCAGTGAAAAGGTTAAGTTTGAATGGGAGCGTCTTGTCAGTATCTCGCCTGAAAAAATCCAACCTTGGAGGGTGCTCATCGTTGCCAACGCCAGCGGGCCGGGTAAAGGAGGTCTGCCTCTGTTGAATCAAGAACTAGTCAAAGCCATGTCGGAAATTCCCAATGCATCAGTTACTCTTTTCATGGTACAGCCCGAGAATGAAGTCAAAAACACATTGGCATCATCAGGGCATGGGCAGGCTAAGGTGGTCTGCATTCCCTCTAGAGGAGATGACCCAAGTGCCTTGCTCTACCATGTGGCGAAGGTGCACCAGCCAGAAGAGTATGATTTGCCAATTCCAGACGACCAGCATCCATCCCCATTCAATCTCATCATTGGCCACTCGCGATACTCTAGCACCGCAGCTTCTTTGATCCGCGAGAGATGGTACCCTACTGCCAAGCTCGCGCTCATCACACATACCAGTGCGCTACGCAAGTCCGACGTCGCGTGGAAGTGGTATGGACAGACACGCGAGCTAGGCTATGTTGAAGCTGCTCGGCTAGCAATGCTCGACGAGAGGATTCTCCCTAAAGCAGATTTGGCTGTTGGAGTCGGGCCTGTACTCACAACTGAAGCACGTGAACGCGAGTGGATGGGCCAATGCAATCGCCCACGATCCAACACGATGGGACCTCGCTTCCATGAACTCGTTCCAGGCGTACGCACGGGTGATGCTTGCACACAACAGCGACAGCCGAATGACCTGTTTCGGGTCCTCCTCGCTGGTCGAGCAGACGATCCCGCCAAAGGTTTAGACGACGCCGTATACGCTGTGCGCAAGATCGCACTCTCTGGAAACGATATATCCCTAGACGTGCTGGGACTCCCGGCAGAAGACGTGGAGCGCTGGCAGCAGGCAGTCGATGAGATGACAGGTATGCCAGACCTTGTGAGATTGCACCCTTTCTCTGATGACCCTAACGCGGTCTCACGGTTCTACTGTAACGCGGACCTGGTCATAATGCCATCAATGCACGAGGGGTTCGGGATGATCTTTACCGAAGTCGCCGGGCTGGGTGTTCCCATCCTAGTGACGCAGGAAAGTGGTGCGGGCCAGCTTGCGCTTGATCGCAGTCGCATTCCGCCAGAGCTTGGTCAGGCCTGTGTGGTGATGGATGAGAGCACATACGGAATTGTGCCTTCACCGACAAGCCAACGAGTAGCCGTCTGGGCTCATCGGATCGACCAAGTGAGATGTTACCCGGAGCAAACGAGACGGCATGCTCGTTCTTTACAGCGAATCATGCGAGGTTATTCTTGGAAACATACCGCTAAGGCTCTGCTCCGCTCCGCGATGGAGGGCGAGGGAGATACAGTGCAGATGGCTCATGGCAGCATTGCACCAGCATATTCATCATGGCCTCGTCCATCCCTTGGGATGAGCGTGGTATCATCAATGCGTCGAGCCGCACGAACGCGAAATCGTAGTGGAAAGCCGACCTTGAAGCAGGCCGACGAAGTCATGCAGAATCTTCCAGAAATAGCCCCGACCATGTCGGCGCTAGAAGAGCATGTCTCTGCTGCTGTGGGGTGTCCTGTCAACTTGCGGAGTCTGGATCCCACTCACCCGGGGGGCTTTTCTGGTGCTATCATTTTCTTTGCTTATACCAAAGATGAATTTGCCAACGGAGAGACATTGTTGGCATCCAATAACCCATCCAAAGGTAGTGTGGTTGCCATAGTTAAACTGTTCGTCCACGGCTTGGACAATGGGATCACGGAGGAGTTGTCAAGCCTTGATTGGCTTCTTTTACAGACCAAGGGTGACATCAAGACTGCCGCCCCGTTGGCCGTTGGGCGGATGACGTGGGATACCAAACCAGCCGGCGTGGTTACGTATCAAGTTGCCCCAGGAGTATCCCTTTATCAGATCATGATGCAGATGGGCCGTCTGCCACCGGGACCTGGAAGAAGAGAGATGCTGTCCGTCTTCACTGCGGGTGTACAGGCAGTTGCACGTACATTGGCCAGATTACACACTCATAGCGTCGAAGGGCGACCCGGCACAGAGTATCTCGACTGGTATTTTAACGCGGCGACGAAACGAGTCCAGCAGGCATTGCTGTACAAAGACGTAATTCGTTCAGCGGGACTCGACGCAGATCAGCTCCCCGAGCAAATGAATCAACTCATCGCCGACTGCAAGCGAGATATTGCTAGTCGGCCGCGCACCACTGTCGTGCACGGGGATGCCCACCCTGGAAATTTTTTCTATGACCGCGCGACGGGGCATGTCACTATGATCGACACGACGACACTACACTGTTCTCTAGATGAGAATGGTGAGCCGCTTGGTGTACCGGAACGAGACCTGGGCCACTTCGTGCATATGCTGCGACGAACGGGTGAACAGTATGGCCTTACGCGACAGGAGATGCAGGAGAGCACAACTGATTTTGTGGAGGCGTATCTTGGAAATGCAGCGGCACCAGCAAACCTCCAAATCATTTGGTTCTTGATGTCATGTTCGGCTCTGTCATTCTTGAATTATGCGGCGCAGTCAGACCTGACAAAAGTAGAACAGCAGGTTAAAATATTGAAGGATTTAGTTCAACTTGGAGAGGGTTGGGCACAATTTGATGGGATGCGAGGTTTATAGATAGGAATTAGCGCATGCTTTGTACTTAGATATTCTTTCGCATCTTGTGATCTAATTGAGAAGTAATGGTAATAGTTGACACTGTTGGATATGTTCGAAACCTCGATATGGTTTCCCCTTGCGTCTTTCTGCGCTCTTTTGATCCCTCGAGTAGATCTAATTGCGCCAAGCGTTTGCCAGGAAGTGTTCATCATCAGACAAAATGTGCCAATCCATCTTCTTGACCCACGTTGTGGGAGTAATTCGAACATAGTATGCAGTATTTTGCGGTGCCAGATAATGTTGCTGGCAAGACAGACTGAGAAAGCCAGCAGCAAGACATTGGTGAGCAGCCAGACTCAGTTGACTGGGTAGCGAGTGATGTCGGGCTTCGCATGATAGGATTGCAGGAGGGTCTCTAGGTTAAGCTAGGACCTGTGATCATCGAGAGCGTGGCTCTGGGAGTTCGATCTTGGAACGGTATCCAGCTTTCATGAGAGGATGCGAGCGTTTAAGGTTCACTTCGCAAATGGATTCGCATGGACAGTAACGTAATTGATCTTGAAAGCTTCAAAATCATCACCCTCTTTGGGCTGAGACACTTTCCCCTTCTTGTCAACCTTAACATTCGCCTTCTCGAGATTGGCAAGAACATCACCACCTTCGTCTTGAGCGGTCAAGTTCAACACCTTCCCAAACACAGTGCTGGCGCCATCAAGATGCGGTGCTGGGACGAACGTAATGAAGAATTGACTTCCGTTGATCGTTGCGCCCGTTGCGCCCTGGGAGCCAGGCGCCGTCCTGTCCTTTACCGGACGAGATGCCATAGATAGGATGCCCCGCGCATTGTGTCGCAGCGACGGGAGGTGGATTTCTTGGTTCATTGCTGCTGGGTGGTAGATCGATGTGCCACCTTTTGGGATCTCGAAATCAAGCATGGGTTTCGTACTTGTTTGATGCGAGGCGGGGCCGAGAGAGATGTCTCCGCCCTGGACCATGAAACCTGCGATGAGGCGGTGAAATGGGGTGTTGTTGTATGCGCCGCATGCGCAGAGGGCGAGGAAGTTCTCTGCGGTTTGGGGTACTGCTTCGCAGAAAAGCTCGACCTTGAGGTCGCCTTGCGTGGTATGTAACTGTTGAAGCCGTAATTAGCGCCATGTCTTATAGTATAGAGCTGCAGATGGACTTGAACGCTTGACTCATATGTAAACTTACTGTGACAGACATATTGAGGGGGTTTGCGAGGTAACACTCAGGTGCAAGAGGACCAGATGCGGCATCGAGGTTCCCCGTGCCCCAAGCCGGGGCCCGATAGAGTGCTTAGTCATGTATTCTTATCGATGCGCCAGGCAATTGCAGATGTTTGGTTGTCGATCCAATCCCTTCAATTCAGACACACTTGGCTCAATTTGAAATTTAAATACGCTGAAAGGTTCCCAGGGACTACCTTTTGCTTTTTGCCTTTTCGAAAATCCTTGCACTTCCTGGACACGGCCATATCCTACCTGGCCCCTTCCTCAGGCAAAGCCAACTTGATCCACAACATTTCGAGAACAATGAACAACCGGCCGGTGGAGCAGGCGTTGAGCACGTTGGTGCCAACTCATGCCAATGACCTCCCGCAAGAACTACTCAGTTATGCAATGTCACTAGTGGCTCAGTCCCGGAGCTTCTCAAGCAGTCTGAAGCCAGAAGAGGAAATCGCTCGACCATATGCCTGCGCGGAAATCGCCTGCAGAAGGTGTGCCACAGGTCTCTAATAAGGCCTTTCTATGGCTGTGTTGGTTTTAACATGCTAATTGCTTGTCTCCGACTTCTACAGGCTGGCCCGAACTCTGAAACTCCCTCCGCTGCTCGGGCATCCGCCATGTCCTCCGCGCATTTACAAAAAGCTTTATTCATACCTCGACCGATCTCTCACATCCAGCTCCACTGCTCTCAAACGCTCAGGAAGCGGATCGGTTCCCGGAACGCCCTCACGCGCTGGTTCAACACAAACCACACCAACGAAGGGCACAGCAGCCAGAAACACCCCTTCCAAGGCAGTAGCACCAACACCACGAGGCCTACAAAATACACCTTCAAAGTCGACGCCCTTGAAACGAAGTATGAGTGTGGCAAACCGGCTCGAGAGCCCCTCCAAAACAGCAAGAAAGGCTACAGCCTCCCGAGTGAAGGATGTTTATGGGTCAACCATCATTCCAGATGCGCCAGCTTGGGTAATGACAGCCATCAGAACTGTATGCAAGATCCTCTCGACGCCTGCCCCCCGCACAAATACTTGGTCTAGGCCTCCAATCTCTAGGACCCTGCCTCCGCACATCTTTTCTGGCGTGTCCTCCGTCCTCTATCTCACGTCGAGCATGTCCAACGACGAACCGGGATGGGATCGGGAGAGCTTGGATTTCCTGGAGCCAATTGTTTCTATCAATGGCTCCGATAAGGACGACGATTTCAAAGAACTAGTCTACGCCATGGCTGTGGCTGTATACTTCCTTGTGCTCGCCCGTCGGCGTAACCCCGGGCCAGATGCAGAGGCGGATATCGAAGCGCAGAAGATGGACAAGAAGACCTTTATTGAAATGCGCCAGACGGCATTGAACAGCCTTGGGCTGAAGGCTAATGACCGGAGGCACCGTGATGATGTTGACCAATGGATCACTCTTATCATGGAGCAAGGGTGGGCCAACGGCCAGGAATGGTTTGAGAATATTCCATATGCTGGACAGCTCTATGGCGAAGACGAAGAAGGCAGGTCCTACCAGGACCTTGATGAAGAGGATGCGACACTCAGAGGCGTTAGGCCACCTAAACGTTCGGCGGCTGGGAGTGGGACTCGTGCCTCGCAGTCAGATCATGCTCCACGGGGCGGTCTTTTACCTGGCCTGGGGACAATGATGCAGGATCGAGTTGACTGGCTGAGTGATGATCGTCTAGAAGATTACGTGAATTGGAAAGCGGACATCATGGCTCGCATTGAAGGTGCAGCTGCTTAATCGCTATCATGCGATGAGAAATCATTCCAAAGGGGACGCAGCCTGCTAGTTTAATTGATACCCTAAGATATGAATCAAAATGTGATTTTTACATTCATCCTCGATAAGAAATCGACTTTGCCATGTCTATGTTTTGATTGTATGCTCCTTTTGCTTTAGAGCAACCCAATGTCCCAAATTACCCTTGTGGCAACCCAACTCTATGCGCCGTCGATGACGCCAAAACAGACAACAAAACATCTTAGTACCAAATACTCCTCGTCCGGTGATGAGGAATGGACTCATTTTTCTCGGCCTCCAGGCTCTTCATCGTGTCGTACAAGAAAAAGTCAATGAGGATCGCATTGATGCCGTATGTCCTTTGTGGTTTCTCTAAATTCTTCATTTTCCGATCCGAAACTTCGGTTTCATGGTTCTCATTGTCGTCTGGAATATCCTTGGAAGGTGGCTTTTGGCGGTCCATTTTGACCTCTGGGTGTTGTTTTTCGATCTCGCGTTTGATCAACTCAACACACCAGATACTCGTTCCGCGAAGCTCGACCTCCCAGTTTGAGCCCGGTTCGATGGGCTTCAAGTCACGGATATGGTTTTCCAATTTAGGTGCGTAGCGAAGACAGTTCAGCTGGTGCAGCATCTGAGGAATGCGGTAGTCTAGGATATATGGTTAGAATGGGTTTGGGGAGTGGTGAGGCTTGCAAGGGCCGTACCTGCAAACATGGTGATCTTGTCAATGTCATGGAATTCACCAAAGTCTTCGCCATTGAAACAGGCCCAGAGATCGGCAACTAGGATCTGAGCACGTTTGTAGAGTCGCACTCTCTTTCCGTGGAAGATGGTCTCGTCGCGGAAGCAGGAAAAGCTCTCTGTCAACAGATTGACCAGTCCTGCGGCGGAGAAGTTGGCACTGTCAATACAGTTGGCGAAGCTGCCACCGAATTCCTAAATCCGGTTAGGATGACCCATATAGCCAAGGTGCAGGAGTTAATACCTCGCAAAGGACCTCGCCTGCCTCACGTAGACATTGTACTCGTTCTTTGAACATGGGAATCTCTCCATCTGTTGCAGATCGGAATACATGTCTGAGTAGCTCGTCTGTGCACCTCTCTTCGTCCACCCAGAAGTCGGGGGTTGTGATTGGAATATCTGAAATTGGGATAAGCACTCGTCATCCCAGAAGTGCAGTGCAATAAAGTGAACTGACCTTCATCAAGAGCTCTTTGTAGTGCAGCAACCAGACTCCAATAACCAGTCCACAGCTTGCCGCGATAATCAATACAGAAACGTTTTGGTTCTTCCTCCTCGTCGGACCAGAAACTGAAATTCAACAAGTCCATTGTAAAAATGAAATCGACTGTGCTCTCATCTTTGGTTTGTGGGTGTAGTTCGTGCTCCGACCAGGTGTGTGTGGAGTACTCTTTCTTCTGCATCATCCGCCATATAGTTTCCGCGGCCTCCTTGGTGTGCGCGAGGCTGACCGCAATGTCAATGGCATTGTCGAAGACATACTGAGCCCCCTCAAGCACTCTAGTCTCTGGCGGGGCATCCTTTGGCTTTTCGCCCAGTCCAAAATGCTGGCGAAGAAGCTCTACCAACTCAGGGTCAGCTTCATCGTCGGAATTGGCCTCGACCTGATCATTTCTCTGGGCCGGAATTGGTTCCAATGATGGCATGATAGTTTTTCGTGTTGTTTGATCTTAATTGAGAACAAATGGGAAGATATGGAGTCAGGGGTGTCTCCTTCGATATCACCAGAAAGAATTCCTGCGGTGAGAAGATAGACCCGGCAAATATTCCACCCCACCTGGATATTCGAATCTTTTGAGGATGAAACAAGAAAATGTACGATATTAAATTACTTAAACACGATAAACCTTTGGAGCGACTTGTGTTTTTTTTTTTTCTCGCCACAAAGAGATTTCGACCCGATGGTCTCTGGATAGAGTCACCGGTTATGTAAGCAGTCACAATATACCCATGATGTATATCTTGAAAGCTCTCAGGTATGCGCCGTGATGATAAAGGCCAGTAATATTGTGTATCTAGGAGTATTTGATAGAAGCACAGGAGTGGTCTGTGTTGAAGTTTACAAGTGAATAGAAATGTGTGGGTGAAAAGGCATGTATACATACTTTTCAATTTCCATACAACGAACTACAACTATGTTGTATAGTGGTGTCGGCCCGGAGTAACTTGTATCCGGGGAGGATGGTTGAACTGCCTTAGGCACGGTGGCCTTAGGCATCACATTCCTAATGCCTCAGTTGATACTTTTAACAGTCTGTATTTAATAGGTTAGTTCATAGTACAGACAGGCTCTGCGGCTCTGGACTGCCGGGTACCTGATCAGAAGAATGTATGGATCGCATCGTCATGACCATGAAACTATTATTTTGGTTTGAGATTAAACCTAAGTCCGTTCATCTTCTAGATGGCGATCGGGGGTGCATGCGCCCTACATACACATGGCCGCAATGTATTCACTTATAGAGAATGTCAAGGAAATAGTATCAATTAGATCCTCCGTGTATATTTAATTGATTAAGTCACAACAAAAATACCAAGACAAATAACAAAAAGCAGCAGACCAAAAAGTAAATAAAAACCCACGTGTGAGGCTCCAAGCAAGTGCCGTCATCGCCAACGGTCACTGTTTCCGGCTCACTTCTTTCACTTGCTCCCTTCTTTGATCTCTTCCCCCTTCGCGATTTATCTCTAGAACACAACACTACACCATTAAACCATTACAACGCTACACCGCTACACCGTTCCCTGATCGCGATCATCATCTACTGCCCGCCATGCGGGATAGCTCCCTCAAGCGCTCCCTCGGGGTAGACCTCACCCGCTCCCTCAAAGAGGTAAGTACACCCAGCTGGCGTGTAATCCTGAAGTCCAGGTGATCTCGACGTGGAAATCTGTTCTGACCATGCTTGTATCACGTATAGTCGCGCGTTCTTCTTGTCGGCGCAGGCGGCATCGGCTGTGAGCTACTGAAAAACCTCGTCCTCACCGGGTTTGGCGAAATCCACATTATCGACCTCGACACCATTGATTTGAGCAATCTCAATCGTCAGTTCCTTTTTCGACATGAGCACATCAAGAAATCAAAGGCCTTAGTACGTCAACCCGACCCACCCTGCGCACTTGCGCCGCTCCCTTGCGAATTCCCTCGGGACAAGCGCCGCGCATTCGCATTGTGCCAGCGGTTCAGCGATAGTGAATATGGAATACTGAGATATGAATACCTTCATTTAGGTTGCCAAGGAAGTTGCGCAAAAGTTCCGGTCTGACGCAAAGCTTCAAGCCTACCACGCGAACATTATGGATGCCCAGTTCAACATCTCGTGGTTCGAGTCCTTCAACGTCGTGTTTAATGCGCTGGATAACATCGCCGCAAGACGTCATGTGAATAAGATGTGCCTTGCAGCCAATGTACCCTTAATCGAAAGTGGAACTACTGGCTTCAATGGACAGGTTCAAGTTATTCAGAAGGTATGCAATAAAAGCGATATCTGGCTCTCCGGACTGGGCGTCTTCTAACTCCGCTTTGTACTAGTCGCAAACCGAGTGCTATGATTGCACCCCGAAAGAAACCCCAAAGTCGTTTCCCGTGTGTACGCTCCGCACCAACCCCAGCCAGCCGATTCATTGTATCGTTTGGGCGAAGAGCTACCTCTTGCCGTAAGATCTAGCTCGCAAACTATCCACTTTGACTGCTTACCATTGATTAGGGAACTTTTCGGCGATAGCGAAGACGAGGCACCGGAGGTGGACGCCTCAGAAAACGCAGATAACGGTTGGTTCAATTTCTTCCATAACTTGTCGCTGAAACTGACATACCACTAGCAAATGAAATTGCAGAACTGCGCAAGGAAGCACAGGAGCTCAAAGAGTTGCGACAATCGCTAGGTACTGAGGAAGCCTACCAGACGATCTTTGACAAAGTTTTTCGAAGGGACATACTACGCTTACAGAGCATGGAGGACTTGTGGAAGGAAAGGGAGCCACCGGAGCTCCTTGACTTTGCTCAACTCCAAAAAGAATCCGCTTCGATTGCCTCGACAATCTCCACGCAGGACCAGAAAGTGTGGACATTATCGGAAAATCTCAGCGTTTTTAGGGATAGGTAGGAACCATCCGTCGCCGACAGCATACATTCGACATTCGATAAACTAACACGCTATAGCTTGAACCGGTTGTCCCTTCGTCTAAAGCAACTTAAAGAAAAGAGCCTCCCGGACCAAGACTCCCCGATCCTGACATTCGATAAAGATGATGTGGACACTTTGGATTTTGTTACCGCCACAGCTAACCTACGAGCTGCCACTTTCCACCTTGAACTCAAATCCAAATTCGATGTCAAGCGTGAGTTTATCAAAGAAGGATGCACAATTCAAGGCGATCGTTATTGACAAAGCTTTTACAGAGATGGCGGGCAACATTATCCCTGCCATAGCAACCACCAATGCTATGACGGCTGGATTGTGTGTTCTTCAGTCATTTAAGGTGTTTCAAAACAACTTGATGCAAGCCAAAATGGTGAGAACCGAACAAGGCTGCTCAGTACTATTAAAGCTAACAAGCTATCGCTCTGAAAGGTTTTCCTGGAGAGATCCGGTGCTCGCGCAATCAATTCCGACTCGTTGAACCCCCCAAACCCCGGTTGCGAAGTCTGTTCCCCTGTGGTGGTTCGGGTCGAAATTGACCCTGAGTTAGCAACCCTTGAAGACCTCATCCAAGGTGTTCTCCAAATGGAGCTGGGTTATGGCGAGGAGATTTCCGTTGCTTGTGGCAGTCGACTGATTTATGACTTCGACTTGAAGGACAGCCTGGCGGAAAAGTTGTCTGACCTAGGCCTTAAGAATGAGAGCTTCATCAAGGTAATAGATGAAACGGATACGCGTGTCGATATTGAGTGCTTGATCATAGCAAGGTGGGCGCCATCTCTTCAAGAACACTGGGCAATTTTGACTGATAGATTTACAGGAACGAGCCATCTTCCAAGGAATCCAAGCCCGCAACGCTGCAGAATATGGTTGAGATACCCCTGAAGCCCGAGAAGCCTGTACAGCCTTCTACCGATCCAACAACTACCGAAGATGCAACTGTGACTGGGAAGCGCAAGCGTGAGGGCTCAAATGACGAGGAGGAGCGCAGCAGCCACGATGTTAAACGGCTCGCAAGTGCATCCGTTCCTGACTCGAAGGGCATTGAAGCTATCGTTCTTGACGATGATGCTAATGATGACGAGGGAGGTGCCATCATGATCGACGATTGAATGCTAAAAAGAGACTTTCACTTGGCACCTCAAGGTATTAGTAGCAGCCATCACAGGTTTTTTTATCTTGATATCATTCTCTTCATACTTTCGGTATTCCCCTTTTTATTTGCTTACTACCTACCCCCCTTCAAACCCTTTTGTATCATATGGCATAAATGAGAACCTGATTTCAGTCACACGAAAGGGTTCAAAATCCCAGGTTGACGGGCATGCTTTGGATATGGACATGATAACGCATAATGGGGTTTGTACGTTAGCTGCTCAATGGCGTTTTCCGGGTTTATAGAATACTAGAACATGGCCTGAGAATAACATTACGCCCACCTGGGCAGAGTTTTAAGCTCTCCGGCTGAATGCTGCGGGAATTAATGAACTATTAGTTAAAGGAGTGGAGACCGGTAGTAAGCAAATGGTGGTTGACATTTGTGAGATATCCAACTATATGGTGTTTTCTTACTTCTACCTTGGAAACGGGTCGGCTCACTTAAGAACTCGAAATGAGATCCGAGAGCACACCATTCATAGCATTGTTTACCTACATCTGTACCCTATAAATCATGTGAAGAACAGGAACCTCCGCAGAGAAACACGCGGAGAGCCTGTTGTCGCCAGAATGGAAGTCTGAAAAACATATCGAGGGACGTTGATGTACGCAACCTACAATTAACCACATATAGACACTCCAATGTAGCAAAAGGCGCAATCTTCCCTTCAGATCTCGTCATCTCATCGTTGGCTACTTTAAAAAAAGTAGATCTACCTGTACCTGGATGTACTTGAACATCAATCCTCTGAAGTTTGAGTGCACCCACCATGGTGCTCGTACATCTCGCCCTTCTTCCACTTTGCCTGGCAAGGAGTAGCTATTATTTTGATGGACCGTCGCAGGAAGCACCTCCGCTATGGCAGACCCATCCGGCGGGATAGGCAAATCGCTCTCGTTCGCTTCTGGTGTTTCAATTACCAGAACTATTTCTCTCACTGTTCCGTTGCGCCTGATGTGAGAATTTGGACTCAGGCTAGTACTGGTACATTGCCATCGGTAGGAATCCTGGGGACTTCCAAGTCTACTACTTTGCAGTTTGCTGCTGCCACACCCTATAGACAAGGGGAGTGGCAGATTCTGGAAATCCTTTCCTCGTACAGTTCTTCGAGCACTGCTGTGGATGGAGAATCTGTCATTTTGGTCTTTGCAGCGCAAAGTGCTACAATGAGCACCGCATTTGTTGAGATAAATGGCGGATCTGGTTTGATTGCGGATGATATTTTTTGTTACTGCTGTTTGAGCGTTGTGACAACAAATAAGGTGTTGCATCAAAGGAAACATTCAATATATACATATAGAGATTCTGTACAAATACACCTATTTCAATGGCATGACTCGTTTCACTTGAATCGAATTAAACGGCACTCAATCCACCATCGAGATTGAGCACACAATTGTTGGCATATTCGTTCTGCGCCAAGAACACGGCTGCATCAGCAATCTCGCGTGGATCTCCAAATCGATGAAGAGGGATGAGATCCTTCAGCCTGCTCGTTTCCCCGGGAGTGAAGTCTAGTATCGATATCAGTCAATGCAGGAACAATCATAGAATATCTAAACCAACACACCTGCAACCATGGGTGTTTCAATATAACCCGGCACAATAGCATTTGACCGAATGACAATATCTTTCATCGAAGCGGAGGCTTCAACGGCCAATGATCGTGTCAGACCGAGAAGGCCTGCCTTGGAAGCTGCGTATGGAACTGCGCCAGTTCCGCCCTTGAGCGCGAGTAAAGAAGAGATGTTAATAATGCATTTTGACGGGGGTTTGGTCCCCGCAACTGGATCACTCCGATTCCGTATCCGGCTCCGGATAGAGGCGCGCATTAAGGCGCGGGAAGTGAGCATTGCGCCCTCGAGATTAGTACGTAGGATTGTGGAGATATCTTCCAGCTCGGATCTTGGCAGAATGTTTGATATCGAGATTCCTGCTGCGTTGACTAAAATGTCTACATTTGTCTAGATGAGTTTTAGGATGGGACATTGATTGAGACAGGTGAGATGGCTTACCATTTCCTTTTCGAGTTCTCGCATCCATGACCCGGCATCTGACACGTCCCCGACAAGTAGGCGGAGTCGTTGCGTACGTTGCTGGTTGTCTTCTTCTGGGGCACGGGTTGCAACTTGATCGCTGCTTTCACCAAGGTCTGGTTGTGTGAATGCGAGGGAGTCAAGTTTTGCGGCTGCTTCCTCTAGGCGTGTTTGAGATCGGCCGACGAGGACTATGGTCGATGCGCCTTCTTGTAGAAATCGTTCGGCAATGGCGAAGCCGATGCCGGATGTCCCACCGGTTATCATGCATTTTCGGCCGGCAAGTCGGTTTCCAGGCTTAAATGAAATGTGGTTGTTTTCATTTGGCTGAGATGAGTGTGATCGCTTTGTATAACCCAGAGAATGACTTGTCACTCGGCTGCCGACGTAGCCTACATTGCGTAGGTTGATCGGCCTTAGTGAGGTTTGGTAAGATAAGATAGGCACTCGCAAGCGAATCAAAGGAACTCTCAAACAGCTCATATTGTTTTACTCTGTACTTTGACTGAACTCGAAGCAAAACGTGATATCGGGAGGATTGGGTGCGTCATTGGGGCAGCTTCAGCACGGACCAACACGCCAACCTCAGAAGGCTCTTTCGCTCCACAGCGCCCAACTTCCTTCAACTACGCGAATACGCGCGCTTTACCATGGCCCCATCCACGGATTCCGAGTTTGTGACTATTGTCTCAAAGGACAATTTTGAATTCGTTATCCCTCGCAGCGCAGCTTGTGTCTCAGGGGCCTTACGCGCAATGCTTTCTTCAAGTACGTGCACTTGAGATCCATTTGCTGCATGGGTTGTACTAACAATGAACAGCCAATTTCCCCGAGGGTCGGACTGGTGTATGTGTTTTGGATTTCTCGTATGTTCTGTCTTTACACTGCTCGTTATTTTTGGTGGATGTCGCTAACGAAGTTTGTTTCTTTGCAGTGGTATCATTGTTGAAAAGATCTGTGAATACTTTTGCTACAATGAAAAGCACAAGGACCAGGTCAACGTGCCAGACATGGATATTCCACCTGAGTTGTGCCTAGAGCTCCTGATGGCGGCTGATTTCCTGAACACTTGATTTTCACACGGTGCCTTGTGCCTTTGGTTTCTTATCGCCTCCCTGGCTGAGACCTTTGGCATCCATCCTTGTTTCGGCTCGCATCGGTTTTGAAATGATTCACGGCGCAACGACAAAACACTCGAATTTTACGACAATACCATGGGGAGTTCCAGACTAGCTCACATACATAGGCTTGGTCATGGCGTTATGTTAATGTGTGTATTCTATTCATAGAATACATCTAACGTTATGTAAATCTTTTTCTCCTTTCCTGTATCAGTATCCTTGATTTCTGCAAAAGACCTCTTATCCCATCTGAGCATTTGCAAACGGTTAATACATCTATGGCCGAATTTGTCTAAAGATGATGGCACATTAAAAAGACTTCCAATGTTAACGCGCTTGTCAATCTACTATTGGCAAAGGGTTTGGATCATAGGAGACAAATTGAACCAAAATTCATATCATATCATATCATAGACTCTATTATTAAAATGACTAGAGGGTAAAGTGTCTACTTGAAGCTGGAAGCTGGAGCCCTCCACCTGATAGTCCGCTGTACCCATGGCTGAGTCAGCAAACAGCAATCACCGAGGGCCGGCTCCACCGGGGCGAACTTCCAAGGAAGTGCCCGCCATAGAGAAGATCACTCTTTCATACATTTTGATTTATGAGATGCAGTTCACAGGAGCATCGCTCACTGTGACATTCAGTCTAGGAACAACGTTCTACTATTAAACTTTCTATTTGCATATGCCAACACTCCAACACTCAGATGCACTGGCGGCCTGTGTTGATTGCATCTCCCCCGGATCTCTGATAAGGGTCACCCGCCCGCCGAGGCGCATACCTACAACACTGCCTCATCATGTCAGGCATCGTGGAACCCTCCACAATACCAACCACATCTAACACGGCCTTATTGCAACATTTGAACACAACCTTGTCGCCGGAAACTTCTTCTTTATCCTCTTTGCCTTATCAACTCTTGACATCTCCCCTTCGCGCCCTTCAACGCGCCGAGACCTTTGCCCTCCGAACGGTTCCCCAAACCCTCGCTAGAATAACCGGAATTAAAGCCCTTGGCCAAAGCATCCGGAGCGGGGCTGGTTCAGCAGCTGGAGCCAGCGATACGGCCGCAGCACATGTAGCGGATATGGCTGGAAATGAGTTCGCCGATGCAGCCGGCCAGGAGAGTGGCTACTACATTGCCGAGTTCCTGGGCGCCGTGAAGAAGCTCGGTGGATTTTTTGGGTATCTGACAAGTCTTTGGTCATTTGCCTGTCTAGTGGAGGTGAGACCCTGCCCTCAATTTGTGCACTTGCCATGCTGATAGCTCTAGGCGCTCATCCTCAACCGAATTACTATCTATGCATCCACACGGCGACATCTTCGACTTGGATGGGAAAGGCGCGCGGCTCTCCGGCTGATTCCTATTGTTCTATTTGCCTCTCAAATCCTCAGCCTACTCCGTGGAATCCGATGTCAGACATCGCCGTCTTTTTCAACAACGCGCTACGGTTACCCCGGAAAACAACTCGTGTTCGACTATTCTAGTGACGGAGGAATTCTTCACTCGATTAGCTCAGCCATTTTAGGGTGGGAGTCTGAGGAACGGTCGTGCAGTGCTGTGAAGATGGCGCGCGGAACCACCCCTGGCATCCCACATGGATCATTTTCCCTACTCTGGCCGACATTCATGCTCCTTTGCTTGAGTCACTTTATTGAGACACTCTCGTGCGCATTACAAGGCAGGCCCGTAATGACCGAGACAGGGATGTCCATCTTCGAACACTCAATCGCCTTCGCAGAAGCCGAGTCGATGATCAGCAAATCTATCGGACTAGGTCTGTTCGGTCTTCCCAAAAAAAGCCCCCTCAGTGCACTTTCGGGTGGGTCTGATGACAGCTCAACTTCGATGTTTGAACTCCTCACAAGATCACAAGTCTTGGAACGCATGAATGTCACACCCGAACTGCTACTTATTGTATTAATCTCGTGCTGCAATAGTGCAACTTCCCACATTTTGGAAGTATTTGGGAAGCAGAGCAAGTATCGGCTTTTCAGCACCGCATTTTGGGGTGCTTGCTTCATGGTAGCCATGTCATGGGGGTTAGATGGCGGTCCGCCCGTCAGCCTCGAAACCGGCGTTCTCAGGTTCCCGACTGTTTGCATTGTGGGATTCATCCCTCATATCTTTTTGTTGGGCGGCATCGTGATTTGTCTCTCAATATACACTTTAGCACTTACCATCACCGCTGTTTCGCTGCCTTCAGACGATCAACCTGTCTCACTCTATGACCGTTTCTTGATGGCTCATGAGAATATGCAAGGCTCCAACCAGATAAGAAGCATTCGTATAAACAGACACGAAGACTTCTATACAACATTGCTTCGAGTCGGCTATGTTGCGCTAACCGCGGCAAGTGAGGCAGTGTTCTTGAATGAGGGCCAATCAGTCGTTGCACGGCGGATGACGTGGCTAGAAGAGGATCGTCTTACTGAGATTGAAGTTTCGAGGCGGAAGTCTACATCCTATGGGAATTCGCAGAGTGAACCCAGCAGTCGGCCTATCGAAGCTATGGGTTTCTCAAGTTTCGACATGCCAGAACAATCTGTTTGGGAGAGTGGTTACAATCGCGAAAAGAAGGTCGAGAAACCCAAGAATGGTGCTCGAGCCGTGCAATCTCGAGCCGAGCTTGGGGGAGTTGGTGCGGTGCGAGTATCTATTAGAATGTGGCATGTCCTCTCGTTTTTCCGCGCAATCTCTCTCATCATGCTCCGTTGGGCTGCATATGGGCTCAATAACGTGCTTGATCGACTGGGAATAAGCGCTCGGCCGATGTGGCTCAAACGCATTGTGGGCCATCGTGGAAAGAAGCCCAACGTCGACAAGACAAACCCATCACAGCCATTAGATTTCTGGATCCTATCTGAAAACGGAGAGCTTGAGCTCCCTGACGACCATGATTTTGACGTCGAGATCGAGATGAGGAAGCGAGAACGCGCAAATCGGCCAGATTGGATGAGCTCAGATGAAAGCCGGTTCGACGACAGACTGTACAGCTGGTGGAAAATTGGCGGTGCATGGGGAAATCAAGATCAATCCTCTGATTATTTCCCGCCCTCTGACGACTTCGACACCACGAGCGTCGTGTCCATGTCTACCAACGCTTCAGAGTCGGAATGGGAGGATTACCCACCAGAAGATGGTCGTCGAACTCCTACCCAGCTCGACCCGTATGCAGATAGAGCAAGCCCACCCCTCCAAGATCCCCTAATCGACATGAGCACACTCGCACGTCTTCTTGACCCGCGCGATCGTGACAGTAGAGAAGAAGCCAGGATCTTAGCCGCTCATCTCAAAACAGACCAGGACAACCCACGGATCATGACGCGCAGTCGCTACCAGAAACAGGTTGAAAAGGAGAGATCCCGGATCATCTTCTCATCCCGCCTCCAGCAGCTCAACGCCATGCACTCGGGATCCGAGGGACGGAAACCTACTCCCGAAGAGGAAGCTGAGCTCCTCGAGAAGCTCATCCTTTCGCGTCGCTCGGAGACATCGGGGAGTGCAGATGCCCACACGTGGGAATCCGGCGCAACAGGCCTCGGCCCCAATGGTCCGCCCTGTGTGGTCTGCCAGACAAGCCCACGGGCCATCATCACGTGGCCCTGTCGCTGTCTATGCATTTGCGAGGACTGTCGCGTTAGTCTTGCTATGAACAACTTCGGTAGCTGCGTGACTTGCCGCCAGGAAGTTGTAGGATTCATGCGTCTCTGGGTTCCTTAAGTCACCCTATTTCAATCGTTCGGTTTTTTTTAGCTCGGTTTTTTTTAGCATGTTTCTTGTTTCTGGCTCACATGGGTTCCCTATTATTGAACAATTTGTAACATATCACATTTGCATCATGACTTTTGCTTCGTGTGGTGATCTTTCAGACCTTTACTTCTCTATTTGCTCGGTGTATACATTTTACGAGAACAATTCCGGGCTTGCTTGCATGATGATAAATCCAAGATCTTTCCTTTCACACGTTCATGTGTGGCTATCAAGGCCTGCAGTCAAAGACCATCACAGGCTCCAATAAAGGAGAGACAATTCTATTAAAATTTGTCCCTCGAAGATGTGGCTTTCCTGACAGATAGTACTCACACCAGACCACGAAAGACAACTATCCACAACATTCGCATAGTGCCAGATCTATGACTTTTTTTGACATGCCAACTGGCGAGGAGTATGACGTGGGCACTGTCAGTTTCCGAACACATCAAGAAGGGTTTCTTGACTGACTCTGCCAAATAGTTCGAGGTTTACTTAACCTTCGATTTATGAAGTCACCTATAAAACGAAAACTAACTGGGTACCGAATAAGCCATCGGTTAGAGCTTCCTGCCAATGAAATCCAAGAGTATCGGTTCTAGGCTGCCCAGGCTGGTGACCAGCCCTAGGAGAGCTGACGGGTGCGGAGAATACGAAAGTCCCCCATTTGTTGGAACATTTAGCCACCCACCCATTAAACTACCTGGAACCGATTAGAAAATGGAGTGATAATATAGTTGAATTAACAACCTTCCCAGGCTTGAAAGGTCATTGAAGATGAAGCGATTGAGCTCTCTCGTTGGCGCTGTTATAGGTTGTGGGGGGTTTGCCGCAGGAACACCGAAGTTCACTAGACCTGCTATTATAACAGCATCATGCCTGCTGTAGTTCTTACTTATTGTGCATACATCTTAAGGTAATATCACTTTAATTATACCAAGCCTACCGAGGCCATTATTAAACCCTTACCTACCCCAACGGATATTATAATTAGTTATGTCTAGTCCTATAGGCTTCTCGCCCATCTCGTACGAGTCCCTGGCCCAATTCACACGAAAGTATATCATGGGAGTGGAATTTGAAACCACCGAGAGGCCAGCCTTATACACTAACCAACCGAGTATCTGCTAATTTGGCGCTAGATACACTCAGTTGAAAGTTGTTGGGATGGGCGCATCTGGTCTCGTCTGGTATGATACAATCAGAGTCTACTCTGTTCCAAATTGCTGATGATTCTCTTCATTGTAGCTCTGCGAGAGATAGAATTGCGAACCAAACAGTCGCGATTAAGAAGCTGTGCGACCCATTCAAGACAGGAGACATTGCAAAGCATATGTTCCGCGAGGTGAAGTTACTTAAACAGCTTCGGCATGAGAATGTCTGTTTCTAAACCTGTTGCTTCAATTCATAAACCTAATAACAAGGCAGATTATCCATTTGAACGACATCTTTATCTCACCTTCCGAGGACATGTACCATCTATCTCCTCTCTATCTATGCCAGGTATAACTAACTAATCACAGCTACCTCGTGACGGACCTAATGACAACAGACCTTCACACTCTTCTGAGAACGAAGAAGAAGCTTGACGACCGATTCAGCCAGTATTTCCTTTACCAGATAATGGTAAGAAGCCCCCGCGTCATTTTGTCGTGTTGAGTGCTAAACAAAGTTTTAGCGTGGCCTCAAATATATACATTCATCAGGCGTCGTCCACCGCGACCTAAAACCAAGCAACATCCTGATAAATGAGAACTGCGACCTTCGGATCTGCGATTTCGGCTTGGCGCGTGTCAAAGAGGCCCATATGACCGGCTACGTCTCGACGAGATACTACAGGGCTCCGGAGATTATGCTCACCTGGAAACGGTATGGCGAAAGGGTCGATATCTGGAGCGCGGGCTGTATTTTCGCCGAGATGATCCTCGCTCGACCTCTATTCCTAGGAAAGGATCATATCGATCAGTTCTGTGTGATTACGAAACTTCTAGGAAGCCCCCCCGAAGAAATGGTTGCGAAAGTGACAAGTCAAAATGTGGGCGACCACGCTCCTAAGGATTCTTTTTACATTCACGACACTGATGTATCCCAGACATTGAGCTTTATTCGCTCCTTACCGAAGCAGACGCGCAAGCCGCTCATAGAGGTCATTCCAAGCGCTGATGGAAAGGGTATGCTGCTTTGATATAGAACTTTATACGCTTCGATGCTAACGTGCGTTCAGCTATTCTTTTACTAGAGAAGATGCTCCAGATCGACCCGGAGCAGCGCTGCTCTGCAGAAGAGGCGCTCGAGGAGCAGTACCTTGCACCATACCATGATCCTTCCGATGAACCTATAGCAAAAGAGAAATTCGACTGGGCTTTTCTCGAAGCAGATCTGCCGCCTGACGTATGGAAGACGGTCATGTATTCAGAGATTCTGGGCTATCATGGGCAAGGTGTCGACGGTGATTCTTGCGATACTCCCAATCATCGTCAATAAAATAGCCACTGGTGGCCATAAGTACCCGTTAAAGCGGCGATATGCAACAGTCTCAAGCAATTGAGGGTTTCGTGCCTTGGGGGAACTTTTGATAGGAATTCTGCTGGCGTTCTTTCACGGAGCTTTGTAGGCGACGTTGATATAGGCGTCAACCCTTCCATCAGTAATTAAACAAGATTTAAAGTGACCATCTTGGGCTCAGTCAGGCCCCAGCCTCTCATTTGTGACTTCGGACATGTCATTGAAAACGAACTCACTTGTAGTGAAGACGTGTTAGCGAGTTCGGATATTTGCAATCTAAGAGACAGCAGTAGGCTTTGATCTGTTATCAAATCTCTGCAAAAGTGCGATGTTGATACCTCGCATCCTCTGGAGAAACTCGCCTTGACATGTTGTTCTATGAGTGACAACAAGAATCCAGGCTTCTATACCATAATACCTTTAGATATTCACGAGGAAAGAGATTTGAAATCAACCGTGCAGTGGAAGTTTCAGAGACCAAGTCTGCAAAACAATGTAAAGTGTGTGGTTCGTTCTGAGCCCGTGTTTCCAATGCATTTTGCTGACGATGGGCGTTGCTACTACTGGTTGACTTCATCGGATGCAGGTGTCTATAGAAGGATGGCGAAGGATATCAAAGCCAACAACTCGATGTGAAGATAATGGAAATCATGAGGATTCTTGTTATTTGTATGCATTTGTGCCTACCAGTCTGTTCAACGCAGTAAAGATTACCACAAGGGATCCCTACGTAGACAGGTAGGCGAAGACTGTAGAATCGCTACATATTGAGATCCCTACATAATGGGAGAAAAGACTGCGTAAGATTCCTGTAGCATAATGATAACACATGAAGAAACCATCTAAACTCTGCCCCATTGGGATGCTGTGCATGCCTCAGGCCACTTGACACAGAATGATATGATCTAGTTGGGAACGACACTTCTCTTGCTGCTTGATCAGGGAACCATGGCTGTATGGGAAAAGGAAGATGAATGATTGCCACGAAAAGGAAAAAGGGCAACGTATCTCACCATTGGAACCAAATTAGATGCCAATAAAGCCTTGAAACTACTTCTCATAGACCAGAGGTCGGTACTCAGCCTCCCACATCTGGACCCGAATCCACTCCCTCAGCTCCGAGTCGGTGGTAGGAATGCCCTCTGCCTGTGCTAGTCCCTCCTCCACAGCACACAAGATCACACCCGCGGCAATATCTACACTGATCTCACGAACGTCTTCCACATCGGGCAGCAACGGCTTGCTGGGGTCTTTCAGGGCTGGTGACCGCGCCTTGAGTGCCTTCACAGCAGCGACTAGCATTTTCTTGGACATGAGACGGCACTGCGAGAGGACTGCTCCAAGACCGATTCCTGGGAAACAAGTGGAGTTGTTGCATTCCGCTGGAATTTCACGATTAATATACCGAGCAGTCCATGTTTAAGACGAGATTGGAATACGTACCGATTTCAAATTCTGTGCCGTTGTGGGTAACAGGCGGGAATGGACTGCCCGTGGCAACGAGAGCTCGCCCATCAGTCCATTCATACAGATCAACTGGCTTCGCCTCGTGGAGTCGTGTCGGATTGCTGAGGGGGAATATAATTGGTCGTTCTACCTTCTTGGCCATCGCACGAACTACATCTTCGGTGAATGCTCCAGGCTTGGTCGATGTCCCGATGAGCACGTGGGGATGGACTCTTTTGATGACTGACAAAAGATCTCGATCATCCTCCGACCACCCGTCATCATCTCGTGCGAAAGATTTCTGGCCTTCGGTCAACTTGTCGCCGAGAGACTTTACAAGGAGACCGGGCTTGTCGATGCACCTAGATGAAAAAAACTGTTAGCAGAGGTGGGTTTTCTCTGTCTCGCGGTTACATACCAGATCTGCTTAGATGCTTCCTCCTTCGACTTTCGTGTCTCGGTAGCGATGGTATCCGAAATCTGGTCGGCAATGCCAGTACCAGCTGTGCCCGAGCCGAAGATCACCACTCGCACATCTTCCAGTTTGACTTGACTGACTTGAAGGGCGGCCAACATGGCAGCGAGTGTGACACACCCTGTGCCCTGGACGTCATCATTGAAACAAGGTATCTGTGACTGATACTTTTCAAGTATTCTCCGTGCATTACTGAGGCCAAAATCCTCACTGATATTGTTAGCTGTGTTTGGAGCAGTAGAAAAAGAACAATTTCTCATACAAGTGAATGTAAGCCTTGGGGAAGCGCTTGCGGGCAGCCTTGACAAAGTTATCCACAAATTCATCGTACTTCTCCCCTCTGACCCGATGCTGTCGGAGGCCCAGATAGAGTGCGTCATTGAGCAACTCCTCGTTCTATACTTGGTGTCAGCAAATATAGGTTTAACCAGAGAGTAGGTATGCCTACATCTGTCCCGCAATCTAGTACAACAGGAAGCTGTCGCGAAGGATGAATTCCAGCACAGAGCGTGGTGATAACCAGTTTGGCAACCGAGATGAGAATCGCGCCCACACCCTGGTCCCCGATACCCAATATCTACAGGCAGATTGATTGTAAGTAAGGTCACACACTAATCTTCGCTCAGGCAGGTAAATAATTACCTCTTCCCCATCACTGACGACGATATAATCAACATCCTCCTCAGTCCCAAACCCAGCGAGGTACTCATCAAAGTGATCCTGATCATTGATATTCAAGAAACACCCTTCCGGCTTCCTGAACAACCGTGAGTAGTTCTGAATCGCATCGCCTTCGGTGGGCGTGTAAATTACGCTAAACATCTCCTTGAGATGGGTTTGCACGAGCTATTCACAGGTTAGCAAGAATGCTCATGCCGATATTGCCTTCGCCGGGAGGATGTCAGAACCTTGAAGTACAAGACTTCATTCTGTGCCTTCATGCTAGCCAGGAAGGTGTTCTTAGCAAGGTCATCAGGTCTGGTTTTGTACTGCTGATAAGCGCGCTGAACTTGCTCATCCAGTGTCTGGATGTTTGGCGGGAGGAGACTGTGAAGCTTGAATGTTGATCGTTCATTTTCTGGAAAGGCTGAGCCTTTGTTGAGTTGGGATGATTTGAGGATAGCGGTTCCCTATTCTGTGTGAGAATCGGAGTTCATTAAAAGACGGACTGATGTCATCACCTTGTATGGGCAGATCAAGGGCCCCGCGGCGCGGGGTAGATCGCGAAACTTGGAATTGAAGCCAGACATTTCTTGCAGAGTAGAGAATATCAAATGATTGGAAAAAGTGAAGCTTGTAAAAGGCAGAAAGACTATAAAAGTTAGAAACCTACAAACCTTGGAAAGTACGTCGTGCTTACCTCGGTGGATCCATCCCGTCATAGCCATCCATTTCGCCACCTAATAATAGCTGAACACTTCACTAGTCTGCGGACCCGGTAATAGAAAAACTACGTCAAAAGCATCCAACAAGGATAAAAGGAATACGTAAGGACCATAATCTGGCTGGTTTGAACTTGACCTCGAACCTGAACCTGATATAAAATGGAACTCGATCTTGAATAACCTGAGCTGGACTGGAACCTAAGCCGACGTAGAACCCGAGCCAGGATGCCCTGAGCTAGAATGACCTGATCTGACCTGAGCTGTAATTAGGTCATATTCTCGTGGAATCGAGAATTAGGGAAGGAGGGATCCGGTGGCAGAACTGGAAGAGGGTTATCCATGAAAGGCAGTAAACATTCTTCTTCCTAGAAGCATCTCTTACCTAGTCAATGAAAATCATCATCCTGGACCCTGTGACCTAGTCTTACTTTCTTCCTTAACAATCTTCTATTCTGTCCCGTTTATCATTTCATCTATATAACACACATCGGCCAAAAGATGTTTACGTTTTATTAAACTGGCTCCCATCGTCCGTGAAAAGCAAACGTCCTCTTATCCCAAATCAACCACAATGGCTCAAGATCGTGGTTCCGGGCCGCCTCTTTGATGTCTGATCTCCTAGAGATCTTATCGTGCGCACCTTCTTCCGCCTGGAGTCGCCGAAAGTGGAAGCAGACAAGATTATGGAGTGGTTCAAGCAACATGACGATGGTGGGCAGTGGATTGTCGTATTTGGCCTACGACAGTAAGCTGTTAAAAAGCCCAGCCATGAGCTGGTGACCGATCGGTTCGTCGATTTTGTCAAGTCAAAGCTTCTCGCGATGGGTATTCTCCCCTCTGGCTGCACTACTGGAGTTCAAATGCCGATCGCCCGACTCTGGTGATCAAAACCGGAGTTTCAGAGTCGTTGCCTCACCTCCGGATGCGAATAGGTGGTTGGCGGACACCGATGGTGAAGTCCCTCGTTGTATATAGAAAAGTCCTCTTCACATTGTATGCTGTTAGCGCCTTATTATATCTCCAAAAAGATATGCCAAAAGACATTTAAAAAGACATCCAAAAAGGCATCCCAAAAGACACTCAAGAATGTCTCCAAAAAAAAAGTTAAAAAGAGTGCGCAAGGCGCAGGGCCAATGTAAAATGTGTTTTGTAGATAATTCTACCAACCAAACGCCACTATTTAGCTCTAAGGAATTTTTTGCTAGATGGAAAGCTTATTAATGGGGGCTCAATGCGGTTTTCTCAAATCTTAACATCCAATTTATAGTGATGGCACCAAGTTCTATCTTGTGCATTGTCCATTGAGATACGCCTTTCTATATAAAGCTAAGTCTTAACCATTACATGACGCAAGCAGACAGAGAGCAAATCATAAAAATTCGTTTCACCCAAAAGGAAAAAATATGACGTTGCATTGTATTAAGCAAGTCAACTATACAGGGAAGCGACCCATTCAGGCGTCTCGTACAACCAGCCCAGCCAGCCAAAAAAAAAAAAGGAATCCAATTCCATCAGGCAACAAAATCCAGTCGCAAACACCGACGTAAGCCTCAGATTAGGTATCATATATTTACAGGACGTAAGCGGCAGCAGCGGCGAGGACAGCAACACCAGCCATGTTGCCCTTGACATTAGCAGCACCGTTAAAGGCGGGCGAAGAGGAAGAGGTAGGAGCCGAGTCGGTCTTGGTCACCAGCGGGACGGAGGTGGCAACACCGGAGGACGAGCTGACGTGGGTGGATCCGGTGGTAGTGGTACCGGCGGCAGCGGTGGTAGAGCTCTTGGTCTCAACAGCGGAGGAGGAGGACTCAACGGCGCTGGAGCTCTCGCTGGCGGACGTGGTGGGGGTAGCGGAGGCGGTGGTCTCAGCACTGGTCTCAGCGGGGACGGAGCTTGAGGTGCTAGCGGCCTTGGAGGCACTGGAGGAAGCACCGGTCTCGATGGGAGGGATCGAGATAGGGTGGCCGGCGGAGGAGCATTGGCCAACTACGGCGTTGGAGACAGCTGGATGAGTGGGTTAATGGGGTGTTGAGAGGATTGGGGGGAAAGTAGGTGGGATTTTAACATACAGATTTGGTCCTTGACTTCGCAGGCCTTCTGGACACAAGGAGCGATGCTGGTCACGAGCTCAGGCTTCTGGCAGTGGCACTTGAAGTCGAGCAGCTCGGAGCAGCCATCACCCTGCAGGGCAGAGAGGAAGCAGCTCAGCTAGAGAAAAGGGTTAGTGAACATGTTGTGATGTGGGCATGGATTTTCTTCGTACCGAGCAGGCGGGCACATCGGGCAGCTGGGCGCTTGCGAGGCCGGCGGCAACGAAGGCAATCAAAGTGGTGGAGAACTTCATCTTGATGAGATAGCTGCACTAAAAAATAGATGATATGAGCGGCGTGCCGGAAAAGACCGTCAAGTATATAATAGCGAGTGCAGATGAGTTGAGAAGAAGGTCTGGACTGGGATGGGTGATGCCCTTTTTATAAGCTTTGCCAGTCCTAATACTCCCACCTCCCCCATTGAGAAACCCCTGTGGCAGGGTTGCACCACAAAGTTGGCGCGTGGGACCATCACATGTCTCCGCATGCTTAATGGGAGGCAATCCACCGAAAAGCAGGTCAAAGGCCGCGGTTGAACTCAGATCCGTGATTACCACGGATTGAAACCCCGGACGCTCATTGCATGGCCAAGGCTGGTGGCTGACGTCGGATCCTGGGTTCCCGCAGCGGATTGAGCATTAGAGCGAGGATGGGGGTTGGTCCAATTGTCTCGTACGGAGTACGTATGCCCGCATCGCCAAGTCGAGACTAGAGCAGGCCGAACGAGGAAGCCTCCGGAAATGCTGGACCAGTGGCAATGTTTGGTACTACACTTTCCCATTCGTAGCTAGTCATAGGAACGGGGTCATTGGCGTTAATTTCCACTGTATCGGGCTGGACTCCTAGCGACCTTGATGGGTGAAGGTACCGTGCAGGTTGCAGTGCGCCGTACAAGTGTAGGTTGTGCAGCGTTCCCAATACAAAGAACCTTGAGTAAATTGACTACAAAGCAGAACTCAAGTTGTTAGGATACGCAAGCCCCAAACAAGGAATGCACAGAATGATTGGCAATGGAAGAACCAAGGGTGGCAACCCCCATATCCCATAGTTTCCCAACAGGAAAATCCGGGGAAGATAGGACCCCGGCAGGCCCCGGGCCCGAGAGAGAGTAGCATCGAACTATACCATATTAGGACTTGGTCCGAGGCAATTGTGCATTTAATATAAAATATAACATAATAAATAATGTAATAATAATAATATAATATGACAGTTGGGTAACACACATCAAATGATAGGTTCTCAAAAGGGTCCAAACTCAGGAGACTATGATCAACCTTGGAACCTTGTAAGTTACGGAAATTGAGGGCTCATGGATGTACAACGTTGTACGGCGTAGCTCTCTGGATAAAGGCCTCAAAGACACCCCGGGCGCCTCCAGAGTTTCATTGAGCTGAATCGTCATTTGATATGTGCCGGAATAAATATAGACTAGATTACCGAAATATTGGCATTCTACGAGAGAGGGCTCGATCGTGAAATATTGTACCTGCATAGAAGATTGCCTTCAGTGGCAACAGAGTTAAAATGTGTTACTTCTGAATGAACCATCTTCCCTTTCATCAAGAAAAGGACATTGACACCGACGTAGGACGAGAACGGTCTCCATAACAGGTCCCCCATAACCAAAGTGAGACATTTAGCGGGGGTGGGCCCAGTCCAGAGACTTCACAGGCGCTAGTACTCATCGTAGCGTGGGGTTGGAGGAATTGACCAGAAAGATCAGGGAATTAGGAAAAAAGAAAAACAAAAAGCACCGATCACATGGGAAACCAGTCCTTAGCGTCGCCACCGAGGACTTTGGCGAGACTCTCCGGTGAGATCTTGTCCAGCCACTTGACGCCCATGTTAGAATGGCCGGGTGAAACGTCTAAATCAGGCTTAGACTTTCATTCCAATGGTAAAATGACTGTTGAGGCGTCAAAGATCCTAGCAGTGGACAAGATGATAGTTATAAATATAGATTGAACACTGCATACATGTAAGGAATAGGTAAACTGTTAGCAGAAAGATAGCAGAGATGCAGTCAAATTGAGAAAAAGCAATTATGGCGAATATCGCGGGGTCCCCGGATATACCTATTTGTGTGAATCCGGGGATTTGATTAATCACATCCCGGTATTAAATACTAAATCCTATACATTTACAGTCAATCGGATATACCTTAAAGGGCTTTCTAATTGACTGCTTAAAATGAGGATCGACAGCTTCTTGACAAGGACAGGGCACTGTCTAAACTCAATTTGCCCAAGACAGTGTAAAGCTGCCTGCCTCAGTCAGCTAACATGGAAAGTCTCAATGGACAACTGTTATCTTGCAAGTGGAAGTTTATATTCCATCTAACTTCCTAAATTTGAATTTACAATCTTCGAAGCCTGGGAATGCCCATATGTTAAATCTCATCAATACCTCCCAACGCCCAATCCATGCAGTTCTGTCAACGCCATATCAAAATCACTCTCATATATGTTTTCAGGATAACAATTCATCAATGTGTGCTCGCTCGTTTGTATTCTTCCCCTTGAGAAGAACCGCAAGAACTTCAATAGGCGGATTGAGCTTCAGCAGATTAGCCCGTCTCCAGCGCTTGACTCGAGCGATTCCAACGCAGGGCTAAAGAAAAAAAAGGTATCACGTTAGATGACTACTTTGAATAGAAGAACTCTCAGAGATCCAGACAACATACCCCGTACTGGCTGGAAAGATCAAAATGCCGGAGAATCTTTTCCTCCACATCCATGCCTCCCTGGTGGGCTATTTGAGTTGGAATTAGCCTCTTGATGCACACTAATGATCCGAGTGGCAGATTCAACTTACCCCTGGGTGCCTTGCGGGTCTGCTCTTGAGCCCGCCAGTATCGCCATATATCCTGCTTGTTCAACTTCAGTGCCCGCTTGTCCTCTTCAGACCGGGGCGCTTGGTGTTCGATTGAGGCCTGCTGTCGGACCGCTAGCTCTGCGACATGGGGCTTGGAGGGCTCATCCGGGATGACGGATAGCTGCTGGGGCTCCGGGGTGGCAGAGGCAGATTTGTCGGAGAGTGGAGTTGATTCGAGGGCCTTGGCTTTGTGGGATGGTACGGTGACCGGTTTGGTGACTCTGCCCCCGAAGGACAGTGTCGACTGAGACCCGGGTTTATTTGCTGCGCGACGAGGCATGATGATGTAGAATGTAGTAGTTTGACGTTGAGATCCGGGGAGTGTTGAAGAAGTTGAGTGGAGAAGGAGGCGATGTCATGGTTGCACTGGCAACCAATTTTGGGGAAATCTTCTGAGGTCCGGAATTTAGTCTTTCATGCTTCTAATTGGAGCATTTTTATATTTTGATACAAAATGTATACCTTCATTTGCTTCAAAAATCCATCCGGGTACTTCTAAGTATCTCATATAGTTATCTTGTTCTTATGAATTTACCATGTATGATGACGATGATGACATTGACGTTGGAAACTGGGCGTACATTGTCCATGCGATAACCATCACGGCTGGGTAAAAATGTAGAGATATAACAAGGTTTAGAAGATCTTCCTAAATTCCTAGTATAGTAGGATATAGAACCTATTGAAAGAGCCCAATAAACCAAAACAATAGAGGCTCAAATCAATTGTGGCTGTTGGGAGGCTAAGCTCACCTTTCCCCACCACAACCTTTGTACCTTTGGAGGCTCAGCTCCTTCACTTCTCCTATCTCGAACCTCTAGACCTCTATACCTCTGCACAACTTACATTCTCGATCTCTTTTAACCTCGATCTTTCAAGGGGTCTATATGTTTACGCACTTTACCCAACCCACTGTCGACCTCTCATGAACCGTGCGAAAGGATCCCGTCCACTCGCAGATCCCCACAACTCAACCAACCTCCGCATGTCGAAGGTGCGACAGGCACGGCTGACTCAAGATGGCCGCCTTTGTGCGCATATCAGGCCCAGCGAATGGCAATTTTCTGATCGGATACCCAGGCATTTCTGCCACCATGGTAAGCGCCCTGCGATACATGCGACGAGCCGATTTGGCTCCTTGCTCACGCGGCCCCATTGACTGACTATCCAAGCCGCGAATTGAGGGTAAGGTTGAAATCAGACCCAGCGCTGGTATCACAGCTCCGGTCAACGTCTCGCTCGTCACTATTTCCCTCCTCCGCCGCGAAACAATTCACCCCTCGGCCGACACCTTCACAAAGAAACGCCTGGCTCCGCCGCGGAAAGAAATAACCGACATCGTTGGCAAAGAGATGCTGCTATTCCGATGTCCTGCCGGCCGAGAATACGAGGAAGTAATATCTATGGATCTGCCCTTCGTTCTCTTTATTCCATTTGGTCGTGGCGGCCGTGATGCCTCTCGCCGTGTACCACCAGCTAGTGTACAGCTCCCAAGTCGCACCGCCGAAACCTACTACGAGATGGTGGTGATGGTCCAACAAGGGCAACAGCAGCAGCACAAATACACCTTCCCCGTCCCCATCGCGCGCTATGACACTCTCTCCACATTCGGCATGTACAATCGTCCAGAGTCGGCAGAGCGCGTATCAGATCATCTGGTCACATTAGCCATCTCACTACCCCGGTGGTCGTACGGTCCTCTTGATCCCGTCAGCGTTTATGTGAAATTGTCACCGAACGAGAGTTGGATAAGCAAGGCACGTAAAGTGACCATCAGCAAGATCACTATCGGCATCGACGAGGAAATTGTCTACAACCACGAAGGTGATGAGCCCCAGCGCAAAGTCAAAGTTCTAACCAAGAAAACGGAGAACATTGGCGTTAAATTGCCCCAATCGGGCTATTTAACAAACCTAGGCTTGGTATTCCCCGCTAAGGACCTCCGCGACGCAGACGGAATGCTGCCGAGAAGTAGAGCGGCATTCCCAACGTACGGTGTGAGTGGCTTCACAACTACAGCAAGTCTATATAAAATCGAGTACTACCTCACAGTTCGAGTTTGTTCTTCCCTAGATTCACAGTATATCATCCCCAAAACTCACACACAGCAGGCCCACTTAACCTCCGCAAGGGACATTACCATTCGACAACCGATCGTGGTCTGCCCTCTCGATCACGCTGGCTGCAAAGAAGAAATGGAAGCGATCGAGCAAGCGGCACGAGACGCCGCCCACATCAACCCGGACAACCCTATGCTGCCTCTTCCAGCAATTGTACGACCAAACGACCACAACGCCCTCAGCCATATAGGCGCCGCTATTGTTGGCAACCAGAAGAAACCGTTGATTGACTGAGATGGGACACAATCTCGCTCTTCATAGTAAGAACGATGAAACTTATTTAATGAATCCCCTCCCGTCTTGATACCGGAACTCCAGAACGGTATTCTGACAAACGGGGACCAAACGGCTGCCGTTACTTTTGATGTCCCCGGCGGGTGCAGTGGCTGAAGGCTCCGCAACCACGCTATATCATGACAAGTCTCACGATTGCATAGATTTTGGAGTTGGTTGCATGGCATTCCTGGAAGCTGGGCTGTTTCTCTATGGGCAAAACGGGGATCACGGGGTGTTTGGGCGACCTGTTTCGATTGCTCCTCTTGACTTCTGTCCACTGTCTCCCTGCTACATACGTGCATTTGAGTCTTGGCCATTTGGTGATTCTTTCATTCGCATATTGGTTCAGTCACGTATCTGGCCCATTGGTGATACTATATGTATCCATATGTATCCATATACCTGGATCTGTGTGATCTATGGGTCTATAGATTCAGAAATCAGGAATCATCTATCATTGTGACTATGTATTTTGTCAGTTGGAATGAAAAGTCGCTTCAACGTGCCCAATGACTTTAACTCCTTCGAGTACAATCAGAAATTACTTCTACCGTATATTTGTATGAGGCTTATTTCGGGGGCTTGCAATATTCACTTAAGCTTTTGTTGGTAGTTTACTTATGAAGCGCAGGTACCATAGTTATTGGGATATAGTATTCCTTTCTGGGCTTATTATATACATTCCTTTGGTTATTTTTCGCTTCAGTCCCAAGTCTCTCCTCTTCTCTCAATCGCTTTTTAGTTATTATATTAAACATGCAGCTCTATTTCCCAAGTTCTAAAAATCCCATGGCAACGCTTAGCATGTCAGCATCAACCACCTGGACTTTGCTCTGCTTTTGGCTTTCGCTCTCAATGTCCCGGAGACATTCTTTCAACATTCCAAGTATGGTTTGGTACTGCCTCGAGGAGGGTCCAAAGGTCTTAAGGGCATTCTCCAGGCTGTTGGATATCTATCCTTTTTGTTATTTCCTGCATTTGGTGGGTGTATATATTGGGCGATATACCTTGCGCAAACTTTCGTTATAGTTCACGATATTTTGGTTTCTTTCCTCCATGTGATATTGTTCAACAAATATGCCTGATATTCGTAAAATAGGTAAACAGCTCAATGTAAGGGCATCAAGCACCTAAAGCACCCCTGAAGCACACGATGTGTTTCGAATTCACCGCTCTCGTCACCGCCTAGTATCAACCAACATCATTGCTATAGCTTGCTATAGCTAACAAATCCCAATCTCCTTCAAAGCCCAACGCCCTTCCATACAAAAACTAGTATCAACCGAGCTCCTATAAGCCCGATGAAAAACCTGCAACCGCTCCATGCAGACATCAAGCGTAGGCCACAGCACACGCAGTTTAGTCAGAATAACTCGAGCCTTGCCCTCTCCCGGACAACACTCCCCTCATCACCGAACCGTGGCGCCAAGCAAAACCGAAACTTGGATTGTGGTCAAAGAGACGTCATTCAAGTTGAGGAATTGCTCACTTCTTTTCGCATAGCCTTTCCCTCTTTCTCGGGGATCTGTTCCTCCAAAAGAAGGGTGATTTGAAAATCTGACCGAGTCAAATACACAGGTGCATTCGGGCTAAGTAAAAGGCATACCGTGCCGATAATGCGAGAATCCCGTTCTCGGGCGCTTGTGCCCGACGTATGTCTTACATCAGACTCGCTCTATAGAAGAGAGAATGGAACTTATCATGCAACAGAATCAAAATACAGCTCCACCAATTAAGTGCAGATGTGTTGATCTAGCAAAGTACATTTCTCGGGTAGAGAGAGACACAGTCCCGACAGCCGTTTCTTCTGGCATAGAAGACCCTTTCGGCACAGAGAGATGTTTCCGAGTGCAATCTAGTCTCCGGGCGGACTAATAGACACATGAGAGACCGGGTGCTGGAAGGTGGCATTTTCGTCGACGTTCACCAACATAAATGAGTACGGGATCTGTCGGGACGGGGTATGAATTACTTACCGACATACCGAACAGGCCTGTGCTGGTCTCACTATTCCCAAAGAAAAAAGGAGCACTAGCAGAACATTGGCAAGATTGAGGGAAGACTGAGTCGGGATTGAAAGAAGTATAAACCAATGAGTGACGTTCAAAACCGCCCGCGACACACGTAGGCCCGGAGCTTCCTCCGCATTTACGACCCCTTACGACTCCACAATAATAAAGCCCAGCATATATACTTGTGAGTGTCACCGAAGTTATTCGAAGTTATTTTTTGATCGGGATTTCACTAGTCGTAGTTTGCCAGATTCGTAGATTCTTGTTTCTGGCAATTGAGGCTCCTTCTACTTGATTGGGATCTACATAGTCCGAGCCAACCTTGGAATACCCGCATGTGACCTCCTCACATCGGGGTAAAAGATTATAAAAAGGTATGTATTCCCTCGATTTTGGATTTGAATTATTGTCAGTAGCAAAGCAAAAATGGGTTACTTATCAAGGGGTGTTGCAGTGGCCGCAGGCCTTGTTCTACTTGGAAATTCCTCCGCTGTTATGGCCGAGGAATTAAGTACAAAGCGTAAGTGCTCTGCTTCAGTCTCTTTTTTTTTTTTGAGTTTCAAATCTGATCACGTATCCTGTAGCAATCGCGGCGGACGGTACTTTCTTCGCTCTCAATGGGAACACTGTTTCATACCGCATCCATGTGGACAACACCACTGGTGATCTCCTAGGAGACCACTTCGGCGGCTCCGTTGGAGCCAATATCCCTCTGGAGACTGTAGGCGACATCGATGGCTGGAATAGTCATATAGGACGCGTACGCCGCGAGTTCCCGGACCAAGGCCGAGGGGATTTCCGGACCCCTGCGATTTCCATTCGTCAGTCAGAAGGGTATACAGTGTCTGAATTTCAGTATAAATCGCACAAGATCATCCCCGGCAAGCCTGCTCTGCCTGGGTTGCCGGCCACAACGGGCACAGAAGAAGATGTTAGCACCTTGGTCATCAGTCTATATGACAAGTACAGTGATGTGGCCGCGGACCTCTCCTACTCCATTTTCCCCAAGCATGATGCCATTGTGCGCAGCGTGAATGTTACGAATCATGGAAAGGCAAACATCACAGTCGAATCTCTGGCCAGTCTGAGCGTGGATTTGCCGTTTGAGGAACTGGACATGATCAGTCTTCGTGGGGAATGGGCCAGAGAAGCGCATCGCGAGAGGAAAAGGGTCACGTACGGTATCCAAAGCTTTGGAAGTTCAACTGGTTACTCCTCTCATCTCCATAATCCTTTCCTGGCGTTGGCGGATCCCTCCGCCACCGAGTCCCATGGAGAGGTATGGGGATTCTCGCTTGTGTACACGGGTTCATTCTCCGTGAATGTCGAAAAGGGCGCACAGGGTTTCACACGCGCCCTTCTAGGATTCAACCCTGGCCAGCTCTCGTGGAATCTGCCGCCTGGGGAGACTCTTACTTCCCCGGAGTGTGTCTCGGTATACTCCAAGGATGGCCTTGGTGGAATGTCGCGCTCCCTGCATCGCTTGTACCGCAACCATCTCATCAAGAGCAAATTTGCCACCAGTGATCGTCCTACGTTGCTGAACAGTTGGGAAGGACTGTATTTCGATTACAACCAGAGTAGCATTTACGATCTGGCAAAGGGAGCCGCTGAAGTAGGCGCGAAGCTCTTCGTTCTGGATGATGGTTGGTTTGGCAAGGAATACCCACGTCTCTCCGATGATGCCGGACTCGGCGACTGGGTTCCAAATCCTGACCGGTTTCCAGACGGCTTGGAGCCGATTGTGAAGAAGATCACGGACCTGAAATCCGCTAACTCGTCAACAAACATGCGCTTTGGTATCTGGTTCGAGCCAGAAATGGTCAACCCGAACTCGACTCTGTATAACGAGCACCCGGACTGGGTCTTACATGCAGGACCCTACCCGCGCACCGAAAGACGCAACCAGCTCGTACTGAACCTCGCTCTTCCTGAAGTCCAAGACTTCATCATCAAGGCCGTCTCGGATGTTCTCAAGAGTGCAGATATTAGTTACGTCAAATGGGATAACAACAGAGGCATCCACGAGATGCCTTCCCCAGCCACAAACCACGCCTACATTCTCGGCCTGTACCGCGTTTTCGATGAACTAACAACCCAATTCCCCGATGTGCTCTGGGAGGGTTGCGCGTCGGGCGGAGGCCGTTTCGATCCAGGTGTTCTGCAGTACTTCCCGCAAATCTGGACATCGGACAACACAGACGCAATCGATCGCATCTCCATCCAGCTTGGCACTTCGCTCGCCTACCCACCCAGCGCGATGGGTGCTCACCTGTCCCAAGTGCCGAACCACCAGACTGGCCGCACAGTCCCCGTGGCTGTCCGCGGACATGTCGCGATGATGGGCGGCTCGTTTGGATTGGAACTTAACCCGGCTGTGATGGATGCTGAGGACAAAGCAGCTCTGCCCGGGCTCATTGCTCTCGCTGAGAAGGTGAACCCTATCGTTCTTAATGGTGATATGTGGCGGTTGAACCTTCCAGAGGACTCAAATTGGCCTGCTGTTTTGTTCATCGCTGAGGATGGTCAGAAGGCTGTGTTGTTTGTCTTCCAGCTCGCCCCGAACATTGATCATTCATGGCCGCGCGTTAGGTTGCAGGGATTGGATGCGCAGGCTTCCTACAAGATTGATGAAGGAGTGGTTTACTCCGGTGGAACCTTGATGAATATTGGCCTGCAATTCCCCTTCAAGGGTGACTATGGCAGTCAGGTTGTGATGTTGGAAAAGCAATAAACAAGACCTGCAATATAGACTGGGTGGTTATATTTGGAAGGCAAGGGCTGTGAGTGCTCTTTGATGGGATTTGATAGAGTTTGATAGATCTAGAATCGAGTTTCAACGCTTCTAGTGTTATTCGAGAACATGAAGCCTTCACAAGAGAATGCCCACTTCAAGACTGTTTGTAGACTCATGTTGACCCTTCAAGGTGATCTTGGAAAAATCCCCTGATGTCAAACATGTAGAATTGATTCTGCCGGACGAAAAAAATACCCGCTTATCGATAAGCGCACCTTTTCTAATCCCCTCCGACTCGGACTCCGAAATTCCAGCCTCTTCATTTTGTACAAACATTTCAACATGGCAGACGCAGACGAGGACGCTATTCGCGCCCCTGAAAATGCCGCTGCACAGCCCGAGGTCGACCTATCCGATGAGACACAAGACTTCCGCTTCCTAAACCACTTGAATTTGTATGAACATAACCGATTCCTATGACATAGCGAACGCAATCTCCATTGTCCTCGATCCCTTCTTCAATTACCTATTGCTTACCTTCAATGTTTCTACAGCTTTGCCGATTCATCTCCCGGTATCCCGCGCCGCGGTGAGAAGGATTTTGAGCCCAATCCGACAGAACTTCAGGCCGATGTACTCTCCGCTTCGCGAGGGGCCATGCACAATGCGCTCTCGTATCCCCGCCTCCACCCTGCCAAAACTCGTGTCATAGCTTTCTATGCACCGGACGGGTATGTTGCTCCAACTCAACCCGATCGCGCGACACCGAAAGCTGCCGGAGAAGACGGAAAGAGCTCGGAGTCTACCCCCAAACCAGCGAGGCCTTTACCCAATTCCGCCAGAATTTCCCCCGATGCATGTGTCTACGTTCCCAGCCCGAAGGGTCAGTTCTTTAAGACAATGGGCCAGGCAGACTCATCAAGCCGTGTCTGGCTATTGCCAGAGGAAGCCTTATATCTCATCGAGCGAGGAAGTCTGGATATCAGATGGCCAAGCCCATCTGGGTCCGCCGCAGGTCCAGGAGAAGAAGACCTCTCCGTCCCTATGAGTTTGCAGGCTGCATATGCTTGCTTCATGGGCCGCGGTGGCCTGACTCTGGAGCGGTACTCTGTTTATACTAGTCTTAAGCGTCTGGGTTATGCGCTGGTTCGAGCGCCTGGGTGGTGCGATGACATGGAGCCGCGGGATTCGGATGCCACAGACGTTACTGAAATAGCATCACCCAAGCTTATTGGCCCCGGTCTGGCTGGTATGCTTGGATCACTTTTCAACTGGATCCATGACCCTCGCTCGACGGCCTCTACGGCAACTGGCCCTATCATCGGCACTGGCATTCACCGTCATTACAGTGAGTCACACAGATCTTTCTGCAGTAAATATAACTATATCAGCTCTCCTTACTGACAATTTTTCTTAGTGGATGTATACCGCAAGCTCGCCATCATCCCCTGGTACGACCCAGTCACCGCGCCCGAAAGACATCCCTCTGATACCACACCCCCATTCCGCGTTGTATTCCACATCTACAAGCCCTCAACTCCCTTCAAAAAGTCCGCACTTCCTACGCCAGACTTCCGCATCGCGGTCGTCAGCACACGCGATCAAACCACCATGCCCACTATGACACAACTCGGTGCTTTGCTCGAAAGCACGCCACTTGACCCCCCGCGTGGGGAGAAAATGGACCGTATGATGTATATGAGACTGCGGCATGGATATCGCAATGTCGTCATGGCTATTGTTGATCAGGGTGTGATCAGTTACTTGCGAATTGCTGATTCGGCGTTCGGGAAGGAGAAGCTTTATGAAAACAAAGGTGGACCTCAGGGCCCTAAGCGGAATCGTGCAAATCAGAAGCCGAGGAAGCGTTGAAAGCCTTGGTTTGTGAATTCACGCTTTGGCAGATTACAGCTCCGCCGCTGCAGAGTGTATGCAAAGGTGAAGACAGCACTGGCCTGCAACAGAAATGCATGTGCATCAGGGCCGTGCATAGACTACATACCTGGCCCATAAATGTCATCCCTGCTACCGAGGGCTGAAAATGCTCTCCGCGGTTGTTGGGACAATTGTGGCCACTCTTGCGAAGACATCCTTCACTGGTCACCGCAGTCCAAAAGACGAGTGTCTTTCATTTTGGACCGGTCTGGCTACACACATTGAAGCAAAGATCTACATATCCCATACTACGACCAACATAAAAGTGCCTCGGCATTACCACTGAAAGAAAGACCCAATCTCGCCAGTTTGCACATGTCTTATGTCTTCTCTGCCACTTAAGAACACAAAGCCATTTACATAGTCGGATACAACTCGTTGAGATCTACAAACCATAATATCACTGGATCATAAGTCATAACATTCTCTGAATAAAATTTCCCACCAATTCGACGATTACCTGGAGAGTCTTGCATACTGCAGTGCATTCATCCAGCACGTCCAAAGCAAATCCCACTCCCCCAACTCACAGCCTGTACATCTCGCTCCTACTCCTAGCCCCATCAAAGACGCAAGTATTATCAAGCGGACCATACTGCCTAGTAATCACCTTCAACGCCTCCTGCGCAACCAACCCCCCCGTCAACGAAGAGATATTATGCAACTCGCCGCCCTCCGCCCGACGCAGTTCCTTAATCGCACGGGTGATCTGCGCGCGCGCCTCCTGAGAGACAGCCGATCCATCCGCCGCCGTCAGCAGAGCCAGGATACGCTCCGTGTGGCTGTTCCACAGCCCGTCGTCGTCAACAGAGCGGGCCTCTTCGAGGCTGCTGGATTGGATCTCGTCGACCACCGAGTCGAGGATCTGCGTCGCGATGAATATCGGGATCAGCGAGTCCGGGTCGTTGAGTTGGTTGCGGATGGTTTTCAGTGTTGACGCGTCGCTGTCGATGCTTATCTGTGGGATGTCGCGGCCGAGTACAACTTTGATGTGTGCCGCGTTCTTGCAGAATACTTCGATATCTCGGTCTGGGATTTCGGGTGCTTGGCGTCTGAGATTGGATTCGAGTTGACGTACTGTTGCAGTCACTTCTTCCACGTCTTGTCGCGCTTTGGCCTTGTAGATGTTTTGTAGTGAGACGTAGTCTGCGGATTGGGCTTTCATGTCTGGTAAGGAGCCTGGGAGGGGGAGGACGCCGTGAGACGCGTGGAAGGTTCTGATGGCTGAGGCTATGACCCAGAAATCTTGGGATGATGATGACAGCTGTTGACACTGGTTCATCTCGAAGATCTCGCGGATCGAGCTGCGTAGACTGAATGGTGAAATTGTCTTCAGTACAGCAGCGACGGCCTCGTTGAAGTTCTCTTCGCCGCCCTCTGGATTTGAAGTGCGCGTTTGGGACCGCACAAACTCTCTGAACTCGGTTTTCTCTTTGTAGTTACTCGGTGCATTGCCTTCGTGGGACTGTTTCCATTGCTCCAGGAAATGAAGCAGGAGAAGTAAGTAGGGAATATGGCCGTGCTGATGGTCATCTAGAGTGTCCAGATTGTCCAGGTTGGCTGCAGCAGCGACAAGCTCAGGCCAGGGGTTTAGCAGACGCAGGTCCTGGGTTGATTCCGGGTCCGGGTGTGTTTCAACAATGGGGAATTCAGCCGGCAATTGCACAGAAAATGTGGAGAAAAAGCCAACTGAATGTAGGTACAACACGGGGATACCCAGCTGCTTTGCTTCCTGGACCAGAGGTACCAGTGTCGAGCGTCTCATAGGGCCCGAGATAATCACCAGCTTGTGCTGGGGCAAGAAGTCAGGGTCTACGAGAAGCTCCTCGACACGCTGTATCAGAAGTCAGTGGACGAACATCTACTTTTGCAGACATGGGAAATCATACCTTGAGATAGTAATGTCCCTCCACGTCTGGATTCAGTTCTTTCAGCAGACGGCAGGTTTCCTCGGCACGGGACTTTCCCAGAGACTCTTCTTCCAGGAAGAAGTTCACACCTAGATCAGACTCGGTGACTATCGCTGGGTCGACGATTGTGAAACCACCAATCCCAGGCAGTACAAGGTTTTTGAGTGTTTCAACGCCAGCAACGCCGGTGACACCGGTGTTGTATTGGCCAAGAGGGCCATCAGAGTTCACCAGCAGGACGTGAGAGTCTTCAAGTGCTTGCTGGCCACTTGCTGCCCACAGGCGGAGCTGGCGATCATATTTGCGCTCCTTGGAGGTTGGCCCTGTAAGAGCAGCGGGGAAGGCATCCGTCATGGTGGAGATATCAAGTAGTGCGAAGGAGGTGGTAGAGCTTCGTTTTGAGGCTCAAACCACTGCCTATTTATCGGTGTGTGATTCTACTCGTGTTGCTCACAGTAATTGCTCTCCAATCATATAGGTTCACAAACGATGGAGTAACTAGTGGATGTCGACTTGTTGATGCGCGACTGCCTTTAGTAAGCGCATTTGATTGCCTGATAACCCAGGCTGCCACGAAGAGCCTCACTGGACGTAATTTTGATCTGGCAATTTTCTGAACACCAGGACGTTCTCGTTTGGAATTAATCATAAATTAGATATTTTTGGGAATTGCTGGTGGCAACAACAGCGAGTCCTTTGTCAACCCTGGTAAAGTGGCTATCGCGGCTTGTACTTGGTTACTTGGTATAGTCCGCGCAGATGAGTATTTCTTTGTTTCACGACAACTCATAAAAATTGTAAGCGATATAATGACTAAAATTTACTAACACTATTCAACTATTGTATAGAATGATACTTGTGAGAGCTGAGAGACTCAAGGTTGAATACGTACGTGGATGCAGCACCTCCTCACGGAGTGGTCGAAACGAAATCAACTGGGAATTAAGACCTTTTCGATTCAAGTTTGCAAAAGAACAATAGCAAGGCAAGTTACATTGTACATCGATATACATCTCAAAGGCAGAGCTGAAAGAGAACCTTGATTAAGACTCAAGTACTTATATATCGATGTAATGCGCACGATATTTCTGTTATTCAGTGCCCCAATTTCACCTTGCACCAATTGCACTCATCTCAACATCATTTCACCAGTCTCACGAGACAAAGACTTTCCAAATGAAGTTTGCAATTGTTGTCCTCACCTTTGCTACACTTGCACATGCCTTAGGGGAGGATCTTCCTGCATGTGTCCTTCCCTGCTTGGAAAAAGGAATGGAGAAGACTAGCTGCAAAAAGGGTAACTGGCACTGTATCTGCTTGGTCCAGCCCGTGATTAAAATTGGTGGCGCAAGCTGCGCCTTGAGTAAATGTGGCATCGAAACTATTCTGAGTATGGTCTTTTCTATAGGCAAAAAAAACTTCAGCTAATTGGTTATATAGGTAAGGTTTTGCCAGCTGCCAGGAAGATTTGCGGCTCTTACTCTCAGTCCATGACCAACTACTACGACTCTTAGTTGGGTTTCTTCTTAGATGATGAAGTGAGCTGTGGAGATTGCCAGAGAGAAAAAGGTATAGCCAGCTTCCATGCTGCTAAGGGATCTTTCAAATATGTATATTCTCTTTGATTAGTATATTGCTAAACCATTTAAGGGAGTTTTTCTTTAAAAATGTAAATACATTATGACATCCATGTGCTCGATTGTAAAGAGTATAGAGTGTATACTCTAGATGTTCGTGCCATTCGGGTAGATTGATCCGACAAGGCCTATATTTCCTCTTATTTTTACAACATAAGACTGATATTCTTATTGTATATAGTCTTGAGTTAATTTAAAATACCTAGACCTGGGTTTTATAGAAAAATAAACACCTGGAAGTGCTTAACCCTACAACTGTAACGTGACGTTATAGTGGCCAGAAGACTATCTAAGCTAAGGTTATAGATCATTTTACGCTTAATTTTATTCTCCTGTCTATTTTCCTGTCTATTTTCCTTTTCCCTCAAAAACTACCAACTCTTCCCTAAAGTGCGTCTATAAAGAGGATTCCATGCTCCAATCAGCCCTCATCCCCCCTCTTTTCCTCTGCCGTAGACTTACCCTCCCCACCATCCCCACACTTTTTCGCAGAACCCTGCAAAGTCCCCAAAGACTCCAATCCACCATGTCCGCCGTCGAAGCAGCCAAGCGCGCCGCTGCCAAGGTAGCCGTCGAGAAGCACTACCCCAAGGATGCCCGCTGGGTCGGTATCGGCAGCGGTACGACGATTGTGTACGTCGTCGAGGCCATCAAGGACCTCGGCGTGGACACCTCCGCCACAAAGTACATCCCGACCGGGTACCAGTCCAAGCAGCTGATCATCAGTGCCGGATTGACAGCTGTGGAGTTCGACAGCATTCCGCAAGGCACCATCCTCGATGTGGCGTTCGATGGTGCGGACGAGGTCGACGAGGATCTGAACTGCATCAAGGGCGGTGGTGCTTGCTTGTTCCAGGAGAAGATCGTCGCTATGCAAGCTAAGGAGTTTATCTGTGTTGCCGGTGAGTTCTGATCTGGATCTAAGTTGATCTTTACTTCATTTTGCTTTGTAGTTATGGGGTTTGTTTTGGGTGTTTCTCGGAAGTAGTCCTGTTTATTTTTTCCCCGCTTCTTTTTCTTTCCTCTTTGCTATAATACCCCAAACTAATTCTCACGCTCCCAACTCTAGATCACCGAAAACTCCAACCCCGTCTCCTCACAGACTGGAAATCAATCCCCGTCGAGGTCGCCCCGATCGCCGCCCACCGCGTTATCCGCAAGCTGCAGGAACTCGGCAGTATCAACCCCGCCATCCGCCCCTCCGCGAGCGCCAAGGAAGGTCCCCTCAAGACTGATCAGGGCTTCTTCATTGTCGATGCTCCCTTCAAGCCGCTGCTGATCAAGGCCGATATCGAGGCTGGCCAGGATGGTAACGGCAAGGATGGTGTGTGGGCGGTTAGTGTGTTGGCTCGCAAGATCAAGGAGATTACCGGTGTGCTTGAGGTCGGTGTTTTCCATGGCCAAACCGGTCCCCAGGCTACTGCTGCCGGTGGTATTGGTGGTGAGCGGCCTGTTGCGGCCTACTTCGGTATGGCTGATGGGACAGTCGCTGTCCGCAAGGCCGAGTAGACGTCTTGTGGTCGGACTATAGGAGACGAATATAAGACTACGTAAATAATGTAGATGATACCAAGATTTTCCTTTTTGTCAAAGCTTGGGAAAAATGCGATAGTTGGAATTGAATGAGCGAATGCTTGCGATTGTGTTTTGGACTTTTTTTTTTATTAAATTTCGGGTGTGGTATCAACATTGGACAGACGCTTCATCTCAGTACAGAATCGAGAAAACAATCCTTTTCCCAGACCTATTTTATGCCCTTGCCCTTAGCCTCCGTCTCGCCTAACTCCCGTACGTAAATCTTCACGGTGCCTTCGGGGACCTCGTCATGGCCATCTTCGAATCCAGGGCTGACTGCAATGGCCAAATACAGGCCGTTCGCACTGAACGCAACAGCTGAGACGCTGTTTTGGTATTTTTGATATTGGCGGATACGACGCTTAGAAATTCCATCCCAGAGCGCAACAACGCCATCTCCGCCGCCAGAGGCAAAGGTGCCAAACACGGGGTGGAAAGCCAATGCGTTGACAGGGTAGACAACGTCCACGCCATCCTCGGCAGTCTGGCGGTGACACTTGAAAGCGTATTTGCGGGCCTGAGATTCGGGCGACGGGTCGAACCACTCGACCGCAACACGACCCTCAATGCTCGACGAGGCGTATCCATCGTCATCAGGCATACATGCAACGGCGCGGGTCATGAACTTCAAGCTGCTCTCGCGGCGCTGCCAGGGCTCAACTTCGACTCGGTTACCGCCTGGGGATGTGCTGTCTGATTGTGCAGTGAGAAGGGCCAGTGCTTTGAGGTCGTAGATGTGCAACGAGCGCGATGCCATCGCGACGATCAGCTTCGTGGCGGTTGCGGAGATTGAGAATGGCTTCGACGGGAGGGGAACGATGATCGGCAGGGAATCAGGGTTTGCGCCGGCATCTGGCTGGTGGATGTGCAGTGTTGAGTCCCATGAGGCGGAGATGACGATGTTGTGCTCGCGGCTGTAGATGACATGGCGCACGCCGGCTTCGTGGCTGCTGAGCACGGTTTGTTCGGAGGTGTTGAGGTCGATCCTAATCAGTCAGTATAAGTCATAGGTAGTAGCAGGGCCCAATGGAAATAACTCACTTCCTCACGTCCCAGTCCAGTCCAGCTGTGTAGATCTCGTTCTCATTTTCGCCAAAGCAGACGTCTAGTACAGGAGCGCGATGCTCAAACTTCTGCAATAACTTTCCCTCTCCAAACTTTCCATTCTCATCCCACAAGTCATACAGGTACACGTTTTTATCCCATGACGAAACCACAATTCGCGTGGAGCTGGGGTCTGGGGAGAACTTCAAGGCCGAGATAGCATCTGTAGGTGGCGATGCCAAAGTAAATTGATCTGCAATAAGAAATTAGATATGGTTCAAAAGGAAAGGAAATTAATGTCGAGCACTACTCACGAGAAGCCATCTTGAACAAGCTGCGGAGTTGTAGAAGATCAAACCCCAAGCTCCCCGGGGCCTTTGGCCGTTTCCTTTTCTGCCGTTGTCACCGCCCTCTGATTCCCCGCGCCGCATCGATAAGGAAAAAAAGAAGAACCGGCTTGACATCATTTGCTTTCAGCGCAAACAAAACTACTCACATCTTCGTGATATTGACAAGATGCCCTTTGCCCAGCTGGTGATTGGTCCACCGGGCGCTGGCAAGTCCACGTTCTGCAATGGCATGCATCAGTTCCTGGGTGCAATCGGCCGGAAATGCTCTGTCGTCAACCTTGACCCCGCCAACGACAAGACCTCTTATCCATGCGCGCTGGACGTACGTGATTTGCTTACTCTAGAAGACATCATGGAAGAGGACAAGTTGGGACCCAATGGTGGTGTATTATATGCCCTTGAAGAGCTCGAAAACAACTTCGACTGGCTGGAAAACGGACTGAAGGAGCTTGGCGGTATGTCCGACATGTCCTGGTTGTATACACTTCTAACATTTGTGAATGCTCAGATGATTATATCCTTTTCGACTGTCCCGGCCAAGTCGAGCTATTTACACACCACGCCTCACTACGCAACATCTTCTACAAGATCCAGAAGATGGGCATCCGGGTTAGTGGCAGCAGAACTTCAAGCGCAACACAAAGAGCACCCAGCTAACCAGGCTCCTATAAAACAGTTGATCGTCATTCACCTCGTCGATTCTTATACCCTCACCCTCCCCTCAATGTACATATCCGCCCTCCTCCTATCCCTCCGCGCTATGCTCCAACTCGACCTCCCACACCTTAACGTCCTCACCAAAATCGACAACCTCGCCAATTACGCACCACTCCCTTTTAACCTAGAGTACTACACTGAAGTACAAGACCTCTCCTACCTACTCCCAGAATTGGAAAGTGAGTCCTCGCGATTCTCGCACGAGAAATTCGGCAAGTTGAACCAGACCATCATCGACCTAGTCGAGGAATTCGGACTCGTTGCCTTCGAGACGCTGGCCGTCGAGGACAAAAAGAGTATGATGAGTCTCCTGCGTTCTATCGATCGTGCGTCCGGGTATGCCTTTGGTCCCGCCGAGGGCGCCAACGATACCGTCTGGCAAGTGGCTGTTCGGGAGGGCATGGGTGTCACAGACGTGCGGGATGTGCAGGAGCGTTGGTTGGATGCCAAGGATGAATACGATGAGCAGGAGGTGAAGGATTTGGAGGAGGAAGTTCGTGTGCGCAATGCGGCGAGCCAGGTCGAGACAACAGGTGCTGTGGATGGCGGACCCGACGAGGATGACGGGCATGACTATGACGAAGAACTGGAGAAGTGGAAGAAGGATATGCCAGACAGTGGCGTGCGGGTACACCGCAAGTAATCATCCTATCCCAGCGACTTCCCAGCTCGTTCTAAACGTCAAAAATGAAACGAAAAATGTACGATAGCCGAAAATAATCACGCATAACCTAAAGCACCAAAAACTGGGGTATCTCATTAAAGTATAAAAAAAACGTACAACACAAGACCTACCAATCTCATCCTCATTCAACCTCATTCATTCATTCCTTCATCCTCACTCTCATCCATAACACAATCAACAACTGAAGACCCCACGCCAACCAACCCCCCAAGGACCCCCTTCTCCTCCGCATCCTTAACCCGAACAATCTCCCTCCTAGCCCTCCGAATAGCCTCCTCCTCAGCCTTCCGCATCGTCCCCGAAACCCGAATCACGCGGAAAACACACCCGCGCTCGCGTCCCGTCCCCGCGCGTTTCGGTCCATTTGCCGGCTCCGGCACGCCGGACATGTACGTAAGCGCTGACCAGACAAGGCGGAAGGAGGCGCGCGGACACCGTACGATGGCGGTGGATGTTGCTGGTGAGAGGTATTTTACTGTAGGGTGTATGTTTAGTGGGGGATTCTTTGGATGGACGTGGGGGGGTGGAAGATGGAAACTCACTCGTTATTCCGCCGGCGGAGGCACCGCCTAGCTTGCCGATTCCATAGTCGCCGTATAGCTCTGCGACAGACTCGCGGATCATCTTCGCTAGGAAGCCTTGGGTTAGGGCGTCGGAGGTTGGAGAGTGGATTGCTAGTTGAGGGTTGGGTGGTTTTGTTCCTGGGGTTGTGGGCCAGGTTTTTGGGTCTGGGTAGAGGATGTCCACGAGAAGGTAGCGGTTTTTGAGGCGGACCATGATGGTGTTGGTATGGTTAGGATTGAGGTTGAGAGGAGGCGGCGCCTTAGAAGCAGTAAGGGTAGGTTACTGTGTGGCTCGTTTGGATTATACGAGAGCTGCGTGTAGAGGTAGAATGCTGGGTAGAGGATGTAATGTGGGTAAATCTTGAAGCTGAGGTTGAGGCTAAAAAAGATTGCGACTGATAAGCGATAAGGATATTTCCTAATCGGGCGCACGGTCCGTCTTCTACAAGACCAATACTTCAACTATGCAGTACTTCAACTATGTAAAAGCTAGGTATACGCTGAAAAAAAGGTATCATGCGGCAATGGCACGTTCATTATTTCCCAAAGAGGTCTAGTCATCTACTGCAAAACGAATTAAATCAGATCCGTAGCCGGGTTGCACCCTTCTTGAGTGTCAACCCGTCAACTTGGTCATGCCACATGAACGCAGGTACATCGATACACATAACTGCTCAGAAAACATAAAAAAAGAAAAACCAAGGGATGAACCATCCGAACTCCACCGCCCTAAACGGACGGACTATATGCCAGCGGACGGCGCTGCAAAACGTCATTAACAAAATCACAGGTTGACCTCAACACGGCCCTCGGCACCGCCCTTCTGCAGGGTAGGGAGGAGGTAGGTGATGTCATCCCAGGGGTGGCGGTAGAGACCGGTGCGCAGGCGCTTCTGGTCAAGGTAGTGGGCAATGAGACCGATGGAGCGGCCGAGCACGAACAGACCGTTCAGGACACCCATGCGCATGTAGTCCTCGCACTCCTCGGGGGAGAAGGCACCACAGTTGCGGAGGAGGTCAACGAAGCAGACAGCGACACAGCCGTCGACGTTGAGGATCAGGTTGTCCTTCTTGGAGGTGGTGACGGTCTCAACGGCGATAGCGTAGTCGAGCAGCTTGGTGCTGGGGAAGTGCTTCTTGACGAACTCCTTGACGAGCTCGACACGGAGATCGGGGTTGTTGCGGGACTTGACCTTGTGGCCAATACCGGGGATAAGCTTGTTCTCCTTGCGCATGCTGTCGACGAAGTCACGGGGGCTGAGACCCTTGTCGAAGGCCTTGGTGAACTCCTCAGCGGCACCATCCAGGGCACCACCGAAACGCGAACCGATGGTCAGCAGACCGGAAACGAGAGCGCTGATAAGATCCTTGCCAGCACGGGTGGTGATGATAGTGTTCATGGCACCGGAGACGGCGGGACCGTGATCGGCAGTCAGCATAAGAACCATCTCGAGGAACTTGCTGGCGTAGGGGGGCAGGCGGCGGCGGAACCACAGGAGAGACATGACACCACCAATGCCAATGTCCTCTTTGAAGACATCGGAGATGGGCATACCGGCGTAGAGCAGCTCCTGGCCACGGTCGTCGGAGATGGTAGAGATGAAGGCAGCGGGCTTACGGACGAGACCGAGCTCCTGGGCCCAGGAGTAGTCGATGGGGATCTTGGGCACAACGGGTTCGGGGGCGGGGGTAATGTTGCCCTTCTGGAGCTCAGCGTCGTAGACCTGCTTGAGGATCTGGGGGAGGTCCTCGAAGGTGTCGGGGACGTGGATGCCAGCTTCACGCATAGCCTTGTTCTTGGTGACGGCAGTCTCGAGATCGGAGTTGGCGGAGGCACCGGCGTGACCGAACTGGACCTCGGTCTTGAACAAGCTGGCGCAGGTTCCGATAGCCCAGGCAACGATGGGCTTAGTGATGGTGCCGTTCTGGATGGCCTCAATCACACGGTACTCCTCAACACCACCGACCTCACCAAGCAGCACAAGGATCTTGCACTCGGGCTCAGCCTGGTAGCGGAGCAAGTGATCGATGAAGGTGGTACCGGGGTAACGATCACCACCAATAGCAACACCCTCGAACACACCATCGGTGTTCTGGGAAATAATGTTGTTCAATTCGTTGGACATACCACCAGACTTGGAGACGTAGCCAACAGAACCCTTGCGGTACAGCTTGGAGGCGACGATGTTGTCCATCATACCACCAGTGTTACCGATCTTGTACGCACCGGGCTTGATACCACCTACAGTAGCGGGACCAATGATGGTGATGCCCTTCTCCTTGGCGGTGACCATAATCTCACGAGCACGCTTTGGTAGTCGTTAGCAATACATCCGAGAAAACATGGAGAGAGGCAGAACTTACACGCTCGGGCACACCCTCGGCAATAATGGCGATGGAGCGGATCTGGGGGTTCTCCATCAACTCCATGGTGGAGGTGTAGACGGAGCGAGAAGAGGCGAAGTTGACAACGGTGTCAACGTCAGGGTGCTTGGCCATGGCCTTCTCAACATCCTGGTAGACGGGAAGGAGGGTCTCGCTGGTACCCCAGTACATCTTGCTGACGAACTGACCACCGAAGGTGTAGATGATACCCGCTACGGAAGGGGTCGAGCGCTTGCAGATGAAATCGAAGTCGAGCATGCCCTGCACGGCTCGGGGTTGCATACCACTGATCTCTCATTAGTCTCTCTTGTCGAGGTCGTAGGAGTAGAATCCCATGACTTACTACACGAAGCATCGTGTCTTGTTGTGGAAAAGGCTGTGTTGAGAGGGCGTGAGGACACGGCTAGGAGGGGCGAAGCGGGTGATGTTGTCGTTGGCAGACTGCACGCCGTTGCCAGCGGAGAGAGTAGAGGAGGGCATGATGAATCTATGTTGCAATTAGCATGCGGGTTAGATTTTCGAAGCAATTGACCAATAGTGCAGGTAATTGTATAGCAGGCCGTTTGGAGGGTTGTGTATATGCGGAAGAGCAATGGATAAGAAATAAAAAGAAGGAACTCACTTTATGCGTAAAACAAGCCGCTCGATGCGAAATTAGAGGAAATAGAGAAAAGGAGAGAGAATGGATGAGGTAGTAAGAGAGAAGGGGGCAGAAGAAGCAGCTGTTGAGAAAAATCCGCGGGGTGAGATACTCGGAGTACTCGCAGATACACCGTACAGCTCGTCCCAGACCGCTGGATCCGCAGAACAGCTCAACACTTGGCAGTCCCTAAAGTACCGGGTACTGACGGTACTGTACCCACTTGGTAAGTTTGGTACATTCTCAATACGAAGAGAATTGGGATGTATCTCTACATTAAATAATGTATGCAATTTACATCTCCAGAGTGTATAGAACCTGTACTATCTACGAAATTGAATCATCAAATATCAAAAAGTATCTGGACCTCGGTATAGTCCTCGGAAACCGAATCGGGATAAATAAATGCCATGTATACATGTAAGAACCCCTATCAACTCAACAAATATTCTCCAAGCGGTGTCGGAGGACCAACAAGTCACTCCGTACATCTCAAAATAGGAACAACCTTGTAACAAATGGAAGTGGCGCCACGTAAAGTACCCGATACGCTGTCCATACTCCGATTTCCGTATGGAGATTTGTGGAGAATTTCCCAACGAAGGGGCACATCTTTTACCCCCCCACCTTTTCTTAGGATCTTCCGTTCTGGTCTGTTCCTCAACAGGTGGGACCTGCCGAGTTGTACGCTGTAATCTCCAGAACAACTTTTTTTTTTTGTGTACGCCGTACACTACAGTACACTCCAGAAACACTTCCCACCTTTTCCCTAATCTCTCTTTCTTACCTTCAGCTCAAAAGATCCCCCTCTTTTTCCTTTTCTCTCTTTCTCACATCTTTCCCTTAATTCAAATCATCACATCATGTCCGCCAAATCTATCCTCGAGGCCGACGGCAAGGCCATCCTCAACTACCACCTCACTCGCGCCCCAGTGATCAAGCCTACTCCTCTCCCTGCCTCCGCAACACACAACCCTCCTGCCCGCCTCGCCTCCCTTCACTTCCCCGATGACAAGGCCGTCAAGGATGTCCTTGACCAGGCTGAGGTCTCCTTCCCTTGGCTTCTGACCCCCGGTGCCAAGTTTGTCGCCAAACCCGATCAATTGATCAAGCGTCGGGGTAAGAGCGGTCTGCTCGCTTTGAACAAGACCTGGACTGAGGCCCGGGACTGGATTGAGGCTCGTGCCACTAAGGATGTCCAGGTTGAGACCATCACTGGTGTTCTCCGCCAATTCCTGGTTGAGCCCTTCGTCCCTCACCCCCAGGAGACCGAATACTACATCAACATTAACTCCGTCCGTGAGGTAAGCTTTCCCCGCAGTTTCGAGAACAATTGAAGGAAAATTTGAAGGCTAATGGTCCAATTTCCAGGGTGACTGGATCCTCTTCACCCACGAGGGTGGTGTTGATGTCGGTGATGTCGATGCTAAGGCCGAGAAGCTGTTGATCCCCGTCAACCTCAAGCAGTACCCCTCCAACGAGGAGATCGCCTCGACCCTGCTGAGCAAGGTCCCCAAGGGTGTTCACAATGTCTTGGTTGACTTCATCTCTCGCCTGTACGCCGTCTACGTTGACTGCCAGTTCACCTACCTTGAGATCAACCCTCTGGTCGTCATCCCCAACGCTGACGCCACCTCCGCCGAGGTTCACTTCTTGGATTTGGCTGCCAAGCTCGACCAGACCGCTGAGTTCGAGTGCGGTACCAAGTGGGCTGTTGCTCGCAGCCCCGCTGCTCTGGGCTCCCCTGCCCTCGCCTCGACTGATGGCAAGGTCAACATCGACGCTGGCCCGCCGATGGAGTTCCCCGCCCCCTTCGGTCGTGAGCTGACCAAGGAGGAGAAGTTCATCTCCGACATGGACGCCAAGACCGGTGCCTCACTCAAGTTGACCGTCCTCAACGCCAGCGGCCGTGTGTGGACCCTCGTCGCCGGTGGTGGTGCTTCCGTCGTTTACGCCGACGCCATTGCCTCCGCTGGTTTCGTCAGCGAGCTTGCCAACTACGGTGAGTACTCCGGTGCCCCTACCGAGACCCAGACCTTCAACTACGCCCGCACCGTGCTGGACCTGATGCTGCGTGCCCCTACCCACCCCGAGGGCAAGGTCCTCTTCATCGGTGGAGGTATTGCCAACTTCACCAACGTGGCCAGCACCTTCAAGGGTGTCATCCGCGCCATCCGCGAGGTCGCCACTGTCCTCAACGAGCACAAGGTCCAGATCTGGGTCCGCCGTGCCGGTCCCAACTACCAGGAGGGTCTTAAGAACATCAAGTCCGTCGGTATCGAGCTTGGCCTGGACATGCACGTCTACGGGCCTGAGATGCACGTCAGCGGCATTGTCCCCCTTGCCCTCCAGGGCAAGAAGAGCGACGTCAAGGAATTCGGCGCTTAAACAGTTTAATCCTTATTTGATGTTTGTTCTTTGCAGCGTGTGTCCGTTGCATCGGTTTGTGGTATAATGCATGGCATGATATGACTTGTTTTTTGCGGGATTCCGGGGGGAGGTCTGCGGATGTAGATGTCACCCCGGCGTCTGTCCTATTTTGCTGAGGGTATGGCGTTAATTCCCACCCGGGCGAAAAGACCCGGTCCTTCTGGTGTCGACGTACACGATTCTCCGTTGATTAGATTTCATTTTCCTATGTTCACCCCCGGCGGATTTAGATCGTGTGATGTCCCGTCGGATAATATCAATGATACGAGGCATTTAATGTCCCAGAATTTTCTATCCTATGTAAACATGAAGTCAGTAGATCAAATATGCTAAACTAGAACTACGTATTCAAAGTGAAGTGAAAAGTGAACATTTGAAAGAAAGAGATAAAAAGCCAGTGCTCAAAAATACCAGCGTAATTAATACGGAGCTGTACTGCATGTAATTTAAAATAATCTCAAATCCAGGAACCAGGAGACAAAACAAGCTCCCGCACCAGACTCCACACAAGCTCCTCTGCACCCCGGATTTACAGGGACATCAGGCCCCGCGATTAGATCCCAGGATAAAGTAGGGACCGTGCTGGAGCTGGGAATCATACCGAGGTGTGGACGTGACTTCCGCTGCCCCGAGATTAGGGCAAGATAAGCATCGGACGAGCGGGGGCTAACTTGGACTTGTATTGAAAGAGGATTAGTGCCTGTGGTGCTTGGGCCAGAGTTGGAGGGTGGGCTACTACGATATAACATGCGCATTCTTCGACGTAGGTTGCTCTTCACTGTATGAAGAGTTGGTAAATGTAGGTGGATGGCCCTGCATACTACAACATACGCGTGTAATTCAATTTCAAGATGTAAGTTGCGGCCGTGTGTAGATGGATGCAAGTATCAGTGTTCAACTATATAATGATTATAGGTTGTCAGCTCTGTGATATACTTCACAAGGGGGGTGGTTCGCTTTTGTGGACATGCGCTTCTTGACTTTCCAAATGCCGTTTACATGGACAGACGATGTGTGCCAGCTAAGCCACATTCTAATAGAGGCCTGGCCTCAAGTAGGTTTGACACATCTAAGTTGTGTAAAGTGTACATGTGGTATGCTGTTAGAAAGAAAGTAGGATGAGATATATACTTGCTGACCGACTGCTTAGAGAACCCTAGGTATAGGTAACTACAAGGCAAGGTCATTACATTGGCAAATCACTACATACTTATTGCTCAAATTCCTACAAATTGCCACCAGAAGTATCACCTAGTGTAAAATAACTGCAGGATGCTCACTTATAACTCAGTGACGCTGTTCAATCATCAATGGGTACCTGATACACTCCTACCGCAAGCTACATGTTTGTCCCTTCTAGTAATGTTTCTCCTAACCCCTTCATTGTCAACAACCTTGGTCATCTTATCGAACGAGAATATCACAACTTGTGAAGGAGTTCAACAAGATAAGGAAGGCTGAGATTGCAAGGATCAAGGATATTCGGAGGCATCCCGAATATGGCCAGATCAAGTGTTGGATTGCCATTTATCACGAAACAGAGTCTCCAAACACCATTCGCTCACAGCGGCCGGTAATGATCGTCAATAGAAGGACTGTCTGCTACAAATTGAAGATTAGTGAGCTTGAAAAATAGAAAGGGGTGGAAAATGCGCCGATTCTACTTGTTGCGTTATCAAAGGGGATATGAGATCAGATGGGAACCCTGCTCGGACTTCTCATGTCAACGAACTGGATTGATTAAATTGGTAACCGGCCAGTATGACAGTTCACCAGGAAATAACCTTCCAAGCCATTTCATTGTTTTGGCAGCAATTCGCCTGTCTGACTTTAATATTCACTAACTTCCAAGGAAAACTCTGATCCAATTCTCCCTGGTAGTCAAGAAGTCGCACAAGCTCCCAGCCTTGATGAGATGGAGTGGCTTTCATCCACCAAAAGTCCAAATGTTTAACACACCCTCCCCGATCTTGGTTGAGAAAAGCGATATCTACGCACGCAAAAGGGTAAATGCAGAGAATATACTGCTCGTCCATGAGTCTGAGCCAAGTGAGTTGGATATCTAATCCGGGGGCGTATATGCACAGATCGATTCGGGTTAGCACCGTCAGCCACCAAAGTGATCTTCCAAATGTGATTAGTCTGCAGGTAGTCTTGCCCAGGTGGTGTCTGGGTTTAGCAACTCTGAAGGCATCAACCCTGGAGGTGTTAGAAATGTAGAAGTCGTCAATTCCTTGGCCAGAAAAGCAAATCCTACATAGCACAGCCAGTCAATGAACAGTAAAGATACTGGCAGCCATGGGTGACCTGGGGATATCTTACAGATGACCTATGGAAGGGATAGCCCACTGTGGACCTGCACTCTGTGCAAACGCTCCGATTTACCAATCAGGTAATATAGTGCACAAAGGTCAACCCACTCCCCGTCCTTAATGATAGCTCTCGCAATAAAATCGAAAGAAAAAGAAAGCCTTCACTTTGTTATATCTCCAACAGCCATGGATCAGTACCAATCAAACAGGCGGTTGCTCGCTTTCTCTGTCCTCCAGGGTCTCATCCCGTGCATTATCCTAATCACAACACCTAAACAATCTGTTCTACGTTATTTATCTATACCATGTATGATATGGATTGTATCTCAAATTATGTATCCTGTTCAGACACCGGGATATATCTCGGACAATCTCCTCGGAAGCTCTACAACCTTTGTCTTCACAGCCCTGGACTTGCTGCTGATCAACCCTCAAGCCGGGCGCGACTTCATCGACGCAGATGGAAACACTAAGAGCTTCTTATCTCGTCTAGTTGAGGCTGTAAAGCTACTCACATGCACGCGGGCAGTCAACACACTCCGACAAGTGAAGAACGTCCCGCCCTTCCCAGCATACTACACCAAGAGAGATCCGAAGGTGATCTCCCGGGGTCGCTTCTTGGTTAGAGAAACTGCTATCGCTATTTGGCAGTTTCTAGTTCTAGACATGAACAGTGCATTGGCCTCGACCCAAGCCATGAGTGATCAAGATGAAGATTTGTCAATTTCTTCTGGCCCTCAATGGGATATCCCCGGACGAGAGTGGATAGCACAGGTTATTCAGACTTTCACTACTTGGTTCATAGTGTCTCGGATCCTGCTCAGCTTCTACTACCGTGTCGCTTCGATCATATTTGTGAGCTTGGGAGATTCCCCCTTGAACAGCCCGCCCCTTATTGGGAGAATGGCGGATGTTTACACGTTACGGAACTTCTGGGGGTTAGTTGCTCCTATGCTCATCAGTGTGGTTATATCTAATTTCTGTGGCTCTCATAGAAAATTCTGGCATCAAATGCTACGACTGCCCCTCACGTCGACTAGCAACTTTCTAGCGCGGGATGTCCTCGGTCTCCCTAGATCGTCGTTTGTGGAACGATACACAAACGTGTTCGTCGTCTTCTTTTTCTCCGGTTTAATCCATGTCGTACTCGATAGGCTGCGAAACGTTCCACCATGGGATCTTTGGACTATGTTGTTTTTCCTCTCTTTCGTTGTCGGATATATGATAGAGGATGGTGTCCAGGCTCTCTGGAAACGAACACAGGGCTCCCAGAACAATATCGGCTTCCCAGCGCGGTGGCAAAGGGCCCTTGGATTTTGCTGGGTTATCACATGGCTGGGTGTTACGTCTCCTTGGTATTTTAAGTCGGAGATGCTCAAGCCGGAAGAACAGTCGGTTTTGGTTCCTTTCAGTGTTGTTGGGATCCTTGGCGATCCTGTGTTGAAGAGTATAGTTATTGGAGGTGGTATTGTGTTGAGGTTTTTATTCGAGGGAGAGATTTGAAAGGAGAGAGTGTGGGATACCTCAGACCTGTATCTCCTTCCAAGTCTCTAAGCAGAGCAAAAATCACTAGGCTTTTGAGACTATAGCCATATCTCGGAACTTAATCAAAATTTGTCAAATTGATTTGTAGAATGACACCACCCAATGCTATATGATCATAGCGCATAATACGCTGATTGAGAGATCAAAATTTCCTGTCTCTTAATAATCAACGCTCCATCCTCTCTCGTAGGTCGATATGACAAGGGAGTCTACCAGAAATGAAGTGAGCGGAAATTCCCGAGATATCTAGGAGTTGCAAGTTCAGAGTATTGGTAGTATTGGGATTGGGCTTGAAGGGGTTGGTGCGAGCAATTACAAGGATGCTACGTTTGGGAGGATGACCGCTCATAGTGTGAATTAAGGCTGAAGACTTTGACTTGTATGGTTGATGAAACTACGGTCTACACTGCAAACTACACAGAGCTGATTTAACACAAGAGACATTCATTGTTGTCCGACGCATCGAAGAAACCGAGTATGTAGAACAAGTGCACTAACTGTCAAGTGTAGAAAACCCCCCATAAATTACAAGGCGTAAACCATGACCTTAGATTTGAGGATTGTAGTTCAAGCAGAAACAAGAAACTTATCAACGAAGCTTTCTGGTAGCCAGTTGTAGCATTCGGTTGCTTTCATCATCGGCCAGATCTCCTCGTCCGTACAGTCCAAAGACCCCCTGCAATCTCTCTAGCCAGGTATCATGAGCCAGACCGAGCAAAATGACTATCTGGTTGTACTCTGACTTGACCATGGCTACTGTTGTGGCCATGTTCATACCTGTATGCTCCAGCTCGAACTGGTCCAGCAATCCCTCTTCTTCCAGTAAGACAATCATGAGAATGAAACAGACCACTCTAGACAAAAGAGGAATTTTGAAGGTTTCTGCAGCAGTTTTCATTTTGGCGTCAACAATGATCTGAGAGTCTGAGCTTTGTATCCGTCCATTCCAGACGTCACTGCCCCACGTGAGGTACTGAAGCCCCCGAATCAACCGGCGCCGTAGGTCGCTAAGTTGCTGAAATGGAGTGCCGGGTAGACACGCTTTGCAGTCGCAGACGAAGTCCATGAATTGATGACGCTCATTTCTAGTATGTCCTTTGAAATTAAGGTAAGAGAAACTAATCTCCTCGCCGGCCTCGATATCCTTGATAGCGTAGAGTTCAATGGGTTTTCCAGGATAGACTGGCACTTTCGAGTTGGGTAGACAGGAATGATTGAAACGAGATTGAATGAGGAATAGGCCGTGAGCTGGAGAACTATCTGAGATGTCGAACGAGTTTTGAATCATTGCGTTCTTCAAACTTGTAAAATGCTTCAACCCATTGTCTCGAAGGAGTGAAAACTGTGCTTTCTGGTGGGCTGAAAGTTGAAAATGAGCCACAGCAACATCAAATTCCGTGATTTCAGCAGCCGCCTTCCGAATAACGAAGAGGGGCCTTTCGCTCAAAATCATCGATCCTCGATCAATGCGTTTGGTGGCAAAGACACCCCATCCTTTTCCCGGCGAGGGCTTCAGCTCGAAGGATGCATCGGGAGGCAGTGGGATACTGCGATATGCTAGAGCGGATACCAAGTTAGACACACTCTCAAACTCTCGAAGAAGAAAACTTACGATGACTCGCAGACATGGCGTTGTGTGGTGTGATGATGGCGATGGGGAGGAATGAAAAAGAAAGATAGACGGATCGAAGAGCTGGGTAGGTCTTATGTTGAGCATGTATACAAGTGTTTGCCTCATTTGGGGGGGTCTTTGTTTGTCACGTCTATAGTGGCCTGTAGCCCTGGAGATATCAGACTACTTTTTTTTCCCATGAGGAGTGGAACCTACCTAGTTATTTCCTGTCCATTACCTTCGACATGAGGATATGCCAATATAGGCTATTGGTATGTACGACACGAATTTAAAATGAGGATTTGTTTATTGTCATGCAAGTACTATGTAGGCCAAAAACAAGGGCTTGTACTTGGTGACCGTAAATCGAATCTTATCAACCCCGAAGAGCTTCAACATACAGTACTAACATCCTAGTGTAGAAATAACTAATCTATGCTCATTCAAAAACCCAACCAACAGCTAAACAATCAACGCCCGAACCGCTTCGTAATAGCATCACTAGGAGGAAACTCAGAGGAGACAGTCGGAGTTCGAGAAATACGTGGAAGTCGAGTACGATGTTGGGGAGCAGGATCTTGACCTTTGCCTAGCGAGAAGGATATTAGCTGGAATGACTATGACTTGAAGAGACTGTGTAGCTATACATACTATTTCGCCCATCCCAGTTTGGTCGAGCAGGGGGCGGCATAGGGGCTTCACGAGGGGTTCTTGTCCTTGCTCTTTTGGAACTACCAGTACCGCTTCGTTGATATCGATGAAGCTGTTCGACTCCATCTGGGTTGACGGGAAACGTGGGAGTCTTGGGATTTCGTGTAAGTGGAGCAGAAGGCAGTGCTGGGACATCAGACCGAGCAATGGAGACAGGAGGAGGAGCATTGAGCGTCGAGAGAGCTTGGGAGACTGTGTCCGAGGCTGCGGTCTGCATTCGTGACCGCATGGCACGAGCTTTGAGGAGGTTGTAGAGATTGGTCATTTGAGAAAGTTTGTTGTTCTTATCGCGGTACAGATCATTCAGTTCTTGGTTTTTCTTTAGGAGGTCTTCTTGGGATGATTGCATGTCTGCAGTAAAGATGTTAGTCAGATCTCCAAGTAAGAGAAGACTCAATTGGACCAACCGGACAGCTTGTTCTGCAGCGACAGGATCTCTGTATTGGCATTGTGGATGACCTTGTCCATTTGGGTGTTTAGGTTGGCATACTTCTCGGTAAGCGTCTTCGCTCGGTATTCCTGATAGAATCTGCTCGAGTCAGCCTTGGGGAATCCCATAGTGCCATTTGATATTGAGGATGTGAGACAGACATCTCCTGTGTGCTTTGATATGCCCAAAACGCAAGTGCGCGACCAGCACATTCCATGATCGTGTTGGGATCTAACCCACTCAACACGCTTGTTTTGTAGTCCTCCGTCGGATTCAAGATTGTCGAAACAGCATCATCTGGATTGAGAAGTACCGTCTGACACGCAGGACAGAGCCGATTACCGGTGGTTGGATGAGAGAGCCCCAGACTATCCGCGCAGCCATGACAGAAGATGTGCCTGGAATCAATCAGCCTTTCGCTCAAGTTGATCCAAGAGGAATGTACTTACGAGCAGGTTGTCACCACTGCTTTCTCTTTTAATTCTGCCCGACATTTGAGGGAATTGCATCTTAAAGAAAAATCCATAGTGTTGGCAATGGGATGCGGAGAGAGCAAGAAGTGAAGGTCACGAGTTATCCTTGGGGGTGTTATTAGTTTAGTCAACCCCAAAGCGAAATCTTGTAATAAAACAACCTGGACAGAGAATGCTTGTTATTTGTCTATTAAAGTGATTATTTTCATAAAACATTTCCATGAGCTAGAAGAAGAATGTATTTCCCTGAGCATCGCGCCGTGTGGAAGTCATCTTCTCTTCAAACTCTTTCCCGGGCTCATACTCATGCCACAGACTAGCCGGGTAAATGTGCTTGTTCTTCTCATACCACCGTCGATCTACGACTTTGGTTTCTGAGAAATCCTTGTCTGCTCCCTCTAGTTGATCATCACTAGGGGTGGGGTTGGTGGAATCGGCAACGGGCGGTTTGCTGGAATAATCAAACAGCAAACCGCCAGCCCGAGAAAGACTGGGCACTCGATTGGCGATAAAGTAGTAAAACTCGTAATGCTTTGCGAATGTTAGATGAGATACTTTGACCAGTGAAAATCTAGGTGAACTTACATGTGGAACAATTATATCGCCCTTGACAAGCATCAAGTCATCGACACTTACTCGTGCCCACTCCCGGCGATTATCTTTCTTCGCCTTGGATGCACCGCTGGCACCACGTACACCCATCTCAGCACCAACCTTCCGGCACCGATCCAAGAACAACCAAACGTGGTCACCCTTCTTGACTTTGACAGCTCCAGCTGGTATACTTGTTCCATCATAGAAGACAAATGGAATGAGAATGTCGGTATTCTTCACAGCTTCCTGCATGATCAAGAACTCCTTGCGCAGAGTGTCGCGAGCCAGCGCTTCAGCTTCCAAAGATGCCTTTGTCAAAGCTTTGGGTGGAGGGGGTGCGTTTGGGTTTGCTTTCATGCGTCGTATAGCGTTATCCTCGGCGGGTGTTTTCGAACCTGACCGTGATACGCTTGAGTCGCGCGTAGTTGCTGCAGATTCCTCCCCCTCATCCTGGTCGTCGCCAAATGACAGTTTGCTTTTTGCAAAGGCCTTCTTTTTTTTCTTTTTCGGGGGACCGTCGCTCCGGGGAGGCGTAGAACTGTTGCGCTCCGATCAGCTCAAATGAACGGAAATAAAAATCGAGGTTCTTGGCTTACCCGTCAGTCACATCGCCTGCAGAGGGAGTTGCGTTTCTTGAATTACCAGATGCCAGTAGCCCCAGAGACTTGTCATGCGCCTCACGCTCTTTTGCCTCTAGAACATCCGCGCGCCGCTTGCGAAAGTCGGAGAGATGAACAAGACCGACGGTTTGCTCTTTGAGCATCTCCTCCGCGGAGACGCTTTGGCCGGCGAAGGACCGTGGAGTGGATGTGTTACTCTCGTCTTCCGCCATTTTTGAATTGCGAGATGTTGAGCTTAGATTTGACTACTGAAATGAGAGAACCGAGTTGGTCGGTGACGTCTGGTGGCCAGCACGTGACCTTGAATTTCCAGCGCTCCAAGTATATTTCTCGAGATCACATGTAAAAAAGCTTTCGCACATTCAAAATAGAATGATGTTAGATCTCTCATCTGTAAGCTAGTTGGTACTCGGCGTTACTTCAGATTTAAACATACAAATGTGCCATGGTTGACGTATTGTTGCTGAGATTTTGCAAGAATCGCGTGGTTTCTACTAGATAGTACAAGATACTAGCTAACTAGGGGCCAAACTTGACCATGTGATTATGAAAGTAGCTATATAAGACAGAGCCAATGAAAAACCTTCTCCTACAACTTAGCTTAGCTTTCTGCACCACATATCCTCTCTTTTGCATATTTCAACTCTGAAACGGTCTTGAGGCACACCGCTGCAAACAAGACAAACTCGGTTCCCATGCGAGCAACCTTCGATCTCGATCCTCTTTGATACAACTTTCTGCAGCATTTGTCCATCGATTTGAAATTCAGAAACCATGGACGAAGAAGACGACGACTTCTATGATCCCGTCGACGCGGTGCCGACGACACAATTGCTGAACCACACACAAAATGCAGCTCCAGGCCAACAACAGGAAAGCAATTACATGGAAGACGACGATGAGGTAGAAGAGGATGAAGAAGATGATGTACGCACGGCGCTTGCACCTATCTGCAATTTTTCCTTGCTAATTCTATCCTCAGGACGACTTCAATATTATCACAGAGGCACCCGAAGGCGCACCAGCTCCCGAAGCGTGAGTTAGCTACCATAGCGCTCCATGCATACTCACTCTTACTGATCTTTCTAGCTCTCACCCGCGCCATGCAAGCTTACGACAAGAACCACAACGGCCGTCCTCCGCAGACTCATCGGGGTTAGCAAGGTCTGCGACGCCATCCGCGACTCCTCGATACGAAACAGCGACTCCGATTCCAGGACACCCAGCCGCGGCCGCAAAACCCTCCTCAGAAAAGCCAGGCTCCGCCTATCCCGCCATTCATAGCTCCACCATCGACGTTAATGCAAACCCCATTCACCCCATGACCGGAAAGCCGATCATGTCCACCGACATGGATGCCGACTTCCCATCCGACGACAAGCCCTGGCGCCGACCCGGGTCAGATCTCTCTGATTACTTTAACTATGGATTTGATGAGTTCACATGGGCGGGATACTGTCTCAAGCAACAAGGCGTGAGACAAGAAGTCAGCAGTCAGAAGAGACAGATGGACGATATGCAGGCCTTCATGGGAATGGGAATGCCCCCAATGCCTACTGCACCGGGCCCCGCTGCTCCGGCTAGTGCTGCGCCGCCCATGGCTGGTATGCCCGGTATGCCGGACATGAACCCAGATATGATGCAGGGCATGCTGGCCAGCATGATGTCCCAGGGCTTAGACCCGTCTAATATGGATCCTATGGCTTTCATGCAGCATGCTCAGTCGATGATGCCCGGTGGCGGTCAGCAGGGTCAGCCTGGCTTCGGGGGCCAGCCCCAGGGTCAAGGATTTAACCAAGGGGGCCAGGGTCAAATGGGATACGGCGGATACGATCAACGTGGAGGTTACGGGGGCCGAGGACGTGGCCGAAGATGGTAGTTTGACATGGAATTCGTATTACTGTGATGTAACTTCAGGTTTGCCGTCGGAATAATGGGATCTCATGGCGTTTCATGCATACAAAGGGAATGGCAATGACATTGGACAATTTTACAAGTTCAAGCTTCTTCCGTGCCGAAGTAAAGCTATAGCTCGGGGAAGTGTACAATCATGGAAAACCTACCTAGACGGACGGGTATCCTAGTCAAATCAGTAAAAAGAGAATAGTAAAAGCCCAAACATCAACAGATAGAATATAATAACATCGCACAAGTATAATTTATTCCCTAGAGTGACTAGTAGTCCATGGGGAAACAGGGCTGCTCGGAAGAAGCTCAATGGTTCGGTCTTGGCATTCTGGAAATTTCTCCAGTCCTGGGCAGATCTTCTTCCCCCGGACCAGTTCCATCTTCCTTCCCTTCTCCATCCCCATCCTCAACTCACGATCTTCCCAGGAATCTCCTTCTCCTTCACAATGGTACGTGGTGTATACCGGATTGATTCCACAGCCTGAAATTCCCCTATTTCCCCAACTCCCCGGAGACGCTCCTAGCACCTCCATGCCCCAACTTTTTCTTCCTCCAGGCCGAGCCCGGATACCCGAAAACCAGCGCAACGCGCGCGATTCCCAATTCAACTCAGCTACTTCATTCAAACATACAGTCACTAACCCAATTCCACTTCTAGTCTGTCCTCCGCAACATCAAGTCCCTCGCCCCCCTCCTGGACCGCGTCCTGGTCCAGCGCATCAAGCCCGAGGCCAAGACCGCCTCCGGTATCTTCCTCCCCGAGGCTGCCGTTAAGGAGCAGAACGAGGCCCAGGTTCTCGCTGTTGGCCCCGGTCTTCTTGACCGCGACGGCAAGCGCATCCCCATGGGTGTCAGTGCCGGCGACAAGGTCCTCATCCCTCAGGTATGTGGTCGAACAATTCCCTCGCATTCCCGTTCAGCGGATGTGTACACAAGGAACACTGTATGCTAACGTACGCCTGTTCAGTTCGGTGGTAACGCCATCAAGGTCGGCGAGGAGGAGTACACCCTCTTCCGGGATCACGAGTATGTTTCCTCCCCTCCTTTCGGTTTCCGAGAACAATAAACTGACAACCCCCACTAGCATCCTGGCCAAGATCAAGGAGTAAATTAGTCTCCAAAGACAAATTTAAATTATATGATTTTGTTTCGCCGCCATCTAACCTCCCCCTCTGTCATGTCGACACCGACTCCCCGTTTCGCTGTAAAATCGCGACGGGGATATTGGAAGACCCCTGACGTGTATCATACGCGATGTTGCGAGCTCGACCTTTGTCAACGATCTCAAGAACACCGACCAAGAAAAAAAACAAAAATAATAGCGAATAGGGCATGTTTTCACTGGGCGATATTTGACATTTGATTGTTTAGGTATCGTGTCAGTTGTGGCTCCTATTTTGGCCTGTCTTTCTATTTTGCATGCATGAGTTTTTGAAGCGCTGGATTGGCCTTGGGTCTTGCATGTCTTTGTCCACTGTACTTTTAAATTAAACTGCGGCTTACCTTGTCCCGGTGCTTATGCTGGGGTGGGTAGTCCGTAATTGCAGACTTGATCATCTCCTCTCCATCCTTTCGGGTACATTCTCTAAATTCCCTACTGGGTGCTATTGGTATGCATCTTACTAGATCTCTTGAAAGTCTCTTTTCAAGTGTGCAATAGAGATACGATTTTGATAAGACTGAATCTGATTATCAATACTGATTCTCCCGAAGTCGGCACCCAACAGTTGACATCTGCATCTTCCCACCCATCATATTAATGATAAAAGCCCGTATCCTAGACAACTAATCAAGGCTCATCTGAGTGCCATAAACATCATCACTGTCACTCTCGTTCTCATCCAGGATCAACTGTGTTGTCAATTCGATCACTTCCGATACGCTGGAAATCACCTCCTCACCAATAACAGACTTGTACTTCATATTCCGGGCGAAGGAATCCATGTTCATAAAAACATCGAAAGCCCTTGAATCCGTGCTAGGGTTGGCAACTGTCTCATGAGTGGGTAGGGGGAGTGGATTTGGGTCGAAACCAGGATGTTGGTTGAAACCACCCACGCGAATGTTATCCAAGATAAGGCGCGCCGCGAAAGGATTGATTCCCAAGTCGCGGAGTGCGATTTCATACTCCGACTCCCCTTCTGTGATGTTTTTTATCATTTCAGGGGGAATCATTTCGTATCGAAGCCTACCCATGCCGAAACACCACAGTACAATGGTTGCCGGGTGGTTCGCGATCGGAATCAGTAATGTTTTGGACAATCCCTCGGTGTCACAAAATCGAGCGAGCGAGGTGATTTCCGTTGTCAGGGTGGAATTCGCCACTCTGCCGACGTCTGCTGTGTGGGGTTTGCAGATGAGAACAACCAGCATGGCATATCGACGCATGAGGTACAAGATCTTTTCTCTAAGTGGTGAGTTAAGCCCTTGTATTCCATTGAGCCCCGCATCCCTTGGGCCATGTCCTGGAAGATATCGCTGTGTCAGCTCATGAGGGGTCGTCAGAATCAGCCCAGTGTCAGGTGCCACGATGATTTCTGCCTCGTAGTGGTATTGGGAATCCGAGTACGCGTCCCCATAGTCCCTGTAGATCAATTTGGGTGGATTCGTTGGCCACGCCTCCATATCTCGTACGGCCGACGGGTGGGTTGTTAGGAGAGTGGTAGACAAGAAGAACATCGGTGGCGGGGAGAATGCCGATTGGGTCACCATTTCCTGCAGTTCAAAGGCAGGACTCGGTGAGCGGGAGTCACCCGAGGGTTTCTCCTCAGAGCCTGGAGGACTGTCACCTGCGAGTGAAGGAACGTTTAAGAACTCGCCTTGTCCACTTGTAGATGTTGATAGAGAAAGGGATGACGAATCGTGTGACGAGGGGACATATTCACCATCACTTCCCCTGGTTTGCATAAACAGGGAGAGAGATCCAAGGCCACTAAACACTGCCGTGGAAGATTTTGGCGTGTCTGTATAATCTACGGAAGAAAAGGCATGTGGAAGCTGGAAAGGGTGTTTCCTCAAGGTTGATGAATGTGACTTGTAGCCCAGTTTCATGTAAAAAAGTTCCTTCTGAGCGACACAAACGTCTTTCTTGCCCATGGATGAGGAAGTATGTGATGCCGCAGTATTGAGCTTTTTTTCGTAAGGAGTTTCGAAGGAAACATGGTCATCGTTTGCATTCTGTGAGTCTAGTACTAGCTGAGTGATGTTCTGATCGTTTGTTGGCTGAGTTATTGAGGAACTCAAACGGCCCTTTGACACAACAAGTGTCTTTTCATGAAGCATACTGAGAGAAGCGGCCATGATTCTCTTCTGTCCACAATGTATTCCTGTTTCCGCCACAGGCTCCATGAAAGTCTTCGCTCCTTTCTTTTCCTTCAAAGCTCTGGGTGCTTGCGCTTTCTGGCTGTCAATCCTGCCGACGGAGATTCCTTTTCCTTTTGTCAGATTTGGAGAACCAAAAGTGAAGGTGGGTTGCGTTTTTTTGTATGGACTGACATCGAATGAAGGTGCGGGGGCATTGTTATCAAAAACATATGCACTGAATTCACTTTCGGTGGTATGCTTTTCTTGGTTAGCTACTTCCTGTGTCAACTATTCTCGGTTGAGTACTCACCTCAGAGCTCAACACACTTGGAGAGTAATCCTCGTTTTCTTGGTCTTGAACAGAGGGAACAGGGTCAGACTCAATACTAACAAATTGATGCACGGTTCCTGATGGCCCCACGATGGGGGGCACCACGTCTCCTGCAAGATGAGAGGCCGTAGGAATAATGGAGGGCTCGGCAGCCACATTTACAGGCGCCGTAAAACCTTCAAGACTGGTTGGCTGGGGCATCCCCGAATTGTAGTGATCAAAGACATCCCGCGTGTTCATAGGAACAATGGGAACATCAGGACCACTAGGAACAATCAGATGAACCGAGGGGGTAGGCGAAGATGGAGCCGGACTCTGAGCGAAGGTTGTGTGAAACCCGGACGAAGCGACCATTCTTTCATCCTCGGTTGTGAGGAGAAGAGGTTCGCCGTGAGCGTCAGATGTTGCCACTTCAGGGAGAATGCCACGCCAGAGGTTTCCCTTGAAGGACTCAAGCTGGAGACAGCTGCTCAGCAGCTCCAAATCCTCAGGCTTCGTTGGGAGCTTCTCCATCATGAGGTCGGTGCAGAAGCGTCGATCGATTTCTTTGAGGCGTTCTCCGGGATTTTCGGGGTCGAGACCATCAACAGGAGGAGTGGGAATTATCGGCTCACATGTATCATCTGCATAATTAATTGGACGATACTGGGTAGAGTCCTCTGCGATACCGTAGAACCTAGCGTACTCCAGAAGAGTGGGCTGGTTGGAAGCCATTTTGTGGCACACCGAGGAGAGGGGAGAGGGGAGAGGGGAGAAGGCAGAGAGAGGTGAATGGAGAAGACCTTTTACGAGAATGGGAAAGAGATGGGGGAGTTGTGTTGTAAAATTGGGAAGGTACGAAGGACGATAAACACAGTCCCAGTTAGGCAGGTACAAGATATAAGAGCAAACAGTGGACACATGGGCAGCTTTCAGGGGAGAAAGGAAATACTTGTCTGAACAGGGTTGATTGGGTTGATTGGGTTGATTTGGTTGATTTGGTTGATCTGGTTGATCTGGTTGATCTGGTTGATCTGGTTGATCTGGTTGATCTGGTTGATCTGGTTGATTTGGTGGTGCTTCTGGTGGTAATACCGGCTATTTCCACTGTGGCCGCTTTGGATTTCTTGCGAGGATGATTGGCTCGACCCTTAGGGCGCCCCGACGTGGTTGCAGTGGCTGGGTTCTCGATTTCAAGCACCTTATCTATGCTAAGAAGCTGATAATCGTCTTGAAGTGAAGTACGCAACCACCACTGGGAGTGGAATTGATCCCTCGTGAGAGCCTGATGGGCTTCTTGAGCCACCAAAAATCTCATGGATACATGGTAATCCGAGTGATTGCCGGTAGTAATGGGTGCAATCTTCCACCTTACCCTCTGCCTTGTGGTAATCCTCTAGTAGCCTAGCTACTGCTAAAAGAGCTTTCGGGGCTATCCACCCTAGGACTGACCGAAATAAGGCAGTTGCTAGGTGCTCTGGTAATAACTGGCGGTCCTCCACAATCGATTGGTTGATAGCAATATGCCGAGAAGCTACCGCGGTTCGAACCGCCTTCATAACAGTTAATAAATCGCCCGTTGACCATCGAATAAATCGCTTGAGATAGGTGTGTGAGCTCTCTACCCGAGAGGATGCAGTTTCGCCGAAGTGGAGGGTTGATTGGTTAGTATAACAGCGAAGGAAGCGTTGCTTTATACCATCGGCTAGCCACCGGTCAGAGATATATTCAATCGCTTCTGCAAAAGCCTCATCGGCAAATTCCTCTTTGAAACTTCGCCAAGCAGTCTCCATCTCTGTAATTGTTGGTGCAAAGATAACTCGATTGAAAAGCTTCTTTGCAGAACTCCAGCGGGAGTTTATTTCATTTCGGATATCACCGTCCTTCTCAAGAAGAAGATACTGTGCGATCATCGGCCGCAATCGGCTCTCAATATTCTTCTGTATATGCCATATACATAGTAGAGAAATCGTGGTAGGAAGGACGGTAGCAAGAGCCGCTAGTAAGCTCTTTGCATCGTCAGAAAAGATAGTGGTAGGAAGAGGAATTGAACGTATATGTAGGAGGTCTCGTAGGGTTTCTAGAACCCATTGGTAGGCACATTCTTTCTCATGCGAAACGAAAGCGCATGCAATATAGAAGGTTTTGCCATTAGATGACTTCCCAACGATATTAACCATTGGCATCTTATAGCAATTCGTCTTGTATGTAGCATCAATCCAAAGTAGCGAGGGAAATCTAGCCAAAAGGTCAAGGCCAGAATGAGATGCACAGAAGATATGTTGTACCCGATGAGATGCCCCATCCTCCTTCTTCCAAAAGATTTCCCAATCTTGTAGACCCATCAGCAGAGCAGAAGTAGGTGAGCGGCCCTTAAGAAACTGCTTTCGGGCGCGGTAACGAAGATTCCCGAGGTCTCGTGCGTTAAGGCGGATCTCCCCATCAAGAGATCCACCATTTTGAAATCCTTACTACCACCTTAATTCAACACCAATTCTTCTGAAGTTGTAATCACTTGTACATAACTACCGGTTCTCTAAGTATCCAAAATGTGGAGTGCGTAGCCACCCGGGAAGGTTAAAAAGAATGGGGTGGATGGCATAAAATCGAATCGACTTAAAATCAGAAAAGTGGAGCCATATAAACAAATCGAATCGACCACCATTCTATTTACCGCCATTGGATAGAGAAAGGAGGGGTAGCGCTCGTTCGAGGGGGCGTGTTGGAAGCCGGCGTCACGTGATCGACCTCGCCTCCACCCCTTAACAAGCCAAGATAGCTTTACAACCAATCAATCAATGATTCCCACATTATGGCTGTTGGGCGATTACGTAATATACACGTGAGGCCTCAATTCTCTCCCTCCCTCTCCCTCCCTCTCTCTCTCTCTGTCTCTCTGTCTCTCTGTCTCTGTCTATGCCTGTCTGTGATTCAGAATCTTCGAGGAACCTTTACAAGCGACATCAGCAACTCTTCTTACACTTGGGACGAAATGAGTCAGGCTACTCCGGTGCGGATAGTCCTTCCATATCGCGAACAACCTTTTCAAAAGCCTACAGCAATCATCAACGCTTTCTTTACATGGCGAGGTATTCAACCCCTAGAAGACTACTATACACATATATGCAGTGATCCTCGATCTTCTCGGTTATATCTCGTTCTCGATCTCCACTGCAAAACACATCCAAATGTCGATCTTAACAATTTAGACCTCGAAGTCTTCAAAGTCTCAGGAATTGATTCATTGTGCGTTACCCTCTTCTATGACCTAACTAAGCTAACTATATTTAGTACATTTCAGGATCTCGGAGAGGTAGCTCGCAAGCAGGTTCACCAACGATCTGCTTCTCTGGATTGGGGGGAAGGCAACCACTCTAGTCAGAGGAATTAGTCGGTGTTGTACCAGCACAGGGAGGACAGGATCCCGCTATATTCGTGTCTTGCGCATCGAGAACCAACGGGAGGTCTCTCAGAAACCCTGAGGGAGGTACGCATGGGTCATTTGCATTGCTTCTTGCGGGTGTACAAAAGCTTGCTTTGACTTCTCGCCGGTATCCACGGCCTCAGAAGCCCAGTACTCACGCTCCGGATTTTCCCGGCTCCGGCGTTTGATCATGACCCCGACGCCTCTCTGCGAAAAACAGCCGATGTCTGTTAAAATGACTTGTCCACCTTTGACCAGAATGTTTGTCGGTTTGATGGCACCGTGTACCATATTCAAAGTCTGATGGAGATGATTGACACCCGCTAACAAACAGCTGAACCACTTTGCGTTGATTTTCGGGCCCGAACGTGAATAGTGGCTCAGGTTTTCATATGCGAGATCCATGATGATTGCAAATCGGCTTTGTTCGAGTCCGTATGAATTATCAATATACGATTGGATGATTCTGATGATATGTGGATGGCGAGTTTTACGGATTGTACCCTCCTGATCGACCAGGCATTTTTATTCCCTCGATTCGCCATTTTTCTGCATTATTTTCTTTGTCGCGTGGTACGTTTAGAAAGACGGTTTTTCGCGCATATTCGGGACCATGACGTTGCCCGTTCGGTGTCACCTTTTCGACCGCATAGCCGCGTACTGGTGATTTCCCGGCTGGTTCGAAGGGGATTATAGCGTCGTCATCGTATTCAACAGGCTCGTTGAGCTCGACAGGTGACATGTTGACTCAGCGGGGAAATGATGAGCGGCTCTGGCTACCTATCTTGTGGGGGTCTTGTTGGGAGATGTGCATCTTCAAGCGGTCAACATTGGCAAAATATGCCAAACTGAAGGAGCGGTCAAACACCTCGAAGTCCCTTATGCTCTGAGAACGAACGAAGTGAAAGTAAGGTGTTACCTTCGTGCGCATGGATACCCTTTGTTGTCAAAAAGATGGATATTTGATGTTACCCAAAATATTCCAATCTTGTTCGTAGAAATGCACGCCCACGAAGTGGTGAGCTGGACTTGGCGATATGATCCTCAACTTCAAGCTCGCGCTCCGACACGTCGCCCTCTGCGTTGTTGATTTCCAATGTTGCCACAGTCTCGTCATCATTGGGGTTCCCGTACGCGACAAATCCTTTGCCCACAGAGGGCCGTCTATTGCTACCAGGAGAGTGAATGATAGATACCCCGTAAGCGAAAGGGAGGATCGGAATGGATTGCTGTTGAACCCTTGAAGTTGCCAATATTCGATACGAATCTCTCCCCCTTGTGAAGTTGAAAGTGCGAAACACCTATAGTCACCGGGTCAAGCACAATGCAGGCTGATTGATGACTCAACTTGGGGGCTCACAAATCGGGACTGACAAAATGTCATAATCAGGGCAAGCAGTTTAACAATCAATGTAGTGGTTAACTGCTAATTGCTATTAATACTATTATTATCACTATATGACGTTTCCATACAAATCCACTCGTGTTTTTACTGACTATTGGACTAACTAACGTCTATCCCCGCGAAATCGTTTCCCACCGTAACCGTTCGTAAATGAGTTCCTACGGAACGCCTTGACACCGCCCCACATCATAGCAAATCCTATCTCACAAAAAGAAAATAACGACAGAGCATTGGTCAGCCTCGTGGCAAACGATAGCGTATCAGAGCCAATCTGTAGCCGCTGGCTGTCGGCACCTACCGCTACTTAATCATGTGACTTAGCTTAACAGACCTCTGTCCACAACAACAAGCTACATACCAACCACCTTCTACAACCACTGCTTTCTACCATACTCTTATGACGAAGACCTTACAATCATCTAAATTGCTCAAATCCACAGAGTTTTTAAAAGAGATACGATTTCCTATTTCGAAAGCTAATCTACTGTGTATACCAGATCACCCTTACCCTCTTCCTCTTCCACGCCCTACACGGGCCGTACGCTTGGCCACGGTTTCGAATCTCGAGGGATCTCGCTGAGTTGATCTGGTTGATTGGGTTGATTAGGCACATTTAACATGAGAATTAAATAAATGATAATATTTCGCTGATCGTGATATGTCGCTAATTGATATGAGAGAAAGAATAAACTCCAAGTGCCATGAACACTTCGCGGGCCAACCTAGTCGTTGTAGTTCGACTGGCGAGACCCATCCTTGTTGACTGCCGGCAGTCCATACAAAGCATTGATTTCATCCTCTTGAGACTTCCCAGACGCCTCAAGCACAGGCTTCTCGGCATGGACCGCAACCCGCACAGCATGGCGACGGTGCGGTGTAAAGCCATAAGAAGCACTGTGGTTGGTGGACCTGTTATCCCAGAGTGCGACATCATCCTCGCCCCATGAGAAGCGGGCATGCATCTCCTGGGTTGTAGCGGTAACATCAGTGAGGAAACGGATGATAGCATCGCTTTCTGCGGCCGGGATACCGACAATCTTCTTCACGAAACCAGGGTTAAAGAAAAGTCCGTTCCAGCCGGTGACTGGGTTCGTCCGAATGAGTGGGTGCTCAGTAGTGACGGGCTCCCGGCGCACTGGCCGACCTAGTGCCCGAGAGTCGTTGGCTTGCATGTCGGCTGAGTGGATAGCTGTAAGGCCTTTAAGATAGTTTTGCATGTGCGAAGAGAGTACGTCGTAGGCGGCGTATTGCGAGGACCAAAGGGTGTCGCCACCACCCCCTCGAGGTGGGCCGGAGAGAAGCTTAAGTGATGTGTAGGATGGTGGCTGGATTTCATATGTCACATCTGAGTGCCATAAGAAACTCGGCGTGAAGAGGGCACGGTTGTCACTAGAGTTGTCGCCAGTGTAGACGACATGGACATCCTCGAGACCTGGCTTTCGGGGAACGGATGTAGTGGCGTGCTATATCTTGTTAGTATACATGCTCATATGAATTGGCTGAACTCAGATCTCTTACCTTGTGCAGCTTGCCCCAATATTGACCCAATTGCCGTTGAGCCTCGATATCAAAGTTCTTCTGGGAGCGGAAAAAGACAACGCCTCGGTATGCAATCAACCGGGCGAGGTCATCCCGCTGTGCATCATCAAGCTTTGATAGATCAACACCATGCACTTCAGTTCCAATCTTAGGGTTGTGATCAAAGACGGCTGTGGCATCCCTCAAAAGGTTACGAAATTTAGGGTCTCCTCGTAGTCCCTTGTCCTGGTAGGGTGTGTATTCAAGCGGAGCCCAATGGATGTCCGGAAATGAGGGCAAGAAATCTTCATGTGCATAGTTGTCGTGTTGAGTGACTAGTGTCCTGCCGGGCTGATAGCCAAATTTGTTGTCGCTAGCGAGGTTCTCCGCGCGGACGGGAACGGTAAACTTGGCCACGGTTGGGGCCACAGTGACCACGGGCTCTTCCAATGATGGCGCCATATCTGATGTAAGTGACAATGTATGTAATAATAAATGCACACCTAGATGTGGATATATGATAGACCAGATTGTTGATATGAAAAGTTTAAAAACTACTGATAAAGAGGGAGGAACCGACTTATATATTGATGACCGAGTCAACCCCAGATAACGCCATTCTGGAATGATTACGGATCTTGTATGCCCCGGAGTTCACGGAAATGGCGCAATTTCTCAGATTAATCACCTCAGGCAAATAGAATGGAGTATCTGGGCACAAAATAATTGGTTCGAAGTCGATGTTGTATTGAGGGAGAGACCCGCTCTCTCTCCCTAGAATCTTCACGATCACGCAATTTTGCTGACGTTGATGGCGACACTTTGCCATCTTCATCAAATGAACAAACGGCTGCTCAGCTGTGATACTAACTCTTACCGCTGTTTCAGATAAGCTATCTCCAAGTCAAGGACTTTGAACGCGTATTCAATGGGGATGGAAGCGTTCATGTACTTCGTGTAGGAAAGTGGAGGTTGAGATTAGGAATGGCGCTAAGGAGTCGATCACGCAAGAGTGGCGGGTTTTTGCGACGGGTTACTCATCAGCCTCACTTGGCCCGATGCTTAGCTGGGACATAACATATATGCAAGTACTACCTAGGTAGTTATGTTATAGAATATGTATGCAATAGATCTCTTCAATACATTGGATTGGCTCAAAGAATTTGACTTTTTAGAATAATCTAAGCTCAGATGGTATAGCGTGTTCGGCCTACAACTAGAGCTCAGACCAATGAGAGTTCGGAATTAAACAGATTAACTGCTGGATGTCATGTTTCGCATGCTGAAGATCAGCTCCCATAATAATACAGACCAAACTCGCTAGATTCTCCTATCTATCCCAGATGAAGCCGGCCATCGCCAAGGGACTGTTGTCCAATCGACAGATCTTGTACTTGTTCCGATACATTGCTCAGACGAGTGGCAACACCCATGATGCCAGCCTCGACATCCGAGAGAACACCGGAAAGTTCATTGATGGTAGACCGTGGTGTCCCCACAGCTCCCTCGCGAGACTTGGAGCTCACAAAGTCGCTGATTTGTCGGTTGAGCGTAGCTTCGACACCATGAAGATGATCCTCGATCTCTTTGAGGTTGCCGGTATATCTTGTAAGAACTCCTTTCATCTCCTTCGACCGATGAGAGAAGTAATCGACTAGGTTGACAGGGACTCCATTGACCTCAGTAGATGCGTCACCCTCAACGCCGTCGGGAAGAGCGAGTGTGTTTTTGCGACTCGAGCGCATGGATCGCTCCGGAATCTGTTGATCCTGCACAGACCACCACCCACCACCAGTCGACTGGTATTGTAGAGGAAGCTTCAGTGTATCAATGGCTCGGAAGGCAACTTGGGCTTCGGCCGCATCCCGTGTAACAAGGCTGCGCAGCCCATCAATGTCACTGGCGTCGTTCTCAAGTGCGTGTTGCATCGTTTCAAGTTTGCCTTGAACAAATTCGACATCGTTCGGAATTGTGGCACCCTGCTGTTCGATGGTCGGGAGCAGATCCCCGACTTCATGGCACATCTTCATCTGGTTCAAGATGTGCTTGTCGATAGCCTCGATTTGGCTACGGATCTCATCCGCACAACTCTCGAATTTTGTGGTTGGTAGGAGATTACTGACGTCAACTTTCACACCCGGGATCACTGTGCTGGTAGCGGTGCTCTGTTGTAGTGGTTGTGTGGTCTGTGCGGGCGCTGGCTGGCCGAAGAGGGAGAGGGTAGGCTTTTGAGGTTGTTGTTGTTGGGCTGTGCTCTGGCCGCCACCACTGTAAATTATTAGAATATAAGCCATGAGACGGGACGAGCAAAAGCACGGTCACTTACAACATGCCCCCTGTAGCTCCTCCTGTTAATCCTCCAGCAAGCCCACTGCCGGCGCCAGCAGCTCCGAGTCCAGAAAATGCTGGCTTTGCTTGAGTTTGAGCCGTGGACGCACCGCCGAAAAGACTGCTGCCCAACAAGCCACCGCCCGTTGTTCCTTGAGTCGTGCTGGTGCCAGCGCCAGCAGTCGATCCACCGAACAAGCTGCTTGTTCCAGAAGGCTGTGTGGTTGCATTTGCGCCTCCGAAAAGGTTGCTACCGGTCGCACCGCTCTGTTGTTGACCTCCAAACATGTTGGATCCAGTTGGTTGTGCTTGTGGTGTGGTTCCTGCGGCCGGGGCGCCGAACAAGCCTCCTGTTGGTTTAGGTGCTGTCGAGCTCGCGGCGTTCCCGAAGAGACTGCTGGTAGTAGTTGCGCTGGGGGTAGCTGTGGATGTGGCTGTGTTGCCGCCGCTGTTGATGAGAGGTAGCGGTTAGCTTTTTTTTCCCCTGTATGAGACCAACGTGACGCTAGCCTGTAAGCCGCGAATAACGAGGGATTGGGAGAAGAAATGATGCGAATCAGAGCAAGGGGTCAGGCAATAGGTCTGATAGGTGTAATCAGAGACGACAAAGAAAGATGGATGGGAGTACTGACAACAAAGAACTGGTGGAGTTAGTGTTGAGAGAAAGTCCACCTGTGGCAGGCGCCGGTGCCTTGGGAGCAAACATGATTATGTGACAATAGGCTTCAAATGCTTAAATGAAAATGGAACCTATCAATGGGCCCCCCTCAATAGGAACAATGCTGCGCAAATGCGATTTGCGGAATGCGCGAAGCTTCTCGGTACTTTGTTTATCCGATCCGACCTTTTCCCTAGCTTGGAGTGGCCGACTACTCATACTTATACTTCATTTGTATGGTTTTGTACGATACTTGGAAAGTATATAGTATAACTGGTATCCCATTGTGGCTTTGAGAACCTCATTGGGATGCTATCCTCGTGACGGCCAATAAATTTGTGTAGATTGTGGACTTTTTGACATCAATATCCGACCCGACTTGATCTATTCATTCTCCTTTCGATTCTTGTCTTATTCACAACTTCGAAGTCAAAGGAGCCATTTTTTAAGTGAGCTGCATCTGAAACCTCCAGCAAAGGCGACTGTATAGCCTATCCGACGGTGTTTGTCATTATGGCTGATGAGAATGCCAAAGAGTGGACACCAGTATGCGTGGCATCAACAAGACGACAAAGTGGAAAAGAGTCATCACCAATTGATTCATCGGGAGTCTCTTCGGCTACTCCGTCCACGGCCCAATACCAGCCTAAGGCAACCTCTAGTGACGAATTGATTGATCAAGACCCTGACCTCAGCTATTTCAAGAATGCAGAATGGTATGACTCCGTTACGGCGACCCATGATCAAGGTTTACTGACCTTATGGTGTACAGGACTCCAGACGGAACGACTCTGCTGACAGATTCAGCCGATCATTCTATTAGGACATGGATCTTGTAAGTTGGCGTATCATCCCTGCTATTGATTCTTTCACTCACGCAGTCAGGCCGCCGGATTTACTGGAGGACAAGCCCATCCACCAAATATCCCCATATTCAACTTTACCCTCAGCGGAGCCGACTTATGCTACCGCAATCTATCCCTTCTTCAACCTTCAAGATCCATCCACTACCCTATTCCTCTCATCTGTTCGCGATCATCCAATTCGGCTATCATCAGCTCTGGCTCCCACATCAGTGGCGAGTTACTCCTTGGTAAATCCAATGACAGAAGCATTCATAACACCTCACTCAATGATCTACCCATCCACAATGGGTGGGACCCACTTCCTTACAGGCTCAGATAGCCTCATCTGTCTCTTCGACGTGTCCCGAACAGGAGCACAAGGCCCTGTGTCCTCAATGCCGACTATTCCCAGCAAACGCAAGCAAATTGTCGGCGGCGGTATCGGCATGAAGGGAATTGTTTCAGCCCTGGCTCTAAACCCGAGTGGGGACGGTATTCTTGCTGCAGGCACTTTCACCAGACACGTTGGACTGTACAGCTCAAATGGCTCGGGTGAGCTCCTTGGGACTTTCAGCGTGGCAAAAACCAACGCAAATCGTGACATCGGGGGTCGCGGAGTTACACAGCTTGTCTGGAGTCCCTGTGGCAGATATCTGTATGTCGTCGAGCGGAAGAGTGATGGCATTTTGGTTTATGATGTTCGGGTCACGGGGCAACTGCTTGGGCACCTGCGTGGGCGCAAGGCCAGTACAAATCAACGCATGAAAATTGATGTTGTTTCATCTGGTCCTGATGGCTCTCATGAGATTTGGGCAGGCGGTACCGATGGGTTTATGAGGGTTTGGAGGAGTCCAGAGCACTGTGAAGGCGGGAAGGACCCCGATTGGGAGTTTAAAGTGCATGATGGTATGTCCTTTGAGAGTCCCCGTGATGCTCAGTGCTGACATATGACAGATGCCGTAACAAGTACAATATTTCACCCTATGGGAAGTGTTGTTGCAACCTGCTCTGGGCAGCGACATTTTGTTCCAGATGATTTCTCTGACGAAGACATTCCGATGAACAACACGCAGGTCGATAACAGCCTCAAGGTCTGGTCAATGCCATTTCTGTTGTCAGAAAACGCGACAAACCACAACTTAGACCCCACGGCTTGAGGCACAAAAGGAAACTAGATCTTATTGTTCCATTTCCTTGGCGGCAGAATGAGATCAAGTGCCAATTGGACAAGTCATCCAATAGAGGACCTAGTGGACATGCTGAAATGCGAAATAAATTACCACAAAGAAAGAACACTACAGCTGCTACCGCGGTTGTCTCCAACTCTCTCCTCGCCACACCAAATGAAGGCTTTGTCAGAATCCAACCCGTGAACTTGTACAGACAAGTGTTGCAGATATTCTGAATTCTAAAGGCCACTAAATCGCTTTGTCATTGTAAATTATTTTCTAGCTAGACGCTCTACTCGCTCTCATGTAAACGTGTATTGACATCTAAAAACCCCCAATATACATATGTACTGTCTTAGGAAACCAGAGGAAACTTCAGGGAATCCGAATGCCATACTTCGCATACGGGAAGTCTTCCAGGGTTGAGTAGAGCTGGCCAAATCCGTCACCGATCTTTCCAGGCGTTCCAGAGCCCTGCAGACGCCAGGCCTGGAGCTCCTCTGCCTCTTTCTGGGCATCCGTTTTCTCCTCCTCCTTATGCGAACCCGTGGCTCCAGCGAGAACCTCTTCCTCCCGACCCTTAAATGCTCCCAGGAGACCCGGGTGAGGGCACCAGGCAACCTGCATGCCGGCACGGCGACCAGCCTCCACGCCCGGAACCGCATCCTCAAACACGAGGCACTCCTCCGGCTTGATCTCTGCCTTCCCCTTGCTGCGCAGCTCAATGTTGATGGTCTCCAGTGCAAGCAAGTAGATATCAGGAAGAGGCTTGCCTCGACCCTTGCCGATGCGCGGATCGTCACCAAGAACCTTGTTAGGTTCGGGGAACGCTGAGAATAGCTCTGTTAGGTGGTCGGTCTTTAATTTGTAGTTGCCTCGGTGCGATGATGTTGCTAGCGCGATGTACACAGGCTCGTCGGTTGACTGAGTCGACACAAGATTGGATAAAAGAGTCGGCACTCCGGGGAGTGGCTTAGACTTTGGGAAGTAGTGTCGCTGACGAGTTGATTGCTCCTCCTTCAGCTGCTCCTCGCTGATGGGGAGCTGAGCAAAGTCGTTAAAGATCTTGGCGGCCTAAATGTAGCGTTAAGCACGCGAATTCATAACGATATAGAGTCCGAGACGAACCTCCGGCTGGGGGCGACCCTGCAGCTGGGCCTTGACCGACCAGGGAAGAATGGGTCTTCCGTACTTCTGGAGGATTTCATTCGTGACTATGGTGTACAAATCTTCTGAATCAATCAACAAGCCGTCCATGTCGAAGAGACATGCTCGGATGCGGGGAAGACTATCAACAGAGTCAATTGATGTTCAAGTGCGACCACAATTCACCACCACATTCTACTCACTCATTAGTGGAAGCCATGGCTGTATAGTCTGTTTACCGGTGTCAGAGTGGGATGTTCCGAGGTTGACCACGTTTTGATAAGACGCGGGGAATAAACGTTATCAGTCTTATCAGTCCCGTGATTGAACCCTTGGCAACATTTGATTGTTTCTCGGCCGACGACGACCTGCTCACAAAATGAGCAATTCTTCTAACGCGCCCGAGCGCGATGGGAAAGGTGCCCCCAATGATGCCGATGACAGTGGTGACGAAGATGTCTTCCACGACGCCCACTTCCCCGCCGAGGAAGAAGCCGTGAGTCGTAACGGTGCAAGCCTATGACCAAACTCGCATGTTGACTTCTGTATTAGCAACTCCTGAAGGAAGCCCACGAAATCAAGTCCGAGGCAAATCAGCTGTTCCTTGCAAAAAGCTACGACCAAGCCATCTCCTGCTACGATCGAGCTCTCGCTTCCTGTCCGAGCTACCTTGACTACGATGTTGCCATAATCCATAGCAATATCGCTGCTTGCCATTTGAAATTGGAAGATTGGAAGGCTGCAGTAGACTCCGCAACCGTCTCTATCGAACGCCTGAACAAGGTTATCCCGCCGACCCCACAAGATAAGGGCACCGAGGCGAAGGGAAAACAAACACCAGAATCCGACAAAAACCACACAGATGCAGTTGTTGAACTATCCGGGGACGACGAAGAGGCCGAGTTGAAGGAACTACAACGATTGCAAGAACAGGATGAACAGAGGAGTAAGGTGATGCGACTTCGAGCCAAAGTTCTTATGAGACGCGCAAAGGCGAAGACCCAAATCGGTGGATGGGGTAGTTTGCAAGGTGCTGCAGAAGACTACAAAGCCCTGGCTGCAATTGAAAATCTTCCGGCAGATGACAAAAGAGTTATTGAACGGGCATTACGGGAACTGCCTGAACGCATCAACCAGGCGCGGGAGAAGGAGATGGGTGATATGATGGGCAAGCTGAAGGATGTGAGTATTTTTCCCCTGATAACATTCATGCCAAGATGATAGAGCCATACTGATATTGGAAAGCTCGGAAATGGGATTTTGAGCCCATTTGGTCTGTCAACAGACAATTTCAAGTTTGTCCAGGACCCAAAGACGGGTGGTTATAATATGAACTTCCAATCCTGATCAGATTTAGCTAATTAGACATGATCTTACTGTCCATTCGTTCAAGTCAAGGCATGCGAGAACCCCGAAGGGGCTTGGCCTTTTAGTACCATATGCATGCTTGGCAGGAAGCCAGGAAGGCGTCCTGACTTTACATCCTCTCTATTTTATGTTTATACTGCGTCATTTAATAATACTCGAAGGGCACCAGATCCGCAATTGTGGAACATCAGCCACGTGGAATTTCAACTTATCGATACTATGGCTTTGCTACGGGCACGTTGAGCATCTTGTGCCAAAGTGCAAAGAAAGTCCCTGTTCTTCATCCCTTATGTCTTCCACGTCGAGATGTCCATAACTACCTATCTGAACACCCACGTAGTTCTCAGGGTAATGAATACAATGTCAAATTCGAAACCTGAAATATACCTTGTGTTTGTTAATGTGACAGTTAACTTGAGACTCCCTAGAATCACCAAAACTGATCCTAAGTTCATAACAAACTGAAATTACTTGCATATTAGAATGCATGTGGTTGATCCTGGGAGCCTATGTTCTGAAACGAATTCTCATTCAGATACACTGCATGGCTTATACATGTCTCAGTGTCATTTGATTACTCCTTGCTTCTCATGACCAAAGTGTTGTCATCCTCCAGGGCTGCTTCCAAGGTTAGGGGTTCAATTTCTCGCCTTGGAATTTCTGTCAGTTACAATATAAGGATGTTCTTTTGAATTATCCTTAAAAGGTGAAAGTCACATTCCCAATTGTTACAAACTGATAAGTTTTTTGCATAAAAACTATCCCTTGTGTCGCCAACGATTGAGTGCACTTCCTCACTGCATATGCTAGCCTCTATACAGTATTAAGGAATAAATGACTTGGTTGAGAAGGGGCCTTTTTTCACTACAAACGGATTAAAAATTTCCCTCAACTGCTTTCATTGTATCCTTTAAGGAATTATGAAACATGTCTAGCAAGATCTTTGTAGATATAATCATAGGAGTGTGGTTGTCCATGACCTGAGGCAAGACGCTTTGTTACGCGCCACATGACATGGCGAAATCCCTAACCCATTTGATCTTAAAAGGCCTACTTTCGCACCTAAACATCTATTCTAAACAACACAACCTTTTGCATCACCAACCATGGCTCTAAAAGTCTTCACCACTGAGTCGATTGGTGCACAGAGAAACCACATTGCCATCTACATCGAAACCGAGCCAAGCGAAGACAGGGGCTGGCTGCACCATGTCACCGGAACAATCCTGAACGGCATGGATTACACACCTAGGCAAACACCCAACCCGGAGGTGCTGCCAGAACATGTGCCAGACTCAAAGAAGCAGATCGGGACCATCAAAGAGGAAGATCTAGAAAGGTTCCGAGAGGAATGCTGCCTGGCTGTTCTGCCTCCGCGGGCTCAGGTGACAATCAAGGGAACCCGACTGTATCCTGATACCCCGCTCTACCGCTGCACAGAGTGGCTGAAGGATGTTGAGGAGATGGCTTTCAGGAAAGGGATTTTTAAGTCTCTATGATAGGTTAGTTTTTTTGGGTTTTGTGGCCTTCTGGATAATATGACTCTAACATAGCTAGTGGTTCCATACACGCCATGCCTGACAATAGACTTACAGATCCGACTTTTGGTCTCTAGTTAGCATTGAAAGCAATTTAATTCTCATCGGGTATTTGTATAGTGCTTAGTTATATAGATGGGTAACACAATATGGTCCTAATACAGTTGTATCATGTATGGGAGTTTTGAAATTATTTGATCCTTTTGAGGTATGCATTTGAAGCCAATACACTTGTCTAGGAGGTGTTTCTTGTCAAGAAACAGTTGTAATTTTCTTCAATTCCTCCTTCATCTGTCTTCTAATCTTGTAGCAGAATTGTTGTTTCCCAAGACCCCGTCTCTATTTGTCTCAAGTCAATGCCTTCTCAAGCATGGATTTTTTGCTTGCTTTGTCACTTCCTACCACACTGTCAAAGCATCTTGTCCGAGAACCATCATTTATTGGATGGTAGTAATCTATATCAGACTACGAAATCTCGCACATTCTTCCTCTGGCACACAACGCACAATTTGAAAAGTCCGTCCAACAAGATTAAAGACCACCCAGGTTCAGTCCTATAGGGAACATGATCGCGACTATTGAGGAAGCAAAATTTCCGACGTTTCATAATATATGCTTTGCAGCGATTGACCCACTGCCGCAGCAAAGTCATCCAAACTGCCTGGGCCTTCACACCGTGATGCCTACCAGATGGAAGCAAGAGCCAGGGATGTGGTGGTTTTCGATTTGGGACAGGGCCTTCGAAAAAGGATGTTCAAGCCTATTGATGCCTAGATACCCGGCCATCCCATGGACCGTTATTGGTTACGACCCCTGTGAGGGCGCTGGTATGTGCGCAGACATTTTATTCATAAACTAGGAGATACCAACTGGGGCAATTCCATGAATGCTTTGACGTTTACAGAGCTGTCATCCCTTGATAAACTCCATTGTAACCCTCAACCTTTTCACTCATCTGGTGGAACACAAACTGCCCCAGACGTGCAGCAGGATATAGTCGCAACCCGGCGGGATTGACGATCTGCATTAATGCCCCAACAGCCCCCTCATATCCACTATCCATAACACCAGCATGTATCGTCACCCCAGACCTAAATAATGAGCTGCGAACAAAAATCTCGCCCATCACATCCAAAGGAACGGAGACAGTCTCATTGAACTCCACAAGGTAAGAACCCTGGGCAAGATCTAAATATCGGCTTGCATTTCCCTTTGACGATGGAAAAGGTATTTCTTCAGTTGAGGCCGGCTGTCGAAGTTGGTTATCCAAGTCGATAATTCCGGGCGAGGTCCATTTGAGAACGCGTTTCAGTGTTAGGTCTACACCACATGGCTGGGCCTGCAGCGTGGGATATTTGACATTGCGGATAATGGAGCGGGTAATGAGAGAGCGCCCAGGGAGGATCATGTTCAATAGGCTTCGGAGTCTGGTCTGAGTCCGGTTCCCTATGATCTTTGCTTGTACATGTTGGAGGAGTGTCTGCCATTGTTGTGAGTGTAAAGGGGGAAGACAAACATAGCAAACAACAAACCAAGCAAACATTTAGTCCGCATCCTGCGATGGTTTGTCAATACCTTCTCAGATGCATACCAAGGCAAGCTTAGAACACGAGCCCAAAATGATATTTGAGATCATCGAACCGAGGAAGTCGATGGGCCGACTCAGGGAAGTCCAGGAAACCACGAAGTTTAAACGTCGTCCAACCAGAACACGACGCGGGTACGGAGGACTAACTATGCCATCCGGCACATAACCCTCTGATTGGATAATGCCTTTACCGCCCCTATCAACACAGTAAGTCCTCGCTGGTGGCCGAGGTAAAGGCTAAGCCTCTTCTATAGCAGGTAAGAAAGCGGTCATACCTAAGTTAACAATAATCTCTAGTACTATATACTTATACGATGGGGTACCTAAGAAGTGATAGAAAGGTAGGTAGTAGCCTAGTATAGTTCATGGTTTAACACTATGTGAATATTAAATCTTTGTTAGGTGACTTTTTTGGTGTCTTTTTTGGTGTCTTTTTTGGTGTCTTTTTTGGTGTCTTTTTTTTAAATAAATTTTGGACTTTCTAAAAAAGGTTTAAATTGATTTAATATCATAGATTGATTACCATGAAGCATATACCTATAAAGTATCAGTTGAATTCACTTATAGCTTAGAGAGTATCTACATGGTAGGTAAGTTGATACAATTGTGGAGGTAAAAAGACTACACACCGTAGATTTAACATTGAGAGAGTCGGGTTATATGCCAGATGGCATACTTACCTAGGTGCCCGTACGCGGGGGCCCACACTTGGCTACGGAACACTTAGCCCTCGATGCCGAGTTTTGCTCCCGAAGGTACTATGTGCATTGATGTACATTGTCCTTCTATTTAAAATCGCCACTTTTGGTCGATATCTCTTTTGAAACTAAGTGCAATTGATACTACACAATAATGCCTACAATTTACCATTCCCCATATCCAGATCTGGATATCAAATCAGTTGATTTGGTCTCTTATTTGTTCTCAAATCCTTTCAACACACCCTTGGACCGCCCTATATATATCAATGCTATCTCAGGAGAGCAATATACTTTCGGGGATGTGATACAACGTACACGTTCACTGTCCAACGGGCTTCGGCAAAGTATAGGGGTTGAACCCAACGATGTCGTGGCATTGTTCAGTCCCAACACAATCGATTACCCTGTTGTCTGCCATGCAATTGTCGGCTCCAGAGCCATTGTTGCCCCGACCAGTGCGGCTTTGACAGCCCTTGAGCTTAACGCTCAGCTCAAGACCAGCGGGGCCAGATTCATCATCGTCCATTCATCTTTGCTGGAAACAGCCCAAAAAGCAGTCACGGGGACCTCTATAGAGAAAGTTGTCCTAATAGATGGCCAAACCGTCAATGGTCAACCTGCATGCAACCAGCTCGCCAGCACATTCGCTCCTGGTGATTTCCTCACTATCGATCCAGCTGAGGCAGATCGCCAACCCACATTCATCTGTTTTTCATCCGGAACATCAGGTGCAGCTAAGGGTGTCATTACAACACATCAGAATATCACCGCAAACCTCCAGCAATGGCGCTACCAAATGCTAGACTCTGGTCTTCCCTCCCAGCGACCAAGAAGACAATCCGCCATTGCATTCCTCCCATTCAGTCATATATACGGCCTCAACCTGTTCCTCTGTCAGTGTTTGATGTGGGGCACAACAGTGGTCATCTTACCCAAGTTCGATCTCGATCTATACCTCAGTTGTATCGAGAAATACCGACCAGACGAGTTGTCAGTGGTGCCGCCCATTGCCCTGATGTTGGTTAAAGACCCACGGGTCTCCAAGTACGATCTAACCAGCGTGCGCAAGATTATGTCCGCTGCTGCACCGCTTACAATTGAACTGTCGTCCGCCCTTGAAGCCAAGTTCACAGAGATTTCAAAGACAGAAGTCTTCTGTAACCAGTCATGGGGTCTGACGGAGACTTCACCAATGGCGACAGCCGTCCCAAATGATCGCATGGATAAGAGGAACACGGGTGTGGGCTGTATTGTGCCGAACATGCAGCTCCGCTTTGTGGATCCCGAGTCCATGAAAGACGCCGCCGTCACATCTGACGGGTCCACAGAACCAGCGGAGATCTGGTGCCGTGGTCCAAACGTGGTGATGGGTTATTACAAAAACGATGAAGCGACGAAAGAGGCATTCCACGTGGACCAAGATGGAACAAGGTGGTTCCGCACGGGTGATATCGGGACTATCGATAGAGATGGGTACGTCACTATCCAGGATCGCATCAAGGAGATGATCAAATACAAGGGGCTGCAGGTCATCCCTAGCGAGCTGGAGGGAAAGCTGGTCGACCACCCCGACGTGGAGGATGCGGCTGTGACTGGAATGTGGGTGGATGACAGGGCCACTGAGCTGCCGGTTGGATTTGTGGTATTGAGTCGTCAGGCGAAGGACAGGGATCAGAAGGCTGTCCTTGATGGGATCCACGCCTGGCTGAATGAGCGCGTTGCCAACCACAAGCGTCTGCGAGGGGGTATCCACGTCCTGGCACAAATTCCTAAGTCGCCCAGTGGGAAAATTCTGCGTAGACAATTGAGGGATTTGCTGAAGAGTCAGGCGCCCAGAGCTCGTTTGTGATTGAGTGCTTGGGGTATTCTTTTGTTAATAGGCTGCACCTGCATAGATCGTGAAATAGCAATTCCAACCGTTCAATTAGAAACTCTGGCTTAGTTCTGCGTATTCCAAATATTGTGTCACTTGACATTCTATATATGTACATCGTCTATTAGAATCGATTAGTTCAATCCTAACAAGTAAATCAACTATCCAAAACTCCAACACATGAAATCTCGGGAGATATACAGTGTCGGGCCCCGCGGGTTCCGGTCGGAGATCAATTGACTCCGACCTTGGAGAGCCAGAGGCTTATTTCATTTTCTCTTCTTATAAGATGGAATTAAACATCATAAAGCACACTGATTGCACGTATCTCCTCACACTCTTTCTTTCCAGTGCCTTCCAACACAAGAGGTTGGTCAATTTTCGGTTGTGAGGTTGATCTGACTAGCTTATGTACGCGGATCGTGTGGTTCCTGCTCTCAATCACTCCTATTCTTGCCATGGCTTTAGGGAAATTGCTTTTCTCACATGAGAAGGAAGAAAAGAGACCCAAGTTCGTCGAGTTAAGGTCTTCAAAATGGTTTATCATGTTCGTCGTGGCCTTTGCTGCCGGAACGGACATATTCATGTACGGTCTTATCGTACCGGTCACGCCAACCGCACTGAAAGATAGAGTGGGCATCTCAGAGGGAAGCGTTCAGAGCTGGACATCGATTCTTCTCGCCCTATATTCGGCTGCTTTGTTGGCAATTTCACCTGTTGTCGGGTACGTCGCTGATCGAGCCGAGTCCCGCCGGTGGCCATTGCTGGTTGGCCTCGTTGCTCTGGCGGCTGCGACTGCCCTTTTATGTGTCGGCACTAATATCGCGCTGTGGATTGTCGGTCGCTTGTTTCAAGGCGCTGCCGCTGCGGTGGTATGGACGGCTGGCTTGGCACTGATGGTAGACACTGTCGGAAAAGACGACCTTGGCAAAGCTATTGGCTATGTGTCTATGGCTATCAGTCTTGGAACACTAGCTGGACCCCTTCTTGGCGGAGTCGTCTATGAAGGTGGCGGATATTATGCCGTTTTCGGTCTTGCCTTCGGTTTAATTGCTATCGATGTCATCTTGCGATTGGTATTGATCGAGAGAAGACATGCTATCAAATGGCTTGCGCCAGAGATCACAACGCTCTCTATAAATGGAGATCAATCTACGGAAAAGAAATCAGAGCAAATCTCAGAACTTCCCAGCCCGTCCACCCCGCCTACCAGTGGCTTTGAACCCTCTGAGCCCCGTGAATCCCAACCGCCTTCTCCCCCCTCACGGAATGCGTTCGGGCGTGTCGCTATTTTGCTGAGCTCACCACGTCTTGTTGTGTCCGTCTGGGGATACTTCATCCTGTCAATTATTCTGACCTCATTTGACAGTGTCCTTCCACTCTTCGTGCATGACACATTCGGGTGGCAGCAGAGTGGCCAGGGAATAATCTTCATCTCGCTCATGGTGCCACACTTAGTCGACCCACTGACGGGACTCACTATCGACAAGTACCCCAAGTCCTGCCGCTACCTCGCTGCGGGGGGCTTTCTCGCTGCCGTTCCTGTGTTGGTGCTTCTACGTTTTGTCACGGATAACTCGATGCAGCACAAGATTCTCCTGTGTGCTCTTCTCGCTTGTGTTGGTCTGTGCTTTGCTGTGGCTATGCCACCTCTCGTTGCCGAGGTCTTCTTCGCTGTGAAGGAGAAGGAAGATGAAACTCCTGAGATCTTCGGTCGCGGTGGTGCCATGGCTTTAGCTTTTGGATTGTCAAACATGGGGTTCGCGTGTGGGAGTCTGATCGGGCCATTCTTTGCGGGCTTTATTCGTCAAGACGCTGGCTGGGGGACGATGGGATGGGCACTAGGGTTGATAGCTGGCGTGTCGGCTGTTCCAATCCTGTTGTTTGTCGGTGGCTGGATCTTGAGAAAGCCGGTCGAGTCAGAGAATGAAGGCCAATTGATTGACAGTGCTCCTGGCCCATAATTTGACAGAGACATACAAAGAACATTGCTTGTACATACTTCATACTTTCGATGTATGTCAACTATGACTGCATCACGGACAAAATTGAGCTCGGCCTGGGTGCCTTAATTGTTGGACATTATATGTATCCTCCTTTCGGCATCGTATCAACATTCTCCTTGGCTTTAGCAGAAATCCTTAAATATAGATTTAGACATATAAAAAAAGACTTCTAACATCTCGGCAGTTGATCGAACAGCTTACTCCCGTCAAACTTCGAACGAAACCAACCCTGACCTCCTAGTCTCCCCCACCAGCCGAGCCTCCACTGCTACTCAGCCTTTACTCATGTGGGGTAGTCCTTATCCTCCTCACATGAGTGCAATTTCTCTCATTTATCGCCCGAAGCCGGTCCACCAGGGTAGCCCGGCAAGTTGATTAGCCATGGCTTTGCCGATTTATGGGAAGGGATTCACCGCTGAGACATGCAATGCGCCAACATCGCGAGTTCAGTTGATGCTTCGTTGGCCGTGGCTAGACTGATAAGTCTTCGAATCGTGTCATCTAGCTATAAGAGTGCCCCATCGATATAAATCTGGCATTGTATTCGCTTGACACCTGAATTAATTCCCTTTGGTGCAACTCGCGATCTATACACAGCTTTCTCCACTTTTCTTGAGACCCACATTTCGCGGATTGCGCTCGATTTGGTTTAGCGCACCTACTTTAGGATCAGCCTTAAAGTTGGCTGGGCTAATATCTATGGCGTTCGAGGGTTTAGACTGGCATATGGGCCAGTTCTTAATTATCTGTCATTCAGCCGGCATGAAATATTGAATGTTGAAAGGGAAGGGAAAGAGATGGCCACAGTTTTCTGCTTTAATTGAAACAAGAATAGTCGACCGCCTACGGCGTTTTGATGTCTTTTATGCTAGTCTTTTTAGATGTCTTTTTCATGTAGATATTTTCCCCGCCTTCTCACTTTCATAAATAGGTAGCAGGAGATGTCGGAGGAGGACTTGATTTTGTGAGAGAGACTTTTCTATGTTTAGAAGGTAGAACAACAATCGAAAGACAGAAGTATTAGACCTTTAACTTCTATGGAATGGATATTCTTTTCTGAAGCACGAGCAACACTAGCAACCATAGAACCTTTTAATTGGGATAATCCCTTCCGCCATAAATTAAAGACAGCAGCCTGTTTATTCCATTGTGTCTAACCACCTTAGGTTACTGAACAGTAGGTGCTCCACCTGGGACGGATGAGAGGAGGATGACCGCATGATATATGCCTGCAGCATAAAACTCCACTTAAAACTTGTCATCGCCTGGTTCACAGACTTCGCCTTCCTTCAGAGACCAACTTGGGGCTGCATGCTGGAAAGGCTTCTGTGCTACGGTTGGTTTGCTAGGATTTACTTCTTGGCTAGTACTTATTTTCGTATTCGTCATATTTTTTTTTTCTGTCCGTGTCTGACACAGGGATTTTGGCTTTAGATGAAAGATTTTAGGTGCGATCTAGTGTCACATAGTATAGCTAGTTACATTGTACAACTTACATGTGGGCGATCATCTCCATTATTAACTATCGAGGTTACTCTTGCATAACACAATATTGCTACAACGTACTACGACATTGTTTCTTCTTCCAACCCCATTAAACTCTTTCCGAAGCTCACCTAAGTAGAAACCTAAAGAAAAAATCACTATAAGCAGCAACATCCAAGAGTCTGACAACAGGTTATATCTTCCTTTAACCCTGCAATCTTCAATGCCGAGTCCATCAGATCGGTAGTCGGGGTTTCGGCGTCCGTGTGTGAATCCCGCGAGCGAGAAGGTCCGACACCGATAGCCCTAATTCACGTTAGATTTGGCTGAAGACGGGAAGATTGTAGACTTGTTGTGATAAATGAAGTCCGATCTGCAAGGTCTGACCTTTTCTTCAAAGTAAAATTCAAAAGCTCGGCGACTGAACTAAAGTTTAAAGACTTAGGGGGTAGTTGTACGTAGCAGGTTGTGTGGACTACATTCTTTCAACTGTTCTACAGCTCGATTCAAAAAGAAACGACGAATCTTTTAAAAAATATTGCATTCTTTACATTCAGACTCCAAGTGAGAGAAGTGAGAGAATTGAGAGAACCAATAAAGTTCGTGTTCAGGCTCCAACCCCTGCCCTACAGGCAACCCTAACCAACCCTTAGAAAATGGGAGGACCCTATATGTCAAGAATAGCCTCAGTGGGAGGTCAACCAACAATCCCCCTCGATGTCCCAATATGCACCGTCTTCATCGCCAATTTCATCACCTGTGCCGCCTGCCACATGACCCTGTTCCATCGCAACCTCGCAAGAGGCCACAAATTCACTCCATCGGCCGTAACATTCGGTTTCTGCATACAGCGTATTATCGCAAACGCCGTGCGCATAGCATGGGCCTGTCACCCAACGAACGTTAGAGTTGCAATTGCAGCACAGATCTTCGTTGCAACGGGCGTGTTGCTGCTCTTGATCTTGAACTTGCTTTACGCACAGCGCATGTTCCGAGCTGTCTACGCAGTCCTGGGATGGTCCCGACCGGTTTCGTGGGCGTTCAAAGTACTATATGCTCTCGTCGTCGTGACCATCGTTATGTTCATCACATGTGTTGTTCAGAGCTCGTATACCCTCAACTCAAACACCCACCGCATCGATCGTGATATCCAGCTCTACGGCCAGACCTACTTCTCCATCATCTCGTTCCTGCCACTTCCTCTTGTCTTGCTTGTTCTTCTGTCTCCAGACAGAAAGCGAATTCAAAAGGTCGGTTCTGGTAGCTGGGTCGCCAAGGTATTCATCGTTGGACTTGTCAGCTCGTTGCTCTGCCTTGGTGCATCGTTCCGTGCCGGTACCACTTGGATGCCACCTCGCCCTATCACCGACCCGGCTTGGTATCACAGCAAGGCCTGCTTCTATATCTTTAACTTTACTATTGAAGTTTTGGTCGTGGCTATCTTCTTCGTCGGCCGTGTTGATCAGGGATTCTGGGTTCCGAATGGAAGCTCCGAAGTGCGCCACTACGGACGAGATGAGAGTAGTGAGAAGCACGTGGAAGGTGCACAGAATGGAATTTATTTTCTGGCTCAGGATAAGTGAGCTATCGATAGCGAGGATAGCAGCATGTCTCAAGAGCCGGCTGAGGAAACAAAATAAGCCGAGAGAAGTGTGTTGCATTTCAAGGTATATATCATTCAAGCGCACGGGTTGTGCTAATCTGGGCGTTATACATTGATGGACAGAGCTAACTTCTATGCATAAAACGATTAATGTCAGAAAATCAATAAGCCCATGATCAGACTATTTGATGCAATTGATGCTGGCCACGTACCTCGGTCAGCAAGATCTGATGCAGGTGTGGCTTTGGCATGCTGACATGGCGATATTCAAATCCCAGGCTGATTTAAATTCGACGAAATCGGATCCCTGCAAGTAAACTCGAATGGAAACTTCCTCATTGGGCCGTACGTCGAGGCAGTTGCCACATCTCCCCCAAAAGGTAGAGCAGAGCAGCTCCGTGGATGGAATGGGTGGTGCAGAATATTTCGATACAAGTGTTGTCACTTTATCCTCTATTCGATAGAGAAAAGCCCGACGGAGAACTTTTCGAGGCATGAAAGAGGTTGCTTCACATATCTTTAGAAACTCCAGGACAAGGTCCTTGGGCTACCTGCCATAAATCGTTGATATTTTGGTCTATTCCCATTCGGCCAGCACCATGCTTGAGAAGGATCAGGCGGCCGTTAGATGCCTCGGAGTTTCGCCAAATTCCTGAAACTCGAGATGGTTTCAGGGAAGTCGGCTCTCAGAGAACGGACTTCGTTCACGGCAAAAGAAGCCAGGCCCCAAAGAGACGTCCGGCAGTTGAGAGAGCACGCATTAGCAGCAATGAGACATCTAATCTCGGTGGAACTTCCGATAATTACAAAGCTGCAGCCAGCAATCAACAATCTAGTGCCATTGACAAGCAAAAGGGGATGATATTGAGTTCCAACCTTCTATGCGTATATCTTAGCTGCTAGTTATGCCAATGCGAGAGCCATGTTGCCTCAGTTAATCAGAGAAAAGCATTAACCCGAAATCCGGAAAATAACCCTAACCCCAGGGTATTCCTATACTCTCATGGGAATGGGTCTTGCAAATGGTCTTTTATTTTCATGATTGGTATCAACAAGTGGCCAGGCATCGAACCATACAGAATTAAGTAGGCGAGAGCCCTGTTCGATTGCAAACCCCATTCTCCGCCAGTCCAATTGCCTCTCGAAGGACAAAAATGAAATCTATCAAAGGAAATAGTCAGGTGTGCGCCTCGATACCATAGGTTCTCCCGCTCGGGGGCAAGGGTCGAATTGTAGGCTGAATGAAGTCAGTAGGATATCCCAAGAAATGAGAAACTGCAGGTGTGCTCACAATGTGTATTTCAAATGCTCGTCAATCTCCATAATAGCGGCTTGGTTGCCGCAGCGGTAACAGTAATTTGGTGCTGGAGTCGAGTTAGTGTTTTTTTGTCCATCAATTCTAGCGACGAAAGATTTACCTGAGAAAATAGTGACCACGTTTCGATCCTGCGACCAGTTATATCCTTCCATCACCAATTGATGGGCACGTGCCACCAGAGTCAAGCCATTGTTGTGGTTGAAGGCCTCGGAAATGTCTTGTCCGAATGTGTATCCAGCACCACGGGGAGAGATTCCCCATCCACATCGGTCATCGGGATCACTCCAGAGCAAATCACACATGGGACCCTCGTGGGGAACTTCTTGGATACGATCAAGCGACCGAATGTTGTCGAGAGTGTCGATGGACGGGCTCAGTCCACCGTGTAGACAGAAAATCTGGTTTTCGATAAGAGCTGTGAGAGGAAGGTAGTCGAAAAGCTCGGTGAAGTATTTCCACACGTTAGCATTGCCGTATTTGCGGAGACATTCGTCATAGAATCCGTAGACCTGTGTGATCTGTCGGGACTCGTGGTTTCCACGGAGAATGGTAATACGCTGCGGGTAACGGATCTTCAGAGAGACCAGAAGCGTCACTGTCTCAACTGAGTAGTAACCACGGTCGACGTAGTCACCTATATCACGAAAATTTATTAACTTTACCACACAACACGTTCATCCGACCGTTGTCCACTCACCCATGAATAGGTAGTTTGTATCCGGGTTAGGGCCGCCAATGCGGAAAAGCTCCATTAAGTCATGGAACTGTCCGTGTATGTCACCGCAGACTGTCACTGGGCATTTCTGTTCGGATAAGTCAGTGCGCTGGACGGGCAGGACGACAACCCGACCGAGAAACAACATACCACTGGCTGCACATTGGATTCCTCCTGCAATACCTCTTTTGCCTGGAAGACACATAAATGATCAACTTAAATTCATCATTATCAATCTGTCAAAACAAGAAACCCACCCGATCGCACAGCCGCCGCACATCTTCCTCCGCTAATTGCTTGCAAGTCATCAAACTCTCGATCCAGCCGTCCAGGGTCGGTATGGACCCGGAGTCGCTTGTTGGCGACAGGTGGTGTGGCTCGGGGGACCGCGCAGTATCAATTTCCATGTTGTTTTCCATTGCGTCGGTGTACTCAGCTGGCTGAAAATGAGGGGCCAGCTGGGGAGGGGCGGTCTCGTGAGAAAACAACGGAATTCGTGGATGGGCGCAGGTATCGTGGGGTTTGGGAAATGTGTGGAATAATTACGCTCCAGATGGAAATTCAATTAAAGAACAACTTCCCAAGATTGATTCAAGGGATAAGGGGATGGGACTTGGGAACGCGAGAAAGGGAGAAGAGATGGGAGTTCGGGAAGGTCAAGTTGAGAGTGGTGAACAGATGCGCCACACATCAGCCACACACCGCTTTCTCCAGGGTGGTCTACGTAATTATCAACTACCCCATTGTTCAGAACGACTACGGGATTTATATCTTTGTTGATTGGTGTTAGATCTCTGGCGAGACACGAAAATATGAATCTAGGAAGATATTCCACATAATGCAGCCAAAAGGTATCGAGAAGACCCCAAAAAGGGCCATCGAGAAATGGCTGTAGCTTCATTGTATTTCTTGTTAATGTTAAACTAGATTTGTTAATAAGGAACAAAGAATCTTCTTCTTTGTTGTCACCTCACTTCATCTTCACTCGTTAGATAATGTCCCCGCCAAATCCACCGCCAAATCCACCGCCAAACCCACCGCCAAACCCACCAAAGCCGCCCCCACCTCGTCCATTATTACCAAACGGTCCTCGATTACGACCAACAGGTGGCTCACCAGGTCCTACGGGATCATATCTTGCACCTGGCGGTACACGGGGGTCATATCCACCGTTACCAGCTCCTCCCCCGCCAAAGAGAGGGTCATCAAAGGTAGGATGCATACCCCCGCCACCTGGACCAAAGCCAGGGCCCATAGATCCGCGCAGAGGATCATTGGGACCAAGTCCTGCTGGGTATAGATCTCGTTGTCCGATGTTGTACGGGCTCCTGCCTCCCAATCCTCCTGGATATCCTCGCGGAGGCCGGTTGATCTCAAATTCATCCTCAAACCCGGGCGGCGCAAAGTCTGGTGGGTTGGAGCGGCGGGGCGCTGCCGCTAAGGGATCATCAAATGGGCGTGGACGAGCAGGTTCGGGGAGAGAGCCATCCTGGGGAATATCCGGTTGTCTTTCTTCTTGTGGCCTGGTTCTGGGTTGCTGGCTTGGATCTTCATACCCCTCTTTGTACAAACCGGGCGCGAGTTTCTGGATGACGTTGATTTTGAACAAACCGACCAAGTCGCCTAATCGAGCCGGCGAGATGAAAACATCACGTAGAGAGGCAGTGAGATTTTCTGAGGAGGATAGTGGGAGCGCAGAGGTGGAGATGTAGTCTTTGACGGGGATGTCGAACGAGCTAGTCCGGTCATCGCCCAAAGCCAGTGCAAATATCACCGCATTATTTCCCAGCCGACTCACTTTGAGTAGATACTGCATCGAAGACTGCACATGTGCGTACCGAAAGGCAAATGTATCGTTAGCGTTCCATTCTGCGGGGAGGGAAGGTGTATCTGTAGATGTTTCTAGAGAAGTTAGTAAGAGTTCAATGCGATCGAAACAGACTTGACATACCTAAGTTGTGGTCTTCACTGAGGCCGACAAGTCTGAAACCAACTGCTACCATGCATGCATGGCCGATCAGAGCCACAGCCTCATATTGTGATTTGAGACACGGCTGCCTGTCACCTGTGGGCTGGATAGCTCTCACAGCGAGATCAAGGACATGATCCTGACGAAGGGCATGTGCTAGAGCCATCTTTTTTAAAGAAAAATTCAGACGTTAGAGAATTTGGAATATCCTAGGAGACGAGGTGATGATGCGGCTCGCTGATGCCCAAGGTGATCTCACCTGGAGCTAGCTGCCTTGGGAAAGCTGTGGCGTCGGAATAAAGATCCCCCGCTCAAGCTATCTGCCCCACTTGCGTTTTCTATTTTTGGCCAAGCGGAGAGCTGCAAACAAAACATACAAGCACTGTTACGTTCATGAATTCAATAATCTGATTGATGGATTCGCTCAAGAAGCTTCTTCGCTATAACATCGATTTCGGGAAATCCTTCATTGCCTGCCGGACTCCCAAATCTGCCAAAATCTCCTCAGTTCCACCCAAGATGGCATCGAACTTGTATGTGCGATGGTACATCTCAATGACCTTGCCCATTCCTGACTGAGTGATACCACGACCTCCAAAGATGTTAGTGGCGAGACTAGCAATCTCGCCTGCGCCTTGGGAACAGTGTGATTTGAGGAGCCCGATAGGTCCACCCAGATGCTTCGCTTGCTGGGCGTATGTCATGTTGCACATCTGGTAGGCGATGGATTCAAGCCATGCCTGGCTAGACTCAGCTAGGGAGATCATGCGAGCGATCCTGTCGGGGGAGGGGCGGTTAGAAAAGAAATCTCAACAGCGAATGTTTCAAGAGACTCACTTTTGACGAATAACCGGCTGTTCAATCAGTTTCTTGCCAAAGACGATGCGCTGGTTGGACCACTTCAATGTCTCTTCCACAACCATCATTGACATGCGGACCCCGGCGGCGACCACCATAAACCGCTCATGGTTGAAGTTGCTCATGATAACGATGAAACCTTTGTGCTCCTCGCCTAGGAGATTCCCAACGGGAACCTTGACATTCTCAAATTGCACGAAAGCAGTGGCAGCAGCAGTGGAATATGAGGTCTTGATTTGCTTGGTATCCACGCCCTCACCGCGAGGAATCAAGAGCACCGAGAAACCCTTGTCGGTACGGCAGCCAGTGACAAAGTAGTCGGCGAACATGCCATTTGTGATCCATTTCCTAGACATTATTAGCGCAATTCTCTTATTAAACCAACAAAGGTGGGCCGACTGACTTTGTTCCATTGACAATATAATGTTTCCCATCAGGAGTCTTCTCTGCAGTTGTCTTCAAACCCGCCACATCACTACCAGCGAAGGCCTCCGTGATAGCCAAACACATCTTCTTCCGGCCCGACAAGACCTCGTCATTGAGACGCTCCTTGAGTACAGGATCATGCAGCCACTGCTGAACAGCTGTCAAACTGATAGTCATACCGGCCATATTGCCATCCTGGAAGCCTCTGGCATTGGCACGGACCAACTCCTGTGTTACAATCATATCGTGGAAATAATCAAACTCCTTTCCATCCACGGCTCCACCGAGCAAGGTGCGGTTGTGCAGATGCTTTCCGGGGCCCAGTCGCATAGCCAAAATGTTCGTCTCGGCCATGCGATCAATCAGCTCTTGGCTAATGTATGTGCCATCCTGTTCCTTCTCTTGAGCTTCGGGCGTCACATATTTATCCGTGAACTCCCGGATGGCCTTTTGCAAGCGTCGGTGGGTCTCATTGTAGTAAGGAGACTTAAACTGGGGTCGTAGCCATAAGGGTTCTGCGTAGGGCACGGGGCACAAAGCTCCAGGGACGGGCACGATGACCTCGGGCTTTTCGCCTTCGACGACACCGATGCAAAGTTGGTCTCGGTATTTCTCCAACACTTCCTGGCGGTGGAGGTTATAGAAATCGGATGTTGCATCCTTGCCAGCAACCTGGGCAAGCACGACGGCACCACCGGGGTGGGCGTCGACAAAATCGGTCAAATCATAGACTTGGTGGTCGATGATGCACCAGAGGGATTCCTCGGTGTTGTGCTTCGCGATCTCCGCACGTGTGAGAGTTTCTGATGGCATATTTTTTGCTTAGAGAAAGGGGACAAGAATGGGGGGCTACGAGTAAATATCCCAGATTATAAGTCGCCAATCATGCAAAATGTAAGACCTACAAGTCTACTCCGTATCACTTAGGGCTTTGAGAACTTGGCCGATGGCCCCGCTTCACCTTACTCCGAGGCCCGAGGGATGTGATGTCAGGATCAAGCTGCAACCCCGACAGCCCACCAACGAGGACCTCGGGCTGATCGGCCAACCGTACGATGTATAATTGATGTTTCCGCCAATAGGAGGCCGTTGAATTTTCATCAGGGCATTTCGAACGTCCCATGATCCACCCCTGGGCTTCCCCGCCTGCAGGTGTGATCGGGCCGTGTCAGTTTTAGCTTCGACTAGCCCTAGAGTTAAGGAGTAACACAAGATAACACACGATATATGTTGATTTAGGTAGAGAAAATTCAAAGAGAAAAGGCTTCTTTCTACCTATGTACCGGAGACTACCGTGGCGGTCGGTTAGACTATTAATACAAACTTGGTTTCTAAAACAACTCTTGAATTGATTATTGACATGTCGTATGTTTACATTCCATCAATGATCTCCCTTCGATCGAGCAGCCTTGATATCATTCATAGCCTGTTCCATTAACCACGCACAAACTGGCTGTGCATCGTTTCCGACTCGCCAACTACCTAGCACAACGCCGTGCTGTTCAAGCACCTCGCTCGCGCGATCCCAACGACGTCGCCAAAGCTCTTCGCGCTTATTTGGGAGCGGCGCAGGCGGCACGCCCGCTTCATTAGACATTGTCCTCCCAACTGATTGGTTAGATGGGGAGTTTCGTAGCCCAGAAGGAGATCCCGAGAAGTTGAGCCGGTCGCTTGCATACTGGAACCCTTGGTATGCAGCCTGGGCGGCTGCCGCTGGGTATGATTGAAAGCCACTTGCAGGGGCTGGAGTCCGAGCCGGCGTAGTTGATGTAGTTGATGTACTGGGATCTGAACTGGTTGTTGAAGACCCGGTGTTTGTGCGACGCGGAGGAGGGCGTGGCGGTAGTGGCTTGGCGCGTGTGGCTTGCGACTGACTTTGAGCGCCTGCAGAACCGTCATCGAGGCCTTTGAGCAACGAAGAAGGAGCTTTATTCGTTGATGTCCCAGCGCCGTTCTGAGAGGTTGAAGGCGAGGGATCCAAATCAATCAATGAATCTGTCTTGGGCACTCCGCGTCTGGGTGGCACAGGCGGGACTGGTTTACGCTTGGGGACCTCTTGGGCTGGGGCCGGTTTGGAGTCCCTTTCCTGCACATCGGAATGTGTAGCAACGTTGCGCAGAGAGGATGGTTTAGAACTCTTCGCTAAATCAGCTGGCGTAGATACCATGCGCAGTGCAGATGGTTTGATCGGTTTCGCTGGGCGTGGCCGTGGAGTGGTGGGGTGGGTAAGCCCTGCTGGAGGTGGCTGGTCGCCGATGATGAGGTCTGTGAGATCAATCAGATCTTCAAGGTCAAGATCCTTTGGATCTGGATCATGATAGCCTACAGGCACTGTAGAGTTAACAGTCGTGCCTCCTCGAGGAGGTAGCGTCGGTCTGTTGGTAGCGGCGTCCGAGTGGTCCACTACGTTTGGTGCACTGCGACTGCGTTTAGACTGGTCAAGATGGCTGACAGATTTGTCGAAGAACTTCTGGGTTTCTGAAGTCGTAACATCACGAATGAATACACCCAGGATCTGGCCGGGATTTGCCAAGACAATCTCAGTGTAAACCTCCAGATCAGCCTCACCGCTGTCGCCGACAAGAATGAATTTGCGTTCTGGGAAGTCGCGCAGAATTTGTTCTAATGAACCCCGCTTCCTCTCTGCGGTGGGCTCGAAGATTCCTTGAAGCATGCCCGAGTACTGTTTGAGATGGAAGGAGCCCGGAGGCAATCCCACCATCTTGAAGTACCGCTCAAGGAGAGGATACAACTGCCAGGGAGCATTCGACACATAGTGAATTTGTACACCCTCGTTGGCCAGTTTGCAGTACCAGTCGCTGACTCCTTCGACTCTAAGTTCATCTAATTCCCGGATGAAGGTGTTGCGGAACATCTCTTTCGCTCCACTGGCGATGGCTGAGTGCTTGACTGTATCATCGATGTCACTGATCAAACTGATTCCAACCGGATCAATGACCTCAATCGGCCTTGCGACAGACAGGTCCTCGGATGCCAACACGCGAATATGGGTTGGAACAAATGGTAGTGTAGCGCGAAGAGTAAAATGGCCTGATTCATCCGTCATGATATTTCGAGACTTGCTTTCATCGTCGTTGAAGAAGAACACCGTCACTGGCATGCTCCCAACTGGATTCGTCAAGAATGGTCGAAGTCTTTCCAGTAGATGAGCATTCGCCACAGATATTTCATCTTTACTTAATGGTGCAGCAGGTTTCTGCTCCATATTCGAGCCTTTCCAAGCCGGGTCTGACTCCTTCTCGGCCTTGGCGACTAATGTTTGTATCTCCTTGTCGATGTACTCATCATCTCCCTTCCCAGAAATCTTGTCGTTACTTTCGTCATTTGCGGTTCCAGTTGGTGCAGAGATCCCGCTCAGCTTCCTAGCCAGTGCAATCATCAATCGGTGCTTTCGACTCATCGGGCCCCGACCAGGAGAATAAATCCAGCCACGCACGTCAACAGCCACAGCTGCATCTTCGGTCTCCGTTGTATCCCAGCTAGGTGTGGAGAGATGATCATCCTCATAGGTTGCACCCCGGTAATCGTCAATGGTTTCTGACCACGAGTCACGTCGCGGACGTGTGTTGGTACCGGCATTCTTCTTCTCCGGCAATCTCCTAGCATAACTGGGGAAGACCACCATTTCCTCATCGCCAGACCGTGCAATTTCAACATCCGGGAATGCACCGGGGGTATTGTAGTAGTCCTCATCGTGTTCATTCCTCTGCCCCGACCATTGTGAGGTATAGGTCTGTCGTAGCTCATTTGCCGCTTTGAAATATTCGTAGACCTTCTTTCGGCGGCTACCAGGGGCAGCAGCACCATCACCACTCCCTGGCCCCCATGTTGATGAAAGTCCAGACTGCGACATCGGGTCTATCCTTGTGTCCTTCGGTCCGCGGCGGGGTTCTCGGATCGACTTCGGGTATCTTGTAGCTGGGCTGCTGCCGGCTACTGTAGTAGATTTCCACGGCCTTGACTGTCGCCGGGTTCCGAGAAGGTAAGTCACAAGCCGTCCGCCAAGTCTCCTATCGCGTGTAGCGAGTCGCGCTTGTCGCTGTACAATCGCTCGGTAGACTCGCGATTGGGCCCGGTGTCGGAGCGCGGGCAGGGTCTCGTGCCGGATGCCCCAAAGACGGGATTGGGCTTGTCTAGTTGCGTGTGCGCCAATTATCAGACGGATTATATGCGAGAGTCTGCTGGGTCGAGGTTCGCGGGGGAAGGAAGGGAAAAGGGTGGTAGGCGGGCGTCTGAAGAGAGAGGGCCTCGACCGGAGGACTGGCCAACGGAAACGTGGTTTAGGCGCCAGGGTCTCGTGTTGTATAATGTAAAATCAGGGTAACAGTATTCCGAACAAGAAAAAAGCCAAGTTGAGTATGGAGTTAGACTGTAGAAAGTTGATTCGCTGCGGGGAAGAGATCGGTCATGATTATTCAGATGCTCTCACCGCGTTGCGACCGAAGATTGTAGTTTAGTTTATATTTACGTACATTGTTTTTGATTTTTTTGTTAAAAGTACTTATTAGCATTTATTAAGCATCGTTTTTATCCATATCTTTAATATGTTGTTGCGTGGGCATATGGAACCAGGAACCAGATGTCCAGGCACTTTACGCTTCAAGTTGATGGGATGCACAATAGTCGGCAGCTTTTGCGGCATTTTGTTGGTTTGGCTAAAAAGTTCTGTGTAAGGCAAATTTCCATATACCTTTGATCTATAATGTAGCCATGAAGTCTCTTGCTGTTCAGGATCCGAGGGGGAAAAAATCGTAGACTGGATTATACAACAACTACCAAATGCCAGCCAATTAGGCACTGTCCTCGGTGTAGTTCACTTTCTTCGCACGTGAACTGCGTCGAGAAAGTGATATCGAGGCCGGAGCATTGTTCAGTTCCACTGAAGTCTCTTCAGTGTTTTCAGTCTCTTCAGACTCCGGGGTAGACTCAATCAATGAAGCCTTGCGCTTGCGAGACCTGCTCGGCGGAGGCGTGCGTTTCGTGGCTCTGGCGGTTTTTTTTACTGGCGTTTCTATCTTGATGGGTATATCTAGAGGAGCATCGTCTGCGACAGACTTCATCTTACCCTTTTTGGAAGCGCCTTTCTTGGGACTTGGTGCAGCTTTAGGCTTCACGATTTTCTTTGCTGGTCGGAGCCATTCTTCCATGCACTCGGGCCAGTAGACTCTGCCATCTGGTCCACCCATTCCGACTTCTTCGTCTGGAATGGTGCGAGGCGGCGGTATTGAGCCTTCTAAGTCCACGAAGCTCCCGTTCTTCTTGGAATTTTTCGGTGGTTTGAATGGCTGGTTCTCGTCAAGACGCATGAAGGGTATTATTTCGTTCACAAGATTGTAGCCGGGGAGTTTGAAGTTTCTCATCAACTCAAATACAGCTTGTTCTTTGTCCTTGGCCTCAATCATCAGGTCCATGGTAGGCGGACAAGGGGGTAAAGTAGTAACACGAGCACTGTGTTTGCGCCGTTGGCGCGGGGTGATGGCGGGTGAGGTTTGTTCGGAATAATGCATCTTCTGGGTGATATTCTTCCGAGACCATGTTGCTGAAATACGCCCGTACAGAGGTATAATGTCCTCGGTGCCTTCTCGGACCTTGTTGGCGTCGAAAATAATATTATGGTGGTGATAGTCGAGGACAAGGGGGATATTGAGCTCCTCGCAAATAGGCAATAGATCGTGAACGGACCAGCTAACGTCGTCATTCTCCAAAACCAATCGGTTTTTGATGTCCTGCGATAACGTTGCGTAGTTCTCTCGGAACCGATCTAGTGTAGCAGCCTTGTCACCAAAAACTCCACCCATGTGAAGGATCATGACCGCATCGCGGTCCTGCTGTGGAGGGAGTTTGAGTAACTGGAGCATCTCCGAATGATACTCGAGATCGCGAACAGAATTTTCGATAACTTCTTTCCTCGGTGATCCAAATTGAGTGAACTGGCCAGGGTGAACTGAAACCCGGTGTCCAAGTTCTGCAACCACACGTCCGACATCTGCCAGCGCCTCCGAAGCGAACGGCGCCAGCTTGTAGCCATATTCCTTGTGACTTGCAAATGGGAACATCTCACTACTAAGTCGCATGAACTTGATGCCATATTTTTCGTTCCAACGAATGATTTTGACCAAGTCACGTACATTCGCCAAGGCCAGTCCCTCGACGAAGGCTTGTCCGCGTGCAACATCGGCTGGTTGGTCGCGGTCTGGACGATTCTTGATCGGGTGTGCGGGCTGATCAGGATCTTGAAGAGGGTGTCGATTTTCGAGTATAGAGGCGATTCGACATGTTCGAGAACAGAACACGGAGGGGGTTGAATAGCGAAGGTACGTATTTAGACAAGCCTGTTCAGGTCAGAATCTAGGGTTATCAACGGGGGCTAATATCGTGCCCATCACGGTGCAGCTCACATATCCTAATCGGCCTTTCCAGGGAAGGGGAAGGTAGCTACTATTCACCGGAGGTGGTCGGCCGAGCGCCTCTTTTAGCTCTTCCGCATCAACGGGGATGTCTTCGTCTGATTCTGGGTCCAATGCAGCCTCTGCCTGACCAGCAGGCAAGTTTATATCACCATTGAGGATATCCGCCGGCTTCGCCTCCGGCCCCGGCGTCTCAGTTGCCCTGACCATATCTTCTGGATCCAGATATCTTGGTTTTCGGCCTAGATCCTGCGAATATGCACGTCGTGATACAGGCCTCGATGGGTTTAGGGGTTGCGCGACACTTTGAGCTGGGCAAGGGGAGAAGCGCAGAGCCCAGTGAGCCGCATGATGGGCATTGTGGATTGGGGCGAGCGATCTGGTTCTCGCCACAGGAATGAATTCAGGGATTATCAATGACGTATGTCGACCCTGTTGGCTAGCTTCCAAGGAATGGACACGGATAGACAGACCCTGTAGCAGCCGATGAAAAGACCGACACATTCAGCGGACTTTTGGTGGTAGGTCAAGGAGTGTTGGGGGTTTGGAGGAGTTCGTGAAGGCGGGATGGGATGTTCCACGCGCTAATCTACGCGACTCACCGCGACACTCGACGTACTCGCTCGACCTAACAACCTGAGTAATCCCAACTTCTTCAAAATCCCAATTACACATGTTCATCTCTGCGACCGGCTCGGGACCTGCTGGTCATTGATTCCTAATTTATGATTTACGTAACAAATAACCCATTGATACCTCCCCCATGTGCCCCCCCAGTCAAATCTGAAAGTGTCAGACGCACGACCCTCTTCACCTGCAGAAAGCGGCCCGGGGACGATGTGCCCTAAACAGTTGGTTAACTGTCTGCATCTGCTCTGCTACTATTTATACTGGACACATCTGAACGCCATTGGGAAAGCTAAATTCGATCGTACAACGATCCTTTTGGTCTGCTGTCTCTGTACCTTTTACAGCACAAACATTGCTGTTTTTGATATATTTGCACTGCCATACTACGTACAGAATGCCTGAAGACCTTGCTCGCTTGATTGATCTATATATATGCTCGGCTCAAGAACAGCTTCGGGGTACCCTGCAGACTTCCATGACGCTTTCTGATCGGAGCTTCACGCATGACACTGGAAGAGTGGAACACGGCTGGTGATCCGTAGGTCAAGCGAACATGGAATTTTCATTATGCGTCGCTATCTGCGAATGAATGTTGGTGTTTCATAACACTGGAGCACCTCATACTACCTTGGCCTCTGCTTCTGGCGCCGGCCCGGGAGCCTTTATCACACAGGCTAAGGCAGACATCGCGCTACTAAGCCAACCTGATTTTGCTCAAAGGCTGGCCGTGGAAAGAAAAAAAATTTTCAGCTTCTTGACGAAGCCGGAAGAAAGCCCGGTGACATCTTTATCCATGTCTGAGCTTGGAATGGACTCTCTTGTGGCAATTGAGTTAAAACAGTGGTGAGAGGCGCGCCACATTCGACTTCGATATCAGTGCCCTCAAATTGATATGAATTAGCACCATCGACATACTCCGGGGAGCATGCTACTCGTGGCATGCTTAAACTGTTCCATGGTGTACAAGAACAAGCCGATTGAGCACCATGGAGTAGTTATAAATTCCAGATGTGAGTGAGGTTGGAGACGTATCAAACGAGCAAACTAGGGACATAAAAGTGGTCAGAGATAACGGACAAGTCTCGCCACCTTTCACATTATATGCACCCCTGAAACACAAGAATGTTGTGGCTTAGAAGTGACAACCTAGTAATTTGAACTATAGTGCATCAACTGTTTCTGATTGTTCGTTTTCTTTTCAGACTTGATACGATACCTCGTGCTGAGGAAGTCGAAACATCATTGTCCAAATTCCCAATGACACAGCCAGCATGGCGAGTAAGACTGGCTGCAGCACCGTCACCCCCTTAGCCTGAGCAATGGCGCCAATCATGAATGGGAAAACAGCACCACCGCCCATAGAAAATGCAGCCGCAAATCCAATAGCAGCAACGTGAAGATTCTTCGGTAGCAATCTTGTCGCCACAATCACGACTCCTAGGAATATAGTCCCCATGAAGAACCCAACAAATGCAACCGCAACCGCGGACACAATAAACTCCGGCACGAGCCAGAAGATGAGCTCAAGAGCAATTGCAAGCAAGATATATATAGCAATAGATAACTTCTCTCCAATTCGTGGCGACATAAACCCTAGCACGAATCGACTAACTGTAATGCTAAGCCAGAAGCCTATCTCTGCCATTCCAGATTGAAATGGGTCGCCGTGTCGGACGTTCGTTATAAAGACAATAATCCAGCCACCGATTGCTACCTCAATTCCACCATAAAGGAAGAGGAAGATGGCGTATATCCAGGTGACCTTATATGTGAGGGCAAGGCGTATTTAAGAGAAAGCTCCTCCTCTGCCAGGGAAACTAGGATTCTCTTCTTGATATTTACTGCCGGTTTCAGCCTAAAAGGCTCTAGTGGAGTAAATTAGCGCGATAACAGCTGCTCCGGTCTATGTTTCACCATTAGTTTGTCGATGTGCAGTGGTTTCAGGGTGAGATAAAAGAAAGATACCATCAAGTAGTAATAGGAGTACCATTCCCATCCAGCTTTGGTGATTAGACTCGTAGCAACGAGAGGACTGATAGTGGCCCCCACGCCATAGAACCCTTGGAAGAAACCTAATACTTCATGCGAGTTGGCCATGTTCCCGATCCACACATTCCACGCTGCATTGTGAAATCCACTCCCCAAGCCAACCAGTATATACATAATCACCAAAACGTGGCACTCACCTTCCATATGGTTGCCTTGGACTCGTTCCATCTTGGTGCGACGTTTACTGCATGTAAAGGTAGGGTTTCATCGGTTTCAGAAGTCGTAGCTTCCGGTGTATATTGGTATCCAGGTTCGGCTGGTGTTGGTGGCCATGACGGCGAGCTCGAGCTCTCAATTCTGCTCATTTCTGGTGGTGTCACTTTCAAGGTTGATAAGTTGAAGATGGCAGAAGCGTGAGATTGAGGGGCTATAGCCTATGTGAGACATTCATGACATGCGGGGGTGCCAACTGGCGAATGTAACCCGACATTCTACATGTGTTGATTTATAGAGCTATCTCTGCCCATAAATGGGGTTTATGATTTGTCTCTATTTGCAGTTTTACTAATTGTTTTATAGGACTGTAAACTGTATCTTCACGTCTAATCAAAACGGACATAAATCATAGGGGAAGTTCCATGGCGGCATTCCGAAACTTACCTAGAACCCTAGAGGCCAAACGATGATATAAAAAGCAGTCAATGGCGCCAAGATCGAAGAGGTAGTAAATAACTTAAAGCCCTGTCAATCTTCAAATCTTGTCAATCTCAAAAAGGAGAATAGGAACATAATAAATGCTGGTCACGTGGTGGTATTCGCTCCATCAGCGGGTGTTTACCCGACCTCGGTTGTCTTGAAGTCTTCAACCTTTCCATCTTGGGAAAAAAAAAAGACACGTCTCATCAGCATTTTCAAGTTGAAATGGCCACAATTTCGCACAACTCCGCAAAAAAGCCAAATCTAAAAGAATTCCTTCAGCCTCTCCGGGTCGAACTCGAGACCTTGTATGACTTGTCCTGTCGGCTGTCATCGTCTTATAAAAAGTTGGCCGCGGAATCTTTAGAACACTTTATTCCAACGGCTCTTACCTGTCTTCCCACGGGTCATGAAAAAGGACGCTATCTTGCTGTTTATTTTGGGCTGTCCTACCTTCGTGTGGCCTTCATCGACCTCTTGGGAGATGAACATGTCGAAGGACATGCACGCGTACGGCGCACTTTAGAAAAAGCATGGCCTATTGAAGATCATCTACGAAAGGATCATTCTATTGATCTCTTCACATGGATTGGTGACTGTATCGCCGAGGTGGTGGCAGACAGACTGGCCAACCCAAGTGAAGAGCGGGTTGATCAAATAACGACAGGTATTTCATTTTGCCTACCTATAAAGTATAGTTGTCACCCTCATAATAGGCTATCTGTTGCTGTGACTAATATAGTCTAGACAAGATTCTCTCGATGAAGCGATCTTGATGCCAACAGGGAAAGGCTTTTCTCTAAACTCAGACCTCAATCTCCGCCAAGCCTTGCTGAATGGATATGAACGCCATACATATTCAACTCATGGAGACGAAATGAACATGCCTGCTAAACGTCGCAGGCTGTTTTCTCTTCCTAAATTGAAAGTTGCAGTCATGATTAATGATACGACAGCGACCCTTGCTTCATTGGCGTACTCCATCCCTTCCTTGCCCAACACCCGTGTTGTTATGGGTCTGATCGTGGGCGCGGGATGCAACACGACCGTTCCCATGAAACTTTCCAATTTGCATAAATCCAAGACTAAAAGCATTCTTGAAAAACATCCCGATGCACAAGAAACACTCATCTCGACTGAATGGACTCTCTCCACCGCAGCGGCTTCTTTCGACGAGCTTGGTATCCGAACTGAATGGGACTTTCAGCTGGATCGAAATTGCAAAAGACCTGGTTTCCAGCCAATGGAATATATGGTCGGCGGTGGATACACTGGCGAGCTCGTCCGTATCGTTTGTTATGATTGGTTCCATGGAGTTTTGGGAATACAGCGCTCTAACTTGCCGCTAAAATTGGTTGAGGAATATTCTCTTTCCACAGACTATCTCTCCCTTGTTGTTGCCTCTTCTCTGTCCGATGAGCTCCTGGCAAGCGAGCTGTCCAAGACACTCCAACCATCTCCTGAGAGTCATTGGACCTGGTCATCTGAATACGCCCGCGATATTCGAGCCATTGCATCAGCTGTACAAGATCGAGCGGCTTCTTTGGTGGCATCTGCGGTTGTTGGTCTCCTGGCCTGTACCGATGAAGTCCAACTGTGCAACACGGGGCCCAAGTGCACCAATGGAGAAAATATCAAAACGGAAGCTGGAGTTACTAAACAAATGGACTCCAAGTCTGTCTCATCGTCAACGCCAGGTTGGAATAGCGGGCCTGAGGAGCTCGCTGTGGCTTTCTCGGGTGGAGTGATTCAACACTATCCTCACTATAAAGAAACTGTACAGAGATACATTGATCGACTGCTACTTCGAGCTGGCCCTCAAGTAGGAGGAAAGAGTGTCTTCTTGCGGGAGGCCAGTGATGGCGGGATCATTGGAACTGGTGTCCTTGCAGGAACGGCGTCAGGGGAAATTGGGGAAATCAAGGTTACTCCTAACTAAAGGCATCAACTTCTCCCAATGTTATAGTTATTTAAATGCATAATTACATACATCTCGCATTTTTCTCTCTGGGCTTCACCCACAAGAGCAAAAGAAGCCCCATCCCGCTTGTTGATTGAACAACTTGTTAATGTCATTTGAATCGAAGACCTACTTCAAAAATCATGTAGACCCCCGTTAATTAACTTTTGATTGCCAAAAGCCTCAAAATCTTAAGATTTGCCAATAAATATCAGCCCTACATGGTCAGAACCCGCCAAGAACGCTGATCGCAAGACTTTTCCTTTCTTTCCCTCGTGACAATCCACCAGAAACAAATAGTCACAGGGAAATTCTTCGATGAGAGCGTGTTTCTTCCATTGATTATGGAGGTTAGACTAACACTGGCGATAGCTTGCCGTCACATTCAATGCAGACCAATGGACCGAGGAAAGCAACATCATGAAGCAGGTTTTGCAGAATTTCTGAAAGGAACCCGAGAACATGGATGGGAAATGATCATGCTCACGACCATGGCTCTGGAAGGCGCAAAACAAAGCCTACAGGCAGTGAGGGAGTTCCTACGATGGGCAAAATGACCCTAGGTGTGTATCCGTACCATACTGCCGAGATCTATGAACAGCCAGAAGCACAATATATCAACGAGCTACGCGAACTAGGTAAAACTCTTCTAGCTAAGAACCCCTCGCCGCCTGCTGCGCGTGGGGAAATGGGGTTGGACTACGAGTACCTGGATCGGTCTGACAAGGAAACGCAGCAACGCGCATCCCGTGGGCAATTAGAGCTGGTCGTGCAAATTCAATTGTCGCCGTTCTTGCGTCTACGTAAATCAGCTCGAGACTTGTTTTTCATCTTTAAGCCTTTTATGCCAAGTCTGCGGCGAGGTGGGTTGGTGTATTGTTTTGCGGAGACGAAAGGGGGATGCTCCAGCTCGTGGAACTGGGTCTTGAGATTAGCGTCAGCGGCATCTCGTTCCAAACGGACAAACAGTTGGAGATGGCTAAAGATATTTCATTAGATAAGTTGCTACTGGAGACTGATGCACTGTAGTGCGAGGTCTTGTTTCATGATCCCAAAATTGCGGCTTACCAAGAAACTGCGAGGCCAATGTCGGCGAGTCGGAAATACAACAAGTTCATACTAGGGCAAAAGTTCAAAACTCGAGATGAGAGGTGTTATACAGAGCGTGTGGTTTTGGTTGTGGCGAGTTTGAAAAGTGTTGCTATAGAAGAAGTAGTTAAGGCTGCTTGAAATAACAGCAGTCGGATGTTAAGGTGAGGAATATATTTCTGAAGCAACGCAGATAATTACAACCAATGGACAGAGCTTGACAGAATTTTTTAGATTTATTAACTAGGCTACTTGGGATCATTTGAGCTCGAGATATTCAAAATCCATTCGGAAGGTGTTGAACTATGTAGTAGAGCAATGCACTGTGTACCTCGAAGGGCAGATCCCGCAGCAACAAGCTTTTGCCCACGCCATGAACACGACCGAAATGAATCTTGATAGATGAACGTGGATAGATGTAAACAAATCCCTTGGTTTAGGGAATCTTGATTGGTGTTTAGAGTAGGCATGCAGGGGGGGAGACAGGGGTTTGGAACACCCCTTAGGGCTTGCCCGGCCTTGAGGCCGAGCCCCAAACTGGTTCTACTGCAGAGCCCACAATTGGCCCAAATAACTAGATAGAATTAGCTTTATGCGGATTCCAGGGCTTGATTGTCGGATATTTGACATTTATAAATAATTGTGACGCGGCCTTTTTTGGTCTTCCGGCACTATTTCGAGATTCCTAAAGAGAACTTAGCCCACAGAGATTAATGCACGTTGGAATGAAGGAAGATATGGTGCCTTCTAGTTCACATTCGATCCCCTAAGTACCCATTGCGATTAAAATCCAATTGCCCCTCGAGTCTTTGCCACTAAGCAGCGGGGTTTGCTTTGCTGGTGACCTGAGGATGTAAGCATAACGCTGGGATACGATTTGTGTGAGTTTTCGGAGGCGTGTATCGAGATAGAAGATTGATCCATTGATTTTTTTAGAACTCAATGTCAATTATGGTGCCTCAACTTCTTGTGCGAAGACAAGCAAATTTGACGGCACAGAGCAACGGTTTGTTGACATTCTTTACGTTGCGAGGGCCATTGCTAAACTATCATCGCATGGAAAAAAGCCGCAACATGATGGTATCTGCCATTCCTCTGTGGAGTTATGTGGAATGTTATTGACAACTGTCTATATATTTATACTAATTGCTGTCAACCTCTTGGAATTCATTCTCTTTCCCAAGCCTCTACACTCTCATAATTGACCTTGCTTGTTGACGTGTCTGGTGTTGAATCAAGATATCAAACGCCTATACACACAAAGTTCTTGAGCACGTTGTAAGTAAAGGACTGGTGACTGCTTCGTTCTTTCCTTTGGCACTCCCTCGATGTTTCTAATATATCCATTCAGACTAACAAGCGTTATAGATACACGTCAATCAAAATGAAGGGCACATTCATCGTCTCAGGCCTTCTGGCCGCTACTGTCTCAGCTCACATGCAATTGAGCAAGCCATACCCTATCCGCAGTCCCCTCAACAAGGACGCCAAGGGTGAGAAGGACTACTCTTACACCAACCCTCTCTCCACATCCGGTAGCGACTACCCATGCAAAGGCTACGCCAATGATGAGTTTGAGGCCGTGGATACGTGGCAACCTGGCTCCTCGCAAGAGATGACGTTGGAAGGAAGTGCTGTCCATGACGGCGGCTCTTGCCAGCTCTCTCTCACTTATGACCGGGGTAAGACATTCAAGGTCATTGAGTCGATCGAGGGTGACTGCCCTATTGCCAAGAAGTACCAATTTGATATCCCCTCGGACGCTCCAAGCGGGGAGGCTCTCTTTGCTTGGACGTGGTTTAACAAGGTCGGCAACCGTGAGATGTACATGAACTGTGCTATGATCACAATTGGTGGCTCCAGCAACCGCAACGCTACTGTCGACTCCGAGTACCGTGAGGCCAAGGAGGCCCCCAAGCAGATGCTTCACGAGGAGACCACTGAAAAGGGTCCCAACAACAAGGCAATCGACCATACACCTAACGTCAAGGCCAATACCCAGACCACAAACGCCAAAAGCAGCTTCGATAGCCTTCCTGATCTCTTCGTTGCCAACGCCAACCAGGCTGGCCACTGTGTGACCATTGAGGGCCAGGCAGTCCACTTCCCCAATCCCGGCCCCAAGCTCATCGGCAAGGCCGATGGCCCTGGCTACAAGTGCTCCGATCATGCTCCTTTCCTCGATAGCACATCCGACTCCAAGTCAAACCCCTCAACCACCACATCCAAGGCAGAGAAAAAGCCCGCCGCCACCAGCACCTTCACGTCCGAGAAAAAGCCCACTACCACGAGTATCTCCGCTATCACCACCAAGACTGTCTCTAAGGTCGCCCAACCATTCGGTACTCCGTCCGCTACCCCTGACTCTCGTGAGCTCTCCACGGGGGCTTCATCCAGCAACCAGGTTGTCAACAACGTCGGTCAAGGGTCTTGTCACTCTGGTGACCTCATCTGCTCTCCCGACGGCTTTTCCTTTTCCCTGTGCACCAACGGCAAGCCCGTCTACATGGGCTCTGTCGCGGCTGGCACTGTTTGCCGCTCCGGCGCCATTACTGCCCGCCAGTAAATTTCTACATTTTTCTACTTTTACTTCTCTTGCCGATTGTTTTTTTTTTACATCCCAGTGGATATTTCAGGGTATACCAGACCATAGACTGAATTAGTCGAGTTCATTTCGCTCGCAACACTCAGTCTTTGGACTTTGACAGTTGATGTCCTTCTTCGGCCTGGCTTTTGGGCACTCTACATTGTTCTTATTTTTTACCCATGACCTGTTAAGCGATGAGCTAGTTGATGTCCCTATGTTGACGGCGTTGTTATGTCGACATAGTTAATGAATCCGCGTGTTAATTTAACTTTTGGACCTGCTATGCATCTTTTCCCTCCAACAATCATCTACGCAGCATGTAGTTTTTTTTTCTTAGAGTACATGTCCCTTATTCACTCAGCACAATGGGCTTGTAAAGCGTGATAGTGATGTTGAAATTAACTTCAACTTCATGGGGCATACCTCGAAAGGGTTCATGGTTTGACTCACGGAGGTTCGAAGTGAGGGTTGTTTCACCACAAACTTGTTGCAGGCAAAGAAGGGAAATGTGAGATCAAAAGGTCATAAGAATATAGCCTGAAACTCATATAAAACATGTCAATTATCTTTCTCAATCAGTACACAGGGATTGAAAGAAGTAGGGTGCTCAAATTTTCACTAATAATCTTCATCGCCCAGGCCGCATAGACTTGCGGCTGCCGGCACCGCCTTCTGGGGCCACGGGCTCGGAGGTGCCCGGAGATACTCGTTCCCCGATCCCCGCGTTTAGTCAACCCCGCGACTTTGTTTACTTCTCTCTCATCTACCTCGATCTCTAGCATCTCACAGATTTCACTCATCTCAGTGGCTTTATCATTTGATAAAGCCAGGATAGCTCTTCCAACTTCAATTCCTACCTTGCTCCCATATTCTTAACGGCAAATCTTCTGGTGGAAGTTTTGACCCGAAGTGCCCATTTGGAAGAGATCAATGGCCCATGGTTCGGGTTCATCAAATGCCCAACTGTAAGTGCAACGTATTTTTACTAGTCTGCTGTGATTACACAAATTCAAACACTAACGCAGATGCTCTGTATTAGACAGGTGATCTTCGTGCGACACACTTCGGATGACTCGCCACGCCACATTGACCGTAAGGTTTTGCCGGTCATGATCTGTGGAATGCCGAAATTACGACAAATTTCACAAGAGCCTAAAATTTGATTGATCGGGAACTCCCGTCCCGATACTCATCGTGAGCGAGTATATGTGAAGCTTGATGCCATCCAGACCATCAACCATTCTTCGCACTGGCTGCCGACCTAGTGGCCAACATGGAATACAGCTCTGAGAAACTTTCACGGTCTGAACTATCAAGAAGACCGCTGCAGAGCGAACGAAGGTCGCTAAAACAAGGTCCATACTCAACATTGAAATAACTGTTGCAACCATGATGGCTGTTGATTCGCTACCAAGGAGCGACTAGGGCTCTGAGGAAGTCTGCACGGTCTTACCTATCAAGGAGCAGGTTGAAGAACAGAATGAAGGCTTCGGATAAAAGACCACTCTCAACATTCGCATTTCCCATGCACTCTACGTTGATACTCTTTCCATGTCTTCTGTCAAGACTACGGTTGCCTTGATGAATCAGAACAACACTCGATCTATATTTAACACTACACCCAGTATGTCGAGAGTGATGCTTATACTTCTGGAAAGAGCAAGTCAATGGCATCCAAATTATCTATGTCGGGATGCACTTGCATCCACATCATCTCACTGTGTCTCCCATATTTGTCAGACGGACCAGCTGGACTCGCTTGCAACAGAAAATGTCCTTGGCTTTCGCTCAACAAAGACCTTTGTATTTTTGAACCGCGATTTGGATCGTGCGAGGCATTGGATCCTCGCAGGAGTGGAGGCCTTGGAAGTTATAGGCTGCGTCATACACCATATCTTCCGGTAATTGTCAAATTTGATGGGATGCAATTCCAGACTCCCTATGGGCCAAAAGCTCTTCAGCCAGGCATTTCTCGGAGTCTGCTGCCTTCGAAACGATTGACGAGAAGTCTACGGTAAGCACAGATATATTCTTCCAGGTTGACCAGCGGTGGCGGGAGACCTGCTTCATAGGGACCGGTGTTTTGGTCGCCTGTGTAATTCTCGTGCGGGATTTCTTCCAACTTCTACTCCAGAAAAGCCCCGAAAAGTTCTACTTCGCATTCAATCAAACCATTTGAGACGGGTGATGTGATGTGGACGCTGCATTTGTCTGGCTCAGACCAGACTAGCGTCCGCTTCCTTCGAGTTCTTAACTACCTCTACGAGGAGTGCCTGACTCAGGCCGACTTTGAACTTACGAGATCTAGGATCGTAGGAAGACACTCATGGCAATCGGTACATCGTTCGTTGCTAGAGCAGAAGATCAGATTCGCTCTTCAACTTCCTGCGGGCATGTTACAAGCGATCTTCTTGAATACTGCTCCGGCACTGTGCATTTCACAATTCCGTGACGTCGCTGAAGTATATGGTCATCGGACAGACTGTGTACTGCACGTGCTTTGAATGGAAATCATGTGTGAGGAATGGTCGCTCAGGCGATTCATGCCCTGTCCTATCTCGTCTCTGGGACAGAGTTCAAATAAAGAATTCCCAGATCATGCGGCATAGTGATGCTGCCAGTCCTTGCCTCGAGTCATTTTATCCCGAGGCCACTCTGTGTTCTTGTTCTGGATAGACAGAGATGGCTGTCTGGTATCCTCTCTTTTCTAACACAGAATTTCTGGAACAAGCAGGTGACCTTGTGATAATGGGATTCGCTCGCAAGTGGTAACCCTGCAACCGATTTATCCACTCTACAACAGTATGCTGCGAGAATCCGAGCTAGCAGAAGGAGGGATGCAATTCGTGAGATCTCCTTGATGTTGGGTTCTCAAAGTGCTTGCCCAGCTCATCCACGCGGAGTTGCGGGAACAACCAGGGAATTTTGTGCCATGGGGCTCCGGAGACTTTCTCTCTCTCGCGATCGGACCAAGTGTTAGTTCCACGGGGGAAAAGTGTGATTCTGGATTCATCCCTGGTACAGAGTTCTGAGGATAAATTCTGAGATCTTGAGACATAGAAACGCTGCCTTCTCTTATCCTGGGTCTTGGTATGCGGCCTTCTATTGCTTCCACAACAGAGTTCCGCGAACAACCAGAAAACGTCATTTCCCTCACGGTCCAGAGAATGAGCTCCGCGGGCAAATAGGCAACCATGTGCATGTATGGTCTGCTCTGAGCTCTGGAGACCTCATATCAATGGCGGTTTAGAGAAAGACGGTCGCTGATAATCCTGTCTTGGGTTATAGGAGGCCTGATCACCAAGCCGACCCCTTGGTGGACGTTGATGGTATAGAATGTGCACGAGCCAGTGTCGCCCACAACCCTCGTGGGACGTTCTTCCAAGTGAACTTGTTACAAACCAAACCAAATCCCGCCTAGTCCAATCTTACCCCAGAGTTTCGAGGCTAGTGTCAGCCTCGCAATCGGTGATTCTAAAATTGTTTTGAGTCAGCTGTGTTTTGCACTAGGAATTTCATATAACCCAGTTCGCTGCCCTTCATTTGAGCTTCCTTTCGTGTCCATTTAGTAGAGCGCATTGGAATAAATTTCAAGTTATTACCACCCTTTTGGCTTATCTGGTTTTTCTAATCTTTCCAATGTATGATTAGCAACCTCGTGAGAAGATACTCGACTTCTTAGACAACCTTTCTCATGTAGTCATGGATGTCCGAACGAGGCAAACAGTATCGTAGGGGACATAATCGGTGACTGACGTGCCAGAGTAGCTTACTGGTATGTAGCATCAACATAATCTGCGCCTCACATAGGTTGTGACGAATTACAAGCAACACTTTTTCATCACTCCCAAGGTCAATCTAAAGGAAAATCAGCCATTTGTTCTCCACATGATCGAACCCGGTATGTTGCCATACCTACCTAGGTAGACGCATGCGGAAAGTAAGGCTGAATGTCATTGTCACATTACGTCCAGGAACATGAAAATCAAATCTCGATCCTGGCGAGGATCTTAGATGTAGGAAAATGTTTATAAAGTAGTGTATTGATTAATATTAAAGTTGTGACCAGCTAGTCTCGAGAGACCCAAGTTCTGCTCGCCAGATATCCTCCATCATTTTGTACAATCCAATCTAATCACAAACATAGCAGTGGTATCTCGGCTCTCAAATAACACAAAAGGGTCATGGAATCATCGGCCGGTGCTCTTGCACCGGTCCACTCAGATCAGGATACTCGGGACAGCAAATATACCACACCAGCAACCTAGATGTTGCCAGTGTACGCCGAATTTCTATAGCCATAGCCACCCGCAGCCGGGGCAGCAGCCGGAGCATTGGCTACGTTTTTGTTCTTGCCCCAAGAGTTGAACCAGCCTTTCTCGATCTTGGGCTCGGCGCCCATCTCGACATCATAGGGGGTTGGGTGGCCGGGCAAAGCATCGGCACCGCCAGTAGCCTCGGGGACGTTCTTGTTGCGGCGCCAGAAGGCTTGGCGACTGCCGTGGGTGTAGCCGTTGGTGGGGGAAGGACCGAAACGCTTCTCGCGCTTGTGGTGGCGGGCGAGAAGGATCTGGAAGAGGATAGAGGTCAAGTAGAAGAAGCTGGGCGAAAAGTTAGCATGGTCCGAGTAAAAGTTATTATCAGCAATCGAGGATCAACTCACATTCCGATAATCGCAACTGCAAAGACGACCTTTTCCAGTTTGCAGGCCATGCCGAATTTCAGACTCCTGGAAGCAGTGTCGTCGTTGGCGTTGCCCGTGCCCATGGGTGTGTCCACTGTTCCGGTGCATTTGCCGACACCATCGCGAGTCAGGATGGCGATGGCGACCATCGCGCCAACAAAGCATACGTCCAGTGCAACACCCAGGAATGCAAAAAAGGCTACACCACCCAGACAGCAGGTGAGAATGATGCCGAACAGACTGTAGACGGTCGCTGCGCCTGCTAAGCCTTCAACGGCTTTGATCCATGTCGCGATGGTCTGGTCATTCCTGGACAAGACGGCCAGGAAATATGAGAAGATGCCGAGAATGACGGCAGCATCAAGGAACTGCAGAACACGCAGTCCGAGGTTAAAAAACCGGAGGATTACCCCACCGGCTCCCATGTCGTATGAAGTGGATGATTGTTTGTGATATAAAGGTGTCAGTAGCGACCGCGTGGTCTAGGGAAGAATATATGAAGAAACTAAAACTCAGGCAACAGGATTTGAGCGAGTTATAAAGGAGCAAGATAATTGATGATCAGTGGCACTACTCCACGTCCTGGGAGAAGCTCTCAGCTCAGTGGCCGGTCGTCTGCGCCACACTCTAAATGACCCCAGATGACCCCACTCAGTGATGTCAGTTCCATGGGTGACCTCCAAGGTTCCGTCTCCGGTTAGAGAAGTCGCCACCCTGTCAGGTGAGAACAAAAACAATTAAAAATTAAAATGAATGCACCAGCCACACTGCCACAATTTCAACACATCATGACCCTTTATGTGATCCATAGATCAGTTCAAAGTGTACTATTTCTGGATATTATTGCTGTCTATTTTTGGTGTATTCCAGTCTTCACAGTTTAGTGACCTTGAACTCCACTGATGCGAGGTATTCATCAAGGTTTTCAGTTGAAGATAAAGTTAGAAAGAGCTACAATACACTGAAACTAGCGCAGCTTAAGCTATAGTGTAAAGTAGTTTAATATGCTTCGACATGACTTTCATATACCACTACTACTGGTATCATCTCACTCACCAACACCGCTGTTTCTCGGCACAATCAAGTAACCTGTGTATGTAGTTCATGTGTCATTGGCCCTTACAGGTGGCTGTGTTGCACTGCCGTACATTGCCCATTGTAACCTTCTCCATTGTACGAACCCGCCACGTTGAAAATGACGTCTGCACCCACCCGAATCTTCTGCTGGGTCTTCTGCGCCACACCCACTTGCCATGTACAAACATTACAAACACACACGAGGTATACTGGGGAATGTGTCATATTAAAATTGGGTCTGCCGCATATGGAAGGTATATCATCATCTTGGTCAGATAAAGTTTGTGGGGGTAGCAAGAACGAGGTGCGGTCCAGCAGGCATGAGGACGAATATCTGCCCAGATGCTAGGCTGTGTAATCAGGGATAACTCCGGGCTAGCCTGTGTTACCCAAATAATCTCAAGGGCATGGTGCTGCTGCTGCTTGGGAAGGACGGCCTTGGTCACGAGTAGATTCGCGATCCCGATCTAGATAAAGAGCCTAGTATCGCGTATCGCGCATTAGTGGATAAAGCGTATCACACCAATGTGAGTCGAAGAGTGGCATCACTGCCGTAGTACAGACGCTTGGGCATAGCTGATACCCCCGTTGCCTAAAAGCCTGTACAAATCGAGGAAGCCTTCGAGAAAGGTCAGAAATATGATCAACAACGCACGATGATGAACTTCTAAACGTATCTTCTAACAATGAACCTATTAAGATCTCATGTCTCAACTCACATTTTACTTCATTGAGGAACCGCGGGATTAAGAGCGATACAATCCTCGGCAAAGGCCTGAGAGACTGCATGGTAGCTTCTTATCGAAGCCGGCTGACAGCAGATTCTTCAGGAGTCTTCCTGACGTTGTTTTTCTTGTTCAACGAAAGCACGGAGAATCGAATCCAGTCCTTCATTACGGCGGGCGAGTAGCATCACATCAGACACATTGACGGTAGATCTCCCAGCGTGTCTGGATCAGAAAATGAGGTTAGCACACTTCTTTTTGGATGTACTATCCCATGGCAAGAAGAGGAACAAATGGAAACAATTTCCCACTCATTCGCAACAACAGTGCCTACTTACTTCGCAAAGGATTCTAGATCCTGGCTGATCGTCTCTGCGAATAATCAGTTACCCAAGACAAAAATCTGGAAACTTGACATAAAACAGTGTCACATACCTATCTGAGCCCAAACCATCTCGGTCAAGGCACCGATGAACTGTGGAGTGGCATTGACGCCTAGCTTGATAGTCTCCTCATCCACAATCTTGCCGATGGACAACCACAGCGCGGATTTCAAACGCTACACAATAGAGTTAGCCAGGTATATGACAAGGGCCTACTGACACTGACCTCCTCCAAGCTAGCCTCTTCAGTCTGCTCCATGGTGATGAGAGATGATGCCAGACAACAAGCCGAGCGCGTGTATAAAAACCAACGACATCTGATTGGCCGCCGACGCGTCCGCGGATTAACGGCTAATCCGGCACACAGGCCCATTTCCCGTTGCGGGAGCCGCGGAATATCAAAGAAGCGCAAAGCAATCGCAGGTCCCGTCAATAATTAATCCCTCAATTCTTAATATTTTTACAAATTACAAATAATCTTTTTACAAATTACAAAACTCTCTACTTTACTCTTGTCTACCTCTGGCTGTCCTCTTCTACAACCTCCCACCCCATTCCGCGGGTAGCCACCGAGCTCCCACCTCTCCCTTCCAAACCCTTCAAACTAAAACTCAAACACACCACATCATCCACAATGTCCACACCCCAGTCAGATCTGAGCGATAAGGCCGCGGCCGCCGCCAACGATTTCTTCGGCCAAATCTACGCTTTAATCGAGTTGGTCGTGACCCGCTTCTTCAAAAATGGCTACGCCTCCATCGCGCAGATGAGCGGCAAGCGCTGGACAAAAGTTATCGGCAGCGTGATCTTCTACCTCCTCATCCGGCCCTACATCGAGAAGACGTTCAAGTGGATGCACGACCGTGACCGTCGCAAGGAGAAGGAGAAGCGTGAGAAGGAGAAGGCGCAGTTCGGGAAAGTCAAGGTGTCGCCGAATTCGCTCCGTGCCGGTGGCGATGGTGGCAAGGGGAAGGTCCTTGGTGAAGTCGATAACACGGATGATGAGCTGGAGGATGAGGAAGATCTTATGGCGGCTGCTAGTGGTGTTCCTGAGTGGAATGACATGGCCCGCAAGCGTCAGAAGAATTATATTAAGCGTGTCAAGAAGGATCAGCGCGCTGAGGATTTGAGTCGGGATCAGATTATGGAGTTGTTGGATTGGAGTGAGGAGGAGGAGGTGGATGTGAAGGTCAAGAAGGATCTTTGAGATTTGAGTCGTCTTGAGTCTTTGGGTTGTTCTTATATGTGTGTGTGTGCATTGCATGGTCGATGGGGTTTTTGCTTGTATTTTTATCAGTAATTTAATATGACCTCCACGGCCCCTTTGGCTTTTAAGTGAATTTTCCGAAATTTCCCATAGCATCCGCTTTAAAGAACTCTGTGCCTTGCACAACGACGTATACTGGGAAGTCATAAAATCTACTATTTGCACCTAAAACATGCATCCAATCCAGTCATATCCAAGCCAGGACTTTTATCCAAGCCCTTATAGGATCCTGCCATCACCACATCTTATCTGTATTCATGAACAGTTCGTAACATGTCACCAATGTCCCAAGAGATAAGTACCTCACAAGAGATTAGTGAAGTCTCCGCAAGGCCTCAATCATCCTCTTGACCTCCTTAACGTCTGAGGAGCCAACTTCCTGCACAATCTCCTCTTGCATGCTCGGTGTGCAGTTCAAGAACTGCTCAATAAGCTCGCCGTCCACGAACCGGTACGGTGCATCAGCGCTGCGCACCGTAGTTCTGAAGCTGCGGAACTTGTCGAATGACAAATTACCCAGTGACTTGACTTTTTTGGATAGAGCAACTTGCAGGGTCATGAGGAAATCTTGATGTTCGGGGTTAATAACGGCGAAGAGGAAAATAGAGCCCTCGACCTTTGAATAGGTTAGTTAGTTAAGGGGCCTTTTCATACCAATCAACCCTGTCAATTGGGGTAACTTACTGTTGCCATGAACGCCCGCGGTGTCACCATGACGTTGGAAAGTTGGGGAATATTAACTGGTCGGATACGATTAACCATCTCCCCTAGTGAAATTTCGCTAGTAGGGATCAGCCTGTGCTTGTCCTGGGCAGTGACGCCATTCATATTCCGCGAGAGAACGATGAGGTTTCCTTCAGCGTCGCTCTGGAGGAATGTCTCGTCCCCAACGCAGGCAATTGCTGTGCTCCAGACAGTCTGATAATGCCGACCGACTTCGATCAGCTTGGCGGGCTCACCAGCGTGGCCCGGTGTATACCTGACAAGGCAAAGGCTCTTCATGAGATCTCCCACAGCGATTAGGTTGTCGACGACAGTTACGTCGACTGGTGCGGTGGAAGTCCGGTATGCAGCGAGCTTCTCGAGCTTCATAGGTCCAACATTATTGATTTTGACTCTATACACAACGACCTGGATATCGTCAGTAGAAAGTTCAACCATACAGTCGATTAGCACTTACGGTCTTAACAAGTGCCGCAACAACACAATCGCCCATCATAGCGAGAGCCCGACAGGCGCCCATGACTGGTAGCTCAGCGACTTGGCTCAGCTTGCGGCCATGGTCGACTTCTAGAATGAGGATCCGCCCGCGGATCGATTCCTCCTGGTCTTCGTCTGCGAATGCCGTACCGACAATAAATCGGTCCATCATGATCTCCTTTCCATTTTCATCTTTTCCTGCCGGGAGCTCAGCGCGAACAACACTCTCCACCAATTCGTCAGGGCCCAGTTCCAACGCATCCAGACGCCGGAACATGATCTCATCGGCAAGGACAAAGTGGCTTTTGACAACCTCGGCGCCATTCTCGAGCTTGCGATCAATCGTGCCGATTCCAAATGCTTTCTCGGAAGGGGAGTATGCAACACGACGGACAGTCGAGCCCATTGGTAATGTTTGAATTTGGGTTGTGCGCTCTCTGTCAACCAGCGCGATCTTCAACTCTGTCTCGGTTGCCACAGCGATTGAATCTGGGAATGCCTCCGCGTTCAAATGGCACACCCGGGATGCGCCCTCGGAGTTCACTGCAGAGTAGATGATCCGGCCCTCGGAGCCGTAGATCAGGCTGGGATTCTCGCAGGTAGCGAAGACGTTGTATAGGCCATCACCCTTGGGGAGTTTCTTGAATGTTGGTTGTTCGGAACCAAGAATCAGCTTGTTCATCTCACTTAGTGAGTAGTCTTGTGTGTTTAGGGAGAATGTAATGACACAGCCATCAGCCATAGAGATGAAGAGAGTAGGCTGCCTGTCTGCGAGCACTTCGGCTACAAGAACTGATCGAGGGAAGCTCTCCCCTGTAGGGCCTAGGGATTGTGTTTGAAGAACAGCAAAGTCCTTAATAGCCAGTATTGATACCTTGGCTGATTGTGGGAATCCTGCGATGAACACCCCTGTTGGCGTTGATGGGACAGTCAGACCAGAGATTTGCTGGTCGGCGCCGAGATCCTTCTGCGTAATTACTTGGATATTGTCCCTGATATCAAAGGATGCCACAATCTGGCCACTGATAACGAGAACCAGATGGTCCTCGTTGGCCGAAGCGGCAGTGATCAGCTTCTGGTCCTGAGGTGCCCATTCAAATGTCACCATTCCACTTTCTAGATCAGCCACCAGCACTCGCTGTTCCGTGACCTGAAGAATACGGCCACCCTGGAGTCTTGTGGCGAGCAGAGTAGATTCCGTAAGTGAAAGCCCCAGGAAGTTATCCAACTCTTCAACTTCACCGTCGGGGCTAAACTGGAACACACGCGTTTCGTCAACAAATGTAACAATAAGCGTGTCCAGGAAGTCGCCTTTGCTCCGAGTTTGCATTCCCCAGAGATCAGTGATGTACTCCATTTCTCCTAACACACCCAACTCTTCCATTCCCACGCCACTGCGTACACTGCGTAATGTTCCGTCATCAAAGGCGCCGGAACCCGTCACAATCCGAGCCTGCCCGGATGAAAACTCATGCGTTTGGCTCTCATTCGTACGGTTCCCAAGATCCATGATAGTGAAGTCAAGGATAGGTGCGATGTTGGACAATGTCTGGATGACCTCGAACGAGCTTCCATCGAGCCTGAGGACCTGAGAGTCGCCGTGATGCGAGCCAACAAACAACATGCCTCCACCAAGGTATACTAGCACCGATGCACGAGCCGTCTTGCCCAGAGACTCAAGCTTCCAGTCATCGATCTCGCCCAAGTTGTTCAGGATAAAAGACAGGAAGAATAGCCTCCCATAGTCATCGGCTAATAGCCACCGCTGACTATCGACCTTCTCCCAGGCCACGAAGACCGTCGCTTCGTCAAGATGCCGTGTAATCACATCATTGGCATTGTCGTCGATGTACTTGATTGACGTCTCCCCAAGCACAATGAGACCTCCCAGCGGAGCCGGGATAGGGATCAGATGCGACGATCCAAGATCGAGCTCCTGTCCGAACTCACCCCCCTCCAACTTCTGCACCTCCTTGAAAGTGGCATCTGCCGGAGTCCCCAAAGTGCCCGGCGTGAAGTCCAACTCGCGGATTCGGAGCCGTACCTTCTGCTGGTTATCTTCGTATAGCATTGCCAACCAGGGACTGGATTCCGAGTGCAAGAATGCCGACGATCGAACGAAAAGCTCATCGATACGGGATGTAGTCGGCTTATCAAGCTCTCCCACCTGTAGCGGTACATCAGCCTGGGGCCCCGCCATCGACATCCGGCCTCTTTTCTTCGTCGGCTGTACGATGGGCACGACAACTATCACACCCTCGTATATTTCTAGCGTCATGAACCGTCCCGTTGGATCGATCAGACATCGTGGCGCGCATTGGGACTCCCGAGACGAGGGCTCGGCTATATCGACGTAGGTACGCGCTGTTTTTATGTCGTTTGAATCAGGGTCCCATGTTATCGTAAAGTAGTTGTATTGGTCTGTGCCGACGAAAAGGTGGTCGGTTGGAGAATTTGTAGGTGCGGGTAGGCGCGCGAGCATAGTGACCCGTGCATTCAAAGCACGAGTCGCGGTTAGAACAAGTCCATCCGGAGTGAGCGTGTAGAACTCGAGACGACTGGCTTTTCTGTGGGTTCGTGGAATAGTTAGCTGTCGTGCTTATAGCCCAGATGATAGGTCGGCTTGTGGGACTCACGCTGCAACAAGGCACTCTTCATCCGGAGAGAAAAAGTTTAGCTTCACTGCGTGGCGGATACTGCTTGCCCGGTGGATGGGCACAACATAGGCCATCGTAATTCAATGACCCGCTGTATCGGACAGCGCGGAGCGGGTTGGGCTGGAGGCTCGTCGCACCACCCTGCGGGATGAGATATGAGAGTAAGAGGGGAAGGGGATTGCTGTGTGGAAGGCTGATGGCGCTGAATTATGGACTGCACATATCTCTAAATCATCCCTGTTGAGGCTAGGATTGCTCGGTCGGTGTGGGAAGATATTAAAGAAGTCGAGGTTCCCTCCCGTGCAAATGACGTCTAAAGTCCGCGCTTACAACCAAATGCATCCATACAGACATTCAAACTTCCAATTGAAAAAATAGTTACATACATATGAATATAAGACGTCCAGTTCAAAAAAAGAAGAAAAAAAATTAGTTCCTTTTTAAAATTCACAAGTCTAAAATCATATCCCGCCTAGACGGCGATCCATAGCTAGCAAACTCAAGGTCCTCAACATGAGGCCAATGCTAGGGAAACATGCAGCGCGAATGAAACAAAAGGCTTATCGAACAAAATGATGATATATAGGCACGATCATCTAAGCGTGATTGCAAGTGCAAAGAAGTGTTCATCAATCATGAAATCATGACCAGACGTCCTCCTGGTAGCTGCCGCTGCTACGCATGTGCTTGACCATCTCCTCGCCCTTTTCGGCGGGCAAACCCCGTTGCTGGGCAATGATGTGGCCAAGGACCAGGTTGACTTCACGGGCCATGTTGGCAGCATCACCGCAGACGTAGAAGTTGGCCTTCTGCTTGAGCAGCTCGCTGACGAGCTCAGCGTTCTCCTTCAGGCGGTGCTGGACGTAAACCTTCTCGGATCCCTCGCGGGAGAAGGCAGTAATAATCTTTAAGGAGTCACCCATTTGATCTTGGAAGGTCTGAGAGAATCATGTCAGTGTGAATGTTCAGATTTGAAGTGTAGGGGGTTATTTTCATACCTTAAATTCATCCTTGTAGATAAAGTCCTCGTCGCTCTTGCGGCATCCAAAGAACAAAAGCGTTGTGCCAACCTTCTCTCCCCTCGCAGCAAGGGCAGCACGTTCCTGGATGAAACCACGGAAAGGCGCGACACCGGTACCGGGGCCAACCATGATGATGGGCTTGGACGGGTCGGAAGGCAATTTGAAGTTGGAGTGACGAACGTGGACAGGCACGTGAATACCATCGTACTTGTTGCGAGGACCGGTGATCGAGTAAGTCAGGCCGTGGGGATCGGGGGACGGGTCGCCGTTCTGCTTCTGCTTGAGAGCCAACAGGTAGTTGGTGGTGACGCCTTTGACCACGTGAGAGGCACCCGGTAGACGAACAGACTCGACGACAGCGGTGATGCTGATCTTATCCTTTTGAACCAGAGATGACGAAGAGATAGAGTAGTACCGAGGTTGGAGCTTGTTGATACCTTCAATGAGCAGCGAGAAAGGAACGGCACTGAACGGCTTAGAAGTGATGCTTTGCAGCGCCTGGGCAATGGTGAAGCACTGGTTGGTAACCTTCTCGTGGAAGTAATCCTTGTCGTTACCCAGGCGAACAATCTCGACTTTGCTCTCCTCATCGGGAGCGAAAGCAGCGAGGGTCGAAACAAACTGACGAGAGACGGGGGCGCACACTTCCATGTAGTAGCGGACAGCGGCATCATAGGTGGTTGGGGTAGGAATAGGGACCTTGGCCGTGACATCAATGCCCTTGACGTTGATCACCGAGTGGCGCTTCTCCTTAATACCAAAGACCTCAAGGAATCGATCGACCTCTGCACCAGCGTTCGTGGGCCAGATAGCGATGTGATCACCAGTCTGGTAGCTGAGGTTGCTACCGGCGATGCTAATTTCCATGTGCAGACAGTTACGGTCCTTGACGGTGAACAGTTCCGAGGATTCGAGAATCGGGGCGATGTAGGGGTTGTGCGCGGAGTAGGGACCCTTGGCGCGACCCTCACGGTGGGAGGCAGTGGGCTCACCCAAGTAGACAGATTCGTCCTCGGGGGATTTCTCATCGTCCTCGACAACGGAGAATACGGCTTCGTAGACAGCTTCACGTTCCTGCAGATTCATAGCGTCCGACAGAGCAGCCCACATGGGCTCCTTCCAGGCCAGGAAATCCTCCTCCATGGTTCCGGCGCCATCGTCGCCCTCACCAGCAGTTCCAATGCGCTGCGCACCAAGTTTGGTCAGAGCAGCATCAACCTGACGGACCATGGCGTTGTAGTGCTCATAAGTGTTGTTTCCCAGGCCGAATGTGACATACTTCAACGAGGACAGAGGCTTGTCTTCGACGGAGGCGCCGCTCTCAAAGGCGACATCCTCACCGGTGAAAAATTGATAGAACTCCACGGCATTGTCGGTGGGCTCACCCTCGCCGTAGGTAGCCAGCACGAAGAATGCGACCTTGTCATCGGGGAATTTGTCCAGGTTTTCGTAGTCATAGTCCTCAATGTCGGCGACCATAGTCTTCAGTCCGAAGCGCTGAGAGCCTTCCTTAGCGAGTCGAGATGCGTAATCCTCTGCAGTACCAGTCTGGGAGCCATAGAAGATCACACAGTTCTTGCTTGTCTCCTCCATCTTCTCCACGATGTCGCGGGTTTTGCCGCTCTTAGCGGCTCCATTCAGGGTGGCGGCCGAGGCATATGGGTCTTTGTGGACAGCCCAGTAGCTACCCTTGGTGAAGTAGGCCACGCTACCCACCAAGAGGGCCACCAAGACGACCAAATCGAGTGTATCAAGTTGGGTCATTATGGTGCGTAGTGCGTAGTGCGTATCTTGCGGGGAACAGAGGGGGCTTGTTGTGGCGCGAATTCCCGCCGGGAGGGGAGATTTGATTGAATGTGGTCCAGGGCCGGGAGAAGAAACACAAAAGTAGTCAATGAAAAGCAAAACTTTGGCAAGTATGGCCCTCCAATGAAGAGCCCTAAATGGAGTGTATGTTGTACAGGACAGAAAGAAGAAGAGAGAAGCCAACAGGTGGTCAGATCCACCTGTGCTGGGTTACCGGGCTTCCTGTGGATCTTCACGGGCAAATCTCACCACTGTCATGCGTTGACTCCGAGTACAAAGTACTTTATCCAAAGTACTGTGGTTAAAGCCTTGAAAATGGAGATTTTTTTTTAAAAAAAAAGGAAAGAAGGAAATAGAGAATAAGAATAGAAAATAAGAAAATAAGACAAACACTTAGAAACCTCCAAGCCCTTAGTCTTATGTATGAAATCCGAGTATGGCGGAATGGCCGAGGGCAATCGGAAGCACTGTCGGCCCCAGCCTGGGTCTGTCTATATTTATCTACATTTATCTACATTATACACGGCAGTTATTCCCAAATGTGTCAACAGAGACATTCCCCGGGGCCAAGCGAAAGGCGGAGCTCGGGTAGGAGAGGTGAGCGGCAAGGCCGCTCGGGAGATAACAATGATACAACATATACGGAGTACTCCGTACAGTCACCTCATTAAATTGGAAGGATCTGCGGAGAGCAAATCCTTCCAAAGCAATTCCTTCCAAGTTACGGAGCACAAAGTTTTACAAAACAGTGAGGGGCCTTGGCATTTTGGGTCATGTAAGCCCTACAACATATATTTTTGTATTATGTAATATTATTTTGGGAGAGCCCTGGAGCCCGTTGTGAACCGGCAGAACCTTATGTAAGAGGCGGAATGTAGAATCAAGCCAATAGAATATGAGCAGTCACGTGGGCGGTAGGCCTAAAAAAGCTACTTTGGAAGCCGAGGTTTGTAATGTTAAATATGGAGGGAAACTACATAGTCAACTAGAGTCTTTCGATGTATGAAGATTTACAAAAATGTGGGGTCCTTCTTAATGAAGTTGTGACTGCACTGTCAATTCATTGTGCGGAATGATTTCCGCATTTATCTTCTACACTTCTTCTCCGAGGCTTGTCCCCTAACGTGGCGAATTGCCTTTCTGGGCTCGCGGATCCCGGCTCCATGCGGGGAAGATCATCGTATAGTGCCAGCTCATGTAGGCAAGATGTTCTCATTGAGCCTTGGCATATACTTCTTTTTTGTATATAATAATGTTTTCATTTGATGCATAGAGACTTGTAACATATGTTCCGAGAAGAGTATGACATTGGATATATTTGAGATAACCACACTACACTTTAAGCTTTTCTTCCTCTAACTATATATCACCTTGTACTATTGGACGGAGTATGTGCCGATGCCAGATATTTAGTTATGTACATATGTAGCATTATATAACAGATTTTAGGTGGAAGTGAATTTCCCGATCGGGGTGCCGCTGCTTTATGTCAAGGTGATTACTTATGGGAGAAAATAAGAACCGAATACTGGCATTTTGATGGTGGTATAACGAGATTTGTTGAGATGCCGCGGATTTTAATATCACCTCACGCGGGGATATATCCTCTGCAGACCACTGAAGCAAGCGGGTCGTGTGCGGTCAAGCAGCCTTGTTGTTACGAGTCGCTGAGCGTCGCCCACCTTGGCTAGATTTGTTGGTTATACACCTCGTCGATTGCTCCGACAGGGCCAGTCGGTAGCATCCACTTTTTTCTTCCGGTTCCTCGACAGTAGAGCCCTTGACAGATAGTGTATAGATTCATTGATGAAGTTCACCGCTTGCAATACCCTCGTAACCTCTCATGCTGAGGCGCGCAATTCTCAGTTGAGAGGACTGCACGCCATCTAAATATCTTCTTTCTTTAAAAACTTGGAACCACATGCTGATTAGTGATGCGCCTGGATAAACCTTGGAAGTCCGCAGTCAATCAACAATGTGACCTAAGCGAACATGCTCGGTTGTAGCTCGTTGAGAAGAATCTCTGTGCAACTCTTCTCTAGTCTCTTCCTTCAGGGAACTGAAGATTGAGATAAACAGTACGGAAGGGGGATCAATGAGCCACCCTTGGTTCACGGGTACTAAAGCATTCCAAGGACTGCACATCGATGAGGTGATTTGATATTGAATCGTAGTGCTATCCGTTAAGCGTTAGTGTGTTGGTTATCAGTAAGAAACCGTTGACGCACTGCTTGTAATTTTCAAAGGCGTATTCGTATGATAGTTGGTCGCATTCGCCCTCCAATACATCGAAAATAGTGATATCCATATTATGACAAGGATGCATTGCCCGTGGAGGCAAAATTATTCCATAGGACAAGTCCTGTATAGATTCTCCACAGTAACCAGAGAATTCTTGAATAACCTATTGGAGTAAAGCTTGCTTCGTTTGTGGTGGGACTTTTGACTGCGAAGCAGGCCCTTCAAAATCTTTTAGTGTTTTTTAAAACTATCAACATCTATATATATATACATACATGCAGCTAATCAGAAGCCACATACCTATGAAATAGTGAAATATTGTCGCCTTCTCCTTGCCCCAGCGGAGGTTAGGACGGTCTCTCATTTCCCAGAGTTTCCATCGAAGACTCGATTAGACTATCCATCTGTGGGTTAAGCTGAGCGCGAAAGGAGCTCCATTCCATAGTAGGGTTCGAGTGACGTCGTCTCTGTGGTTACACATGATGTTGCGAAAAAAAATTCATAGGAACTAACAGCCAGCTGGTCTATAGGCAATAGGCTCACTTCTTCTCTCCTGTCTCATGGATTCCAGATGAACCACGTCATGGCCTAGAATGTTGTATTCCAGACGGATCAGAAACTGAAATAAGAGAAATTCCAGGAGAGACTTGGTGAAACTGGTTTGTACGGACCAAAACTACATCTGTTGCATCTTTCACGAGCTCTGCTCCATATTCTTCTAAACCATAAATATTGACCTGTAAGTTTGATTTCCAGAAGAGCAAACCAATGAAAGATCGATCTTCAGAAACGTTGTCAGCTTCAAGCCATTTCCCAAAAGAATATATCAATTCAGACTGGATTGTTGCGGCATAGTTCAAGCAATGTTTGCCATTTGGACTTGAACTCTGATTGCCCTTCAGCTTGGTTGGTAGCAGGGAATTGGAAGGAAACTAGCTCGAGAATAGCATCAAATATAGAGAAATTGGCGGAAAGAACAAGCTGGATACAGCGGTTGGAGATGCTTTCAATGACAGTGAGGCTCTGTGAGGAGTAAGAGCCGAGGCCAAGCAGCCCTGGAGTGCCCGACGGGACCTGAAGGAGTCACAGATGAGTACCTGTGGTGTGTATGTAGTTTAAAAGAAAACATCCAGAAACACTCTAAAGATCAAATTAAGAATTAATATAGAATTCATTTAAAATACTAACATGTAGACATTAAATCCCTATATATCTATTCTTCTAATAAGAGGCTTAATAATAATCCCTCCCCAATACCCGTGCGCCCGATGAAAAACATCAAGCTCTCTCACCCCAAGTCTTCACACCCCTTGGCTTCTTGAATTGGCTATGTGCAGCTTACCTTTGATTCTTGACACGGCTGCTTGCAGGTTCTGAGCAATGAGGTTCTCATAATCTCTAACAGTACGTCTCGCAAACACTATCGTTATCGGAGCAAACGGACTCGATCTGACATTTGAATCTTTAGTGGCTTCACACCCTGCCAAAGCTGGCACAGGCCAGACAATTCTGCCCCTCATTCCCGACGACATTAAGTCTGCATCACACCATAATCTCGCATCTCCATCGGAACGCCGAGGGACCAGGACCGCCCAGTCCACTCCTTTGCACAGTCGCGAATCCTCTACCGTCCGAGGAAGACCAGTTGATCCCTCCACTCTCGCCCCTATCCAGCCCCGACGCGGTCACTCCGGTTCCAAGAGCCCCGACGTATCGGGCGTTCGACCTCCAGGATATGAAGTGGGATTAGAAAGACGGCCCTCCAACTCGTATGGTCATCACCGGCAGACCTCCATCGTACACGGTATGCAGCATTCACGGAATACGAGCATGGCCGGATCAACCGCTTCCACGAGCCCTTTGAGCCCAGAGCTCATTGCCTCCCTCGGTCGCGGCGCGTTTGACGAGGCTACCCTTCCTGCGAAATTCGACCCTCTCGAAACACACTCGGGTTATTCGACACCATCCGGGATATCCACTAGTCATGGGTTTCCGCCAACATTGAGTACGATCCAAGACAATGACACAGCACTGAGGGAAGTGAACCCCGCCGCCATACTTCACAGTCGAGTGAACTCTGGAGGAAAACCAAGACGCGAGCGGTCAGATAGTCGGTCACAATCCAAACATCACTCGGAATCAAAGACTGTTGGGGAATATGCATTGCATCATTTGTTCAACTCCTTCGTTGGGCAGGCAGACAACAAGATCAACCAGGCCATCATGAAGCTGGGGGAATCCGATGCTCCCGTCGAAGAGGTTTGCGGTCCAGGAGCAGATCCGACATTTGATCAATTGATATCGGCTTTGGGACATATCGCCCGGCAGAAACCGAAACCTCTGATTGACACAATAATGTTCTGGCGCAAGGCTAAAGGAGATGCTGCTATTACAGCGAGACAGACGTTGAATGATCAAAGACCCTCGCCCGCTGCCACAGAGAGTGGCCCTCTCTTGCGCCGCAATACCGAGCCGACACAGCCTGCTGATCCCGCTGCTACTGCGGAACGGGCGCAGCAATCGACACCCTTGCTCGGTCGTTCCGAAGAAGTCGCTTTGATAGAGCGACGCGCAACGGTCTCGGTATACTTAGTCTGTAGAGTCTTGATTGAGATCTTCAACCAAAGTAGCCTGGCTTCAATCACTTTCGACATGGCAGATCGCTTAGAAGACATCGTGTTTGGGCAGGTGAAGACATCTGATCCGGACCAGATTTCGGCGTCACCTTTGCGGATGGCTAATTGGAGAATCTACGGCCAATTGCTAGGTATCATGAGTGAATCCAATTTCACCGGTGTCGCTGGTCGTTACTTGACAGAACTCGAGCGCTATCAGAAGGAGGAAGTTTCCCGGGGGCCGTCTCGCGAGGGTGATTCAAAGTCGGAATTGCTGGTCCTCTGCATGCGGTATCTGCGTTTGCCCATGACTTCAGAAGGGTGGCCCAAGTCTTGTGATTTTATGCGATCATTGGCACGCTTGTTTGTCAATGCCCACGGGCAGCTTGTCAAACAGGCATACTGCTACGTGATTGAGAAACTTCTTCTCCCTGTCGCTGCCAACCCGAGCTGTGATCTTTCACTGCCTCGGTGGAAGGAATTTGTGGACCTGATCCAACCGCGCTTGACACAGCTTCTCATCAAGCCTCGCCATTGGACATCTTCCTTCTCATTGAATGTGCTGTTGCTTTGCATCTCCAACAAAGAGACTTTCTCTTCCCAATGGCTCTCGATGATTTCGAGCTTGCCTGCACGTTTGAAAGACCGCCCTACTCGTGCACCCGCCCTCCATGCCATCTGTCGTCTGGTCTGGACCTATTTCTTCCGCTTCTCAGACTCCCCCACAACCACTCTTCGCAAGATTGAAGAAGTGGCAAAAATTGCCCTGCCGACCGGCAGAAGAACGTATATGAGCGCAGAGCCGGTCTTTGCCGATCCGTTGATTCAGCTGATTCAAATCATCGGTTTCAAGCATCCGGATGTCTGTTTCCGTAGCATTATTTTCCCTTTGATCAACTCGGATCTGTTCCTATCTGGCCGAGAGTTGAAAATAGAACAGATGGAGCCGGAGAAAATGGTCATTGGAATCCGCGCTTTCCTGGCTACAATGTCTGATCTGGAGACAAGTGACCAACTGTGCCCTCCGATCCTGACTGGCTCGCTCCCGAATCCTTTCACTGACGTTTCAACCCACGTGTATTTCCCTCGACCCCAGCTGCTTAAAGAGTACAAAGCGCCTAGTGCTTCTCAGAAGCAAGACCCAACTTTGTGGCAACCTGTCAATACCGCAAGACTAAGTGAGAATGTGAAGGAATACTATTTCCGATTTTGTGAAGTTTTGGGCAAGATCACTTTGCTCTGTGATAACACATTCGGTGGACAGGCAGTTCTGGACGAGAAGTTCGGTGGAACTACGCCGAAAACTCCAATATCAGAAGCCTTCAGCTTTGGTCGTCGTGGTGATGACCATGTCACAACACTGGACCAGAAGCAGGGATTCTATGATCTGCTGCATGTGGCAGTCCAAGCCCTTCCTCGCTGTCTCTCCGATCACATCCCATTCAATTCGCTCATCAATCTCCTTTGCACGGGAACTGCCCATGTCCAGCCAAATATTGCTACTTCCTCAGCGGAGTCGTTGAAGGCCATTGCGCGGCAATTGCATGCTCAACAAGTTACAATCGGCTTTGCTAGGTTCATCTTCAATTTTGACGAGCGTTATTCCACCATGTCAGACGAAGGAATGCTTGGACCGGGCCATATCGAGTCCACTCTAAGACTATATGTTGAGTTACTGCAGATCTGGATTGACGAAATCAAGCAAAAAACGAAAGGCGCGGCAGCAATGGATCAACTGGAGAGATCCATTTCCGGTAGCCGAGCCCTGCACCTCGATTTATCGAGTGTCCTCGCTCATGTGGAGGAGATTGAGTCCCATGGGCTCTTTTTCTTGTGTTCTCAGTCAAGACGTGTTCGAGCTTTTGCCATCACTGTCCTGCGGTTGATCACCGAATTTGACAGCGCTCTCGGAAAGGAAAACACAAGAATTATCCGGATCCTTGAAGCCGATTCTCAGCAAATCCTAGATGTGAACGATGAGCATCTGACTGTGGCAGAGCGGAGCCGAATCCAAAAGGGAAAAAGAAGAAGCGCCTCTCAGAATACTCTTATCGAACTGTGTAGTAGTGAAGTATCTTATGATTCAACGTTGTGGGCCAAGGTATTTCCCAACATCATCCGCGTCAGCTTTGAGACTTGTCCGTTCGCTGTAACCCTAGGAAGGGAGATTGTATGTGCACGTCTTGTTCAGATGCACAAGATCATCACATCTCTCGCTGAGAGTACAAGATTCCCGCCGTATGCCCCCATGGATGCGTACCAGAGTCGCCCCGGAAGAACCAATGGGACATCTGAGATCCTTGTCGAGCAATGGAAGCTTTACCTGGTCATGGCTTGCACTACTGTCACCAGTGTTGGTGCTCAATCGCAAAGTCAGCTGGCAAATGCCCAACATGCGCGCAAAGCTTCCAAGGGAGCCCATCAGTCTCAAGACAAGATCAGCTCTGCCCGAAGCCTCTTTGCATTTGTTATTCCTCTCCTTGCTGCCGAACGGGACTCCATTCGCAGTGCTATTGTTGTTGCTTTGGGATCTATTCATAAAAATCTCTATCGCACGCTTCTTGAGTCTTTACAGTACGCCGTCACCACCTGCAACGAGGAGGCGAAGATGAGAATCGGCAATCACTACCGCAGTCCCAGCAGCCCCCGTCGAAACAGGAAGACCGATCGCCTGCGCACCGAGGTCACAAATGTCTACAAACTCACATCTCGCTTCCTTGAAGAACCAGAGGTTTACAATGACGACTGGATCGTCAACAACCTTGTCACATACGCAAAAGAAATTCGAATATTCCTTAGTGATGCCGAGGTTCAGAATGACTGGGAATTCCAGCGCTTGCGATTCCATTTCTGCGGACTGATGGAGGAGATCTTTGAAGGGATCAACCGTACCAAGGATCCTGCTCGTTGGATGCCCTTCGAGTCGCGGAAGTCTGCTTTCTCTCTTATGGAGGACTGGTGTGGATACTCGCCCAATCAATCTCAAATCTCCGAAAGAGAAGAGAATATGCGCAAATTTTCCATAGCCCGACCACATGAGACCGGTGAAATGAAAAACACAGCTGCTGCTATGGAGATTGAGAAGAAGAATCTACGCGCAGCAGCCTTGAGTGCAATGGCTTTTCTCTGTGCTGGCCCCATCAGCATCACCACTGAAAGTGGTTCTGTCCTCCAATTTGATGTCACTCGCATGCTTTCATGGATTGAAATGATCTTCAACACTGTCAGTGATAAATGGCATGCTATCGGCCGCCGGGCTCTCAAGAACCTCATCACCCACAACCAGGAACACTCTTATCTGATGGAGCGATCGATAGAGATGTGCTATGTTACTGAGCGACCCAAGACCATTGAGAGCTACTTTGAGGTGGTGACGCAGGTCCTTTTTGAATATCCAGACTATCCTCTCGAATTCTGGAGAGTTCTAGGGGCAGTCCTAGTGACACTGGGCAATGAAAAGCGTGAGATTCGAATGAAGTCAGCTAAGCTTCTTCGAAAACTCGAGGAACGCCAGCAGAAGAACTCCAGGCTCCAAGATTTCGATATAAGTATCTCTGACAAAACTACTGCGGTGTACAAGCTGGCCCAGTTCGAAATCTCGAAAAGATTGGCTAGTCAGCACTCTGACTTAGCATTCACCATCTTTTCGGAGTTCTCTTTGCATTTCCGCAGTCTTCAACCAGATAGCCAGCGAAATATGGTTGCTGCCATCCTGCCGTGGGTTCAAACGATGGAGCTACAGGTTGACCCGAATGGCGGCCCTACAGCCAAGTCATACATGTTGCTCGCAAACCTCTTTGAGATAACTATCCGTTGCAGTACAGTCCTGCCTAACCAAGTGCAGGCACTCTGGCAGGCCTTGGCAACAGGCCCTCACGGGGGTAATGTTCAGCTTGTCCTCGACTTTATCATCAGCATCTGCCTGGAACGCAAAGAGCAGAACTTTGTGGAGTATGCTAAGCAAATGGTCGTGTTCTTGTCTGGGACTCCAGCAGGGTCAAAGGTCATCGAGTTTTTCTTGTTGCAGGTTGTGCCAAAGAACATGGTGCAAGAGCGGAAAGAACTCACTCCACCTCCTCCTGACATCAAAAGCCTGCCATATGTTGCGGACCTTGGGACAGTGATCCCTGTCGGAAACAAACAAGCTGGTCTATCCCTTGGACAGGTCGCCCTGATATTCCTCGTTGATCTGATGGTTGCTCCGGTGACTCTTGCTCTGGGTGATGTTGTCAAGCTAATCCACGTCGTTCTCATTCTCTGGGATCACTACACAGTCACTGTGCAGGAGCAAGCTCGTGAGATGCTGGTACATCTTATCCATGAACTGATAGCGGCCAAACTTGAGGACGATGCCCCGGCGGGTGCCCGGCAATCCGTCGAAGACTTTGTGGAATCAATACGTAACAGCGACCCTGCGGTCGTTTGGGAATACGAAGAGAATCACGCCAAAGAGGAAGAGACTGATGATCGCCGGGTGCCTGCATCTATGGCTTCTGTCACCCGTGATGTCGTCAAGTTCTTTGGCTTTGCTTACGAAGGTATCGGCGACCTGTGGGCCAAGGAGGCATTGAACTGGGCCACCTCGTGTCCAGTGCGACATTTGGCATGCCGCTCGTTCCAGATATTCCGCTGTATTTCGACAGCATTAGACTCGCGAATGCTGGCCGATATGCTTGCCCGGCTTTCAAACACTATTGCAGACGAGGAAACGGATTACCAAACCTTCTCAATGGAGATTCTTACTACGTTGAAGATCATCATCAGCTCCCTAGCACCATCAGACCTTCTGGAATATCCTCAGCTATTCTGGACCACATGTGCTTGTCTCAACACAATCCACGAGACCGAGTTTACCGAGAGTATTGGCATGCTCGAGAAATTCCTTGACCGGGTAGATCTCAGTGATCCAGTTGTGGTGGCCAACCTTATCGAGGGCCAACCACCAAACTGGGAAGGCGGCTTTGATGGTCTCCAGGACCTTGTCTTCAAGGGAATGAAATCTTCCGAGTCCTTTGATCGTACGCTCGATCTACTTCATACTCTCAGTGGTCTTCCAAACAATGATCTCATCGGAGACGGAACTCGTCATCTATTCACTGTGTTGGCTAACCTACCCCACTTCCTTCAATGCTTCAAGGAAGGGTTTAGTGACCCCAAGCCCATCGCTCGTGCTAGCATACTTGCCCGCGTGGCTGAGAATGAACGATGCCCTCGCCTTGCAGCATCGCTGTTTGGGTTTGCCAACCAGCAGTACAAGACTGCCGGGGTATTCCTCAACCACATCATCACCGAGATCAAGTCATACTATTTCCCCCGGCTGGATTTCCAGTGTCTCATCTTCCTCATGGGACTTCTCACTAACACCACGGATTGGTTCCGCATTAAAACAATGAAGATCCTATGTGTCTTGATTCCCGAAGTGGACATGCGGCGTAGTGAGGTCACCTGCCATGGCCCGGATCTGATCTCTCCACTACTCCGGCTTCTACAAACCGATCTCTGTCCTCAGGCTCTGGAGGTTCTGGATCATATCATCACTGTCTCGGGGAACCCTATGGAGCGACAACATCTTCGAATGAGTATGGCATCAGCAGCCTCTTCTCGTGCTATCCGCAAAGAGTACGAGCGAATCCAGAGTCTGTATGGAATTCCTGAACCGACGGGATGGTCGGTCCCTATGCCTGCAACACAGTCAAACATGACCCGGCACAACGTCCACGCTGTCTTCTACACATGTGTTGAGGCCGAAGACAGGCGAGGGGAAGATGCCATGACACCCGGTGTGGCCTTCCATGCTGACGAATACAGCGACTCGTTCTTCCCAATGAGAGCTGATACCATGCAATCAATCGATACACAGATTGATGGCAATATGGGAGATATTGTGCAGAAGCTGGACAGCCTAGATGACTTCTTCGAGGATACTGATACAATCACCCCTGTGCTGAACCCTATAGCTCCTCCGATGCTGCGAGGATTCACTGGCAACTATGTGGACACCAACGCACATCTGTACGACCAGCAGACCGCGCCAATTTTGCGGGAATCCCTCGGTCGGACAGGCTCTACATCTTCCTTCCACAATGGGCTCGCCGAGTCTCGCCCGCCCAATTTCCGCTTCGACGGCCCCGGTGTGTACTCCCCGGCAACGGCGCTACCTCCAAACGGCTCACAGATACTACGATCTGGTTCTCATACCCGCTCTGTCACCTCCCCTGCCAACAATCTCTATGTCCACACCGCTTCCAATGCACCCAATGTCACACTCCCCGTTGGATTCAGCGATTCCGCTTTCCTGTCCGATGAGGATCCTGACGAGGTACATTCGGATCTAGAGGAACGCCCGGTGACCAAGAAGACGATCACTCCACCTGCACCCATGATCCGCAGTGCAACCGATGGACCATACTCCCTGGAATCCATGATTCGTAGCGGCATGCGCAGGCTGACTGGTGGCGCAGCCAACAGAGAAAAGGAGCGACAGCGGGACCTCCTCCGCGCACAACACCGCGCCATTGTGCAAACGGCCAACTCACCCCGTGTCCCGAAGGTACCTGAGGAATATCTCTCAGCACCTACCAGTCACCCGACATCACCAAGATGAAACTGCTACATATCTCCGACCCCTATCATACCTTTCTGCTTGATCTTTTTGCTTTTCATTTTCAGTTGTCAGTCCTTTTCAAGGCTGCCTGGGCATTTCTTGGGAGTTTGGATCACTTTACATACATACCCTTTACTCGTCCATCTACTTCGCCATTGGTCTTGTTGTCCAGCGTTGATCCGCGCCTCTGCATCCTGTATAGTCCATGTAGTCATATCCTGGAAGTTGGTGGACTTCCACATTTCGCATTTCCAAATCAAAGTCTACATTTGCATCTATGTAAAAGTTCAGTTATCTTTTCAAATGCAGGATTTATATTAGGGAGTGGAAGTGTTTTTGGTGTCTTTTTCCTAGAGGTTGCCTTTCAATTAAGGTCTGATATCTACGAGATGGCTAGATGGATGCATACATACGTAGATCAAACCAAATTTCGATACCCCACACATAGCACGTGATGTGCTTCCCCACGGCTTTCCTAATACGGTGTTCCCCGCATTTCAGTCTGCTGTGATGCATACCTACCTAGGTACATATCAATTGTATTTCGGATAGCCACGGTTAAGGGCTATGCGGAGCTGGCATGGTACATACTATGTAGCTCTTTTAAAAATCCCCTTCTCCCCATTTTAGCTTGCCTGAATTCAAACAATCTAACATTGCTCTACCCCCTTGGACTCGGCATTGTTGACCCGTCAACCATCATTGTCTACACACATTAACACTTATCACTTACCATTTCTCTTCGAAATCCGCCAAAATTAGCCAATACTTCACATTTATCGAAAATGAGTCTCCGAACAGCCATGTCCCTCCCGCGGAGGGCGACTTGTTTCCATGCGTCCGCAGTGAATCTCCGAGGCTGGCCGTCCAGCAAGGCCCGAGCTTTCTCCACGACTATGCACCGTAATGCGACGTGGGGCTTTATTGGACTGGGGCAAATGGGTATGTTTTGAGATTCGTAGCGAGGACCGCGGATATACAACCTCGGCTATGCGATGGACCGTGGGGTTGTTTGCATTGCATTTGCATTACTAACTACCTTAGGCTACCACATGGCCAAAAATCTGCGTGCCAAGATCCCTGCATCCGACACCTTGATCGTGCGCGATGTCAACGAAGATGTTATGAAACGATTCGCCGCAGAGGCCCGGGAGACCGCACAAAGCAATGGCGCAGGCGCCAATGAGGCCCAAGTCGAGATCGCTCAGAATGCGCGCGAGGTCGCCGAGAAATCGGTAAGTGATTATCTACCGTGTTGGTCTAGCCTGCGGCTGAGCTAGTGGTTTCCCTGCATGGACTATGCTCCATGTTTTTTGGGTCGTTCTCAGGTCTGATACCTAAACTTACTTCTTTCTGCCGTTTAGATAGTCATGGTAACCAGTCTCCCGGAGTCTCAGCATGTCATTGACGTGTTCCACTCTATCCTTAAACATGGACCGCTGCCACCGCTTGAGCAGGAGCGTCTGTTCATCGACGCTTCTACCATTGACCCCGTCACTTCCAAGGACATTGCAAACGCTATCCACACGACGCAAACCGGTCGCTTTGTGGATGCCCCCGTCTCAGGAGGTGTGGTCGGTGCTCGTGCAGGCACGTTGTCATTTATGTTCGGCGCCTCTTCACAGTCGGATAAATTACTTGAGCGTATCCGGGGTGTGCTCGCTTTGATGGGTAAGAAGGCCTGGCATCTTGGTGAACCTGGTGCTGGCGTGTCTGGCAAGCTCGCCAATAACTACATCTTGGCTCTCAACAATATCGCCACTGCCGAGGCTATGAACCTCGGTGTCCGCTGGGGACTCGATCCCAAGGCCTTGGCGGAAATGATTAATTCATCGACTGGTCGTTGCTGGCCCTCTGAGGTTAATAATCCGGTTCCTGGTGTCGTTGAGACAGCCCCCGCATCGCGTGGGTACGAGGGCGGATTTGGGGTGAGTCTCATGCACAAGGATCTTCGCTTGGCTCTTGCGGCTGCTGAGCAGTCTAATACTCCTCTTGTCCTGGGTGCCCAGGCTCGTGAGGTGTATAAGGCTGTTGAGGAGGAGTATCGTGGCAAGGATTTCTCAGTGGTTTACAAGTGGTTACAGGAGAAGTCCCAATGAGTTCTTTCCATTTTGAGTGAAGTTCCCTATGTAACTTCCTTCCTTTGGACATCTCCCCCAGTTCAGTACCTGCTGCTCTTTCTCATAGATGTGGACTTGAGGATATAATATTGCAATTAAACATTCTCCTTCTTTATGGAGTCATGTCTCGGATTACCATCTTGTGATTATGTGCCCTTCAGCAAGATATGCAAGATTTCCAATATCAGTGGCTGATATTCTATCGTTTCTAGGTACACGTATATAGTTGTCTCTTCCCCATGTGACTTCCCTTTTCCCTTTCCCCCCAAAAACATCCAAATCCTCCCCCATAGCTCCCATAGCTCCTTCTCTTATTGTTACGCTCTTTCCTTATCCAAGTGGTCTGCCATTCTTTCTTCTTCAAGAGTCTTCATCTCATCCTCCCATCCCCATCCATCCCCAGCCTATCCCCCTATCCCCCATTTCTTTTGCCATCGGTTTCATCCTGGCCCATTTATCCCATTTTCGATTCCAAGACCGTCCAGACTTTCATTGCCGTATACCTCATCCCCACGTACCTTGTCTTCGCTTCGAGTTATCATCAGACGCCTTAAGGCCTGAGAGAACAGACGGCCGGTTGCATCCTCGACAACAGGTAAGCCTTCCACTCAATTTTGATCATGTTCGAATCCATTCCCAGACTCCATTTTGGCTTACCCTGGTACCTTGGACAGCAGCCAGACTTTTTTGTCAGAAGTGTCTATATAATTTGGTGCAGTAACTCAGGTGAGTTTCATGCTATTAAGTGCATATCATTGGGGTGTTTTGCCAAAAGGAGGCCAGAGCGACTGTCCATTAAGCCCTTTCCCTCTGCCTTTCTGTCAATCCCGGAAAACTAGCTGACCAAAATGATCTCTGCCAGTGTACGCCCTTGATCATGCACGCTCAGGGCTCCCAGCACATGAGCTCCTCTGGCTCTGGCTCTGGTCAGACATCTAGCTCCCAGTCTGGAAACTACAACCAAAGCGATCCTCGTACACCCTATGGCCCCAGGTACCAAAAATCTACCAATCCGAGTTCCCGTGAAAGCAGTGTTGCAGGCCTGACCAATCTTTTCAGAGGATTGAATCTGCAGAACTCTCGCCCCAAGTTCAACGGCCCAAAAAACACCGCGCCCATTCAAGTGAACACAAACATGGATTGGTCGAATACCAACCGTGCGTACAACAGCCCATTCATCCTGGTCCCCAATTCCACCGTTTTCAATGGCGTTCCGACCGTCTCTTCCTTTGTTCCCAACGGTGTCTCTGGACAGACTGATCAGATGGGCCAGTTCTCCTATCTTCCAACGGGAGTTTATCCGAACATCAACCCTGTGGTGGCTGGTGGATATTCGTCGTGGCCCTACATGATGAACTACGACATGAATGATGGGACAACCAACAAGCAAGGTACATGGAACATAACTGAAGGTCAGAAGGGAGCCCAGGGAGAGAACACTGGTCAGATTCATTACTATCCCTCGGCCCTTGTTTCTGGCATGGATGGCGGTTCCATGCCTGGTTACTCTTATGGAGGTATGGTTCCTTCCCAGCTTGGAGCACTCTCGCTCCCCCTCCAAATGATGAAGACCCCGAATGGATACGTCGTTCAAGACCTGGAGGCTCTGACTCAACAAGAGCCTGCCATACCACGCGCGGTGCCTGCCATGTGGACCAACCCGTCTGAGCTGACACTCGCCAAGTGTCTAGAAAACCGCGAGGGTATAACCAATGTCTACATCCGAGGATTCCTACCGGAGACTACTGATGATATGTTGCATGCCTATGCAGCCCGTTTCGGAAAGATTGAGCGTTGCAAGGCGATCGTGGACCTGGACACTAGTCTTTGCAAAGGGTATTCTATCTACTGCACGAGCCTTCGTTCACATTATTTATTCTAATCTTTTGCAGATTCGGTTTTGTCCAGTATTACAGCTTCGAATCCTGTGAGAACTGCATTCGTGGTTTCTTTTACCTTGGCTACCAAGCTAGCTTCGCCCAGAAATCTCGCAACTCTCGCCTCAAGGATCTGGAGGACAAGTCTTCAACCAATATATACTGTACTAACATTCCAATCGATTGGACAGAAGCTGTTAGTTATCTAAGCTCCGCACTTCGCCTGTCGCGTTGATATCTAATCAGCTTGTCAGGATCTGCGTCGTCATTTCGAGCCATGGCGTGTTATTTCGGAGAAAATCAGTCGCGATGAGAAGACAGGTGTGAGCAAGGAAGTGGGCTTTGCACGGTACCAAAGCCCCAATTGCTTGACTCTTGTGGCTCATTCTGACAGAAGACTGAACTTTGATTTACAGCTTCGAAAACCGCGATGTTGCCGAAAAGGTCCTGATGGAATTCCACAACGTCACCAAGGACGATGGGGTAAAGCTGCTTCTGCGCTTTGCTGATACCAAGGCCCAAAAGATTCTGAAGCAACAGAGCAATGAACGTCGTGCTTACCGCGCTGGAGAGTACAACTACTCGGTTGAAGTGGTTCAGGGATCTACCCCATCCCCTGGGATGAAACGTGGCTCTCATCTCACTCCAAACTCTCAAGTCAGCTACACCTCTCCAGCTGGAGTGGGCTCTAACTGGACCCCGGCAACCTCAATCTCTCCTTGGTATGTCCCGAATACTTACATTTCGTCGTATTCCAATCCATTCTAATTGAGCTCACAGCCACCCACACATGAAGAACCCATCCAGCAGTGCACGGAGCAGTTCCTTGTCGTCTCGGAGCCTCAACGCTCTTGACTACACGCCCGCATATCGCAGTCGGGCTTTATCCCTGAGCCGTCGCTCTTACACTGATCTCTCTGGTGGTTCTTCCAAGACTGTCATGCCGGACTCGCCGACTATGGGGCCTCGCAAAGAGAATATCAGAGCTGGATCTGTATCCCCCGCTTCTTCTTCTCCCATGATCATTCTCTCCCCGGCTCGCTCGTGCACTTAAACCTGTCGTTCAAAATGCTCCCACGCCTATCTGTATTTGCATGGGATGCTTTACAACATCTTACCCCACGGGGGTAAGATAATCACCACCTCTCCAAGGTGCTCTCCGATATCCAAATGCGCGGCATCTGTTACCATTCGCAGAATGTATTGACGATGTATGGCTCAGCCTTGCTTTTTTATGATTGTTCCACGATTCGCGATTTTATGATTCACGACATGTTATCCGGTTTGTTTCTCTGTTTCCGACCTTTCGCAGCATTTTTAGACGACTCTACACGGTATCATTATGGAGTTCGGTTTGCATTTTTATGAAGTTTGATGGGAGGATGGGAGATGCCTTTTCTTTTTCTTTCGCAGTTACATGGACTTTGCATTTTTTTCAGCATATGTGACAGACAAGATGCATGTTTCAAGACTTCGTTCAAAGAACGCTATCGCACCTTGAGGGGTTGCGCAGTCTAATATGATATTATTCAAGACCAAAACTACTCCACGTAAGTGTTTATGTTCAAGATCCAGTGCGTGAGCACAACTGTAACGTGCAAAGCAGTCTATCCGAAAGGCCAATGAGATATGAATCTCAATCTATACACAGGTAAGAAAATCCACACTATTCAAATCAATTGCGCCCAAGTCTCTCCTCCAGATCCTCAGTGAGCTGATAGGCAGGAAGATACTGTCCATCATCCTGAGCCCCAGTCCGCAATTTCGGATTAGGATGAGTATCAGAAGTGCCGCCAAGACTGGTATATCCCTCATCATAGAGCGAACAATACTTCAGATCCAGATGCCGAATGAACGCCCAAATCTCCGCATAATGCCAATCAATCACGGGATGCACACGCACAAAATCAGGCCAGCCCCCATCCGTCCGGTCAAAGTGCGTCAGCTGCGCACCGTGCGGATCCGTCCGCCGCGTGCCAACAAATATCGCCCGGATCCCAGGGTGGCGCGCCAGATAATCCTCAAAGCTTGAGCGGAGCGTCGAATCCGGCGGCGCAGTCGTGTACTTTGTAATAGCGAGATGATAAGCCTCAGCAGAAGAGACAACGAAGTCTTCGACTGCATCGAAGGGATCAGGCGGGAGCGCATAGATCGCCGGGATGACCGTCGCAGCGGCTATTTGGGCCTCGGCTTCGAGGTCTGCGGGGGAGAGGTTTGAATCATTTGCGTTTGCGGTGGCGGGGTGTGAGTCATTGCGGGCGCGACTTGGATGCAGTCCAGCCAAAAACAGAATTAGCAGTACTAGACAGTCCTTGCCGCCGTTATAGGAGACGGAGAGTTCTGAGAGCTTGTATCGCTGCAGCGCGGTGCTGACTACTTCTAGCGAGATGCGCGTTTGTCGCTGCACCGAGGCTAGCAGCGTGTCCGGGGCGTGGGGTTCATTTAGGAATGCTTGCACGCGGGCGTGGATGCGTGCGATCACGATTGGGAGAGGGGGGATGGTTTCGTTGTTGGTTGAGTCACTTAGGGGTTGTTTGTTGGTGTGGGCTGTTCCATTCTGGTTCGGCTCGGCTTCTCGATTGGGAGGGCTTGATGGGTTCAATGGCTCGGATTTTGTTGATGATAGTGGTGGGAATGGCTTGAGGTGATCTTGCGGCCGGTAAGGCGCGTTCTTTGCAGTCGGTTCAGTCATGCTTGTGTTGGGGTGAGGTTGACAGAGCGAAGTTCGGGGCGGGGTGTGGGTTTCTTGGGGAGACACAACTTAATCCACTGCGGGGATACAACGCATTTCAAGTCTGCATATGCATATATAGATATATCTATATAAATAGACAGTTGATGCTCGACAGATACAACAAAATTGGTGACCTCTCGGAATCCCCGCGTCACCCCGCAGTTCCTCGGTGGAACTCGGTAGATTCTCGTGGATTTAGATATCGCCGATACAAATGCGCAAGTACCATTCTTGATACAGTTTACTAGATGCACCTTAAAAATGTTTAATAACGGCCGTAGCCGTGACAATTCACATGATTAGATCCCCAAACGCCAGTAACGCTCAGAAGAGGGGAAAAAAAGAAAGTCAAATCAGCCCAACACCTTCATCTTCTTCTTTTTCTTCTTCTCATCACCGCCAGGTTTGCGCCCCTTCTGGAAATCCCGCCAGCTACCAATGCGCTCTTCCCGTGTATCCTCCCACTTCTTGTCATTGTCGCGCTTCCGCTTGCGTGCCTCAAGCTCTTCTTCTTCCTTGCGTTGCTCTCGACCTTCCTCCTGCAAGCGCGCCTTGAGCTGTCGCCGGCGTCGCGCTTCTTCTTCCAATAGCACTTGCACCGTCTTCTTTCGCCACTCAACCTTGAACTCCTCGGTCTTCAGCTCGGGGGAGTCGAGTGTGTACTTGTGTTCGCGGATCAACAGGCGGCGCGCGTCGGAGATACATTCGTCCAGGTATTCACGTTGCTTCTCGTCTAGGAGAGCTGTCTGTGCCTTTTTGAGTCGATCGAATGCGTCTGGAGCAGCGGGATTCTTGGTCTTGTCGGGGTGGATCAAGAGTGAGATCTTGCGGTATTGGACTTTGATGTCTTTTTCTGTAACACCGGGTTGGAGGTCCAGGACAGCGTAGCTGTAATGGGTTAATATCTGTAGAATTTAAAGAGGGGCTGTAGCTTTTTGCACGGCTAGAGGGGGATTGGACTTACGAATCGAGGCTGAATGCCTTGCGAATGCGGTCGATCTCGACATCCTGTGTCGCGTGTCAGTCGGAGCATGTATGTATACCGTGTGGAGGGCACGTACCTTGTTATACTCGGATGCCTCTTTCTCCAGAGACTCGAGGAAATCCTGGTCATCGTCCGACATATTGCCTTCTGCGGATTCTTTTGATGTAGAGATGTTCTTGGCGCTCGTGAGATCAAGACCTCAAATAATAAGATAAGACTGCGGGCTTATCAGCCGCTGAGTCAGCGCAACGCGCGCAGGACCTCAGAGAGGGTTGAGGTCGCTAGTAGGAACACAGAAAATTCGGCCACTTGTTATTTCATAGTTGACGAGGAGTTTTGATTCAAATTTCCAGTGGGCTCATAATTATATCACAGCTTTCACATAAGACATACTACGAACATGCTGAAGACATCCGAAGATCTATAGATCTCGTATGTACCTGGTCCGTTCCTCACCGCTTCCCCTACCGCCTTCGTTTTTCGTTCCCAGGAAGAAAAAAAGATGTTTTCACCGCCCGCTAACTTTCAAGATTCAACTCAAACCACATAATGGCGCCGCGAGCAGTTAAAGGGAAGTCAAAGACTCACCAGGACACAGGGAGGGTTTTGAAAAGAAAGCGTGGGGAGGATAGCTTAGCTACCCTCGTCAAGCAGGTCGAGGACCTCGATCTCAAAGCTCCCGTCAAAAACTTCTCCGATCTCCCACTCTCCGAACCAACAGCCAAAGGCCTCGGAGCCTCTCACTTCAAAACCCTTACCGACATTCAATCGCGTGCTATCAACCATGCATTCAAGGGGCGCGATATCCTCGGTGCCGCCAAAACCGGTAGCGGAAAGACCCTCGCCTTTCTAGTACCCATTCTCGAGAATCTTTATCGCAAGAAGTGGACTGAGTTGGATGGTCTTGGCGCACTCGTTCTTTCGCCTACACGTGAATTAGCAATTCAAATCTTTGAGGTGCTTCGCAAGATCGGAAGATACCACAATTTCTCTGCTGGATTGATTATCGGTGGAAAGAGTCTGCGCGAGGAACAAGATCGCCTGGGTCGTATGAACATCCTGGTCTGCACACCTGGTCGAATGTTGCAGCACTTGGATCAGACGGCTATGTTCGAGACGAATAACCTGCAGATGTTGGTGCTGGACGAAGCCGATCGTATCATGGATATGGGCTTCCAGAAGACCGTGGATGCCATCCTTGACCACCTCCCGAAACAACGACAGACTATGCTGTTCAGTGCCACACAGACCAAGAAAGTCGGTGATTTGGCTCGTTTGAGTCTGCAGGAACCCGAGTATGTCTCGGTCCACGAAGCAGCCGCCTCCGCCACCCCCTCAACTCTCCAACAACACTACACCGTTACTCCACTCCCGCAGAAGCTTGATACCCTTTGGAGTTTCATTCGCAGCAACCTCAAATCTAAGACAGTGGTCTTCTTGTCATCGGGCAAGCAAGTTCGCTATGTATACGAATCACTAAGGCAACTGCAGCCTGGTATTTCCTTGCTCCATTTGCACGGGCGGCAGAAACAGGGAGGACGATTGGATATTACCACAAAGTTCTCCCAGGCTCAACACGCTGTTCTTTTCGCTACTGATGTTGTTGCTCGTGGTCTGGATTTCCCCGCTGTCGATTGGGTTATTCAGATGGACTGTCCCGAAGATGCCGATACCTACATTCACCGTGTCGGACGGACGGCCCGTTACGAGCGTGTTGGTCGCGCTGTACTCTTCCTGGACCCTAGTGAGGAGAAGGGATTCCTTAAGCAGCTTGAGCACAAGAAAGTACCCATTGAGAAGATCAACATCAAATCGAACAAGCAACAGAGTGTCAAGAACCAGCTGCAAAACATGTGTTTCAAGGATCCGGAGTTGAAGTATCTGGGCCAGAAAGCTTTCATCTCCTACGTCAAGTCGATTTACGTGCAAAAGGACAAGGAGACCTTTAAGATCAAGGAGCTTCCGTTGGAAGAGTATGCCGCCAGTCTGGGTCTTCCTGGTGCTCCACGTATTAAGTTCATCAAGGGTGACGATGCGAAGGAGCGCAAGAACGAATCCTGGAGAATGGCACAGATGTCCGGTGATGATGACTCAGAGGTGGAGAAGAAGAAGGATGAGAAGGAGGTGCGCACACGGTACGACCGTATGTTCGAGCGACGCAACCAGGGCGTGCTGGCGGAGCACTACTCGAAGCTTATCAACGACGATGGCACGATGGTGGCTACCGATGCCCCCAAGGACGCCGGTGCAGAGATCGACGATGAGGCCGACGAGGATGCCGACTTCCTCTCAGTCAAGCGCCGCTTCGCCGCAGGTGACGCAGAACTCGGCGGGAAGAGCGATTCTTCCGACTCGGAGGATTCCGACGCGGAGCCAAAGATCAAAGACGCCAAGGGCGTCAAGATGGTGCACTTGGACGGCCAGGACCCACTACTCATCGACTCGAAGCGACGCGAGAAGCTGCTCAAATCGAAGAAGAAGCTCCTCAAGTTCAAGGGCAAGGGTACGAAATTGGTCTACGACGACGAGGGCAATGCCCACGAGGTATACGAAATGGAAGACGAAGATATGTTCAAGGCCCGCGGCGACGCCAATGCTCAGCGCGAGAAGTTCCTCGAGGGCGAGACGGAGCGCACACGCCAGGCCGATATCGAGGACAAGGAAGTTATGCGCGAGAAGCGCCGCGAGAAGAAGGAGAAGCGCAAGGCGCGCGAGCGTGCCGAGGCCGAGGCCGAGATGTCGGAGGAGGAAGGCGGTCTCTCGCACCTTCCCCATGTTCCTTTCGAGATCCCCGGCTCCGATTCAGACTCTGCTTCCGAGCGCGACGAGCCTCGGCCCAGCAAGAAACAGCGTGTCTCTTTTGCCGAGCCGAACAGCGACGACGACAAGCCCAAGAGCAAGAAGAGCCAGGCTTCTGCCAGACCTATCGAAACTCTGGGAGATCTGGAGGCTTTGGCCAGTGGGTTGCTTGGTTAATGTACATTTCATGGATTGTTGGATTGTTTCATGGCTTTGTGAGGTCTTCTATGGCGTATATTTTCCTATAAAATCTCTTTTCCGAGGTTTAAAAAGCATAGTGAATATGAAAGCGATAATGTTCAGACATGTATAGCATCCATATATTTATAGTTGTCTAAATAAGCTCTGTAATTAAAGTGCCAATATGCGTCTAAAGTCTCTATAAACCTATTAAGCCTACTAAGCCTAGTCCCGAGTATATAAAATCCCCACGACTCCCCAAATTGGCATGTGGAGCCGGGCATTTCCTTGACACATCAACGTCGCATTTGACGGTTGAGCCCCCGTCCACTCATCGATGGCTTCAATCACGCCATCGATAAAAGTCTTATGCGCCTTTTTTTTCCTTCTGTGTTTATCTTTTTGTTTTGACTGACTGTTCGATGTATCAGATTTAATTTGGTGCAGGAAAGCTTGTTTGGGTCACGCGAGTTAGGGCTGAAACATTTTAGTATATGCCAACATAGGTAAGTGATGCCATGGCATGATTCAGCCTCTTTTTATATGAATTTTACTAACACAAAGTCAGTGGATATTTTTGTCTCCATCTCGATCTCCACATCATGGCCGACATCGAGAAACAGCCGGGAGTAGAGCCCTCCAAGGCTCTGGGCACAACCGCCGATGATGTCCAAACAACCCCATTTGTCAACGCAGACAAGCTGGCTCGCCGCTTGTCTGGGCGTCAGGTGCAGATGATCGCTATTGGCGGTACTATCGGCACCGGTCTATTCCTTGGAACGGGCTCGTCACTTGCTAAGGGTGGGCCTGCTTCAACGCTTATTGCATACGCTATCTGTGGGGGGATTGTCTTTATAACTATGCTGTGTCTTGGTGAGATGGCGGCGTTTATGCCTGTTGCTGGATCTTTTTGTACTTATGCTGGGTGAGCATCACTTCTTTTTTTTTTTTTAGGAGGATGATTACTAATTTGTTTCTAGTCGCTTCGTGGATGATGCACTTGGATTCGCATTGACCTGGAATTATTGGTTTAATGATGCCGTCTCTACTGCGTCAGATATCATTGCTTTGCAGCTTTTGTTGCAGTATTGGACAGATAATTTCCCAGGTTGGGCAATCAGTCTAATCTTCTTGGTTGTTGTCATTGCATTGAATGTCTTGTCTGTGAAAGTCTATGGCGAGGTATGTGTAAATGACTTCGCCTATATTGTACCTAATCTAACCATTCATATCTAGGTTGAATACTGGTTAAGTCTACTCAAAGTCGTCACCATCGTTGTGAGTGCCATCCTTTACAAAACATCTGCACGCCCAGCTAATTTGCTTTCTAGATTTTCATCATCCTTGGAATTGCTGTGAATTGTGGTGGAAACACCGATCACAAATATATCGGCGGCAAAAACTGGCATAAAGGCGATGCACCCTTCGTCGGTGGAATCGGCGGTTTTGCATCAGTATTTGTCACAGCCTCCTTCGCATAGTATGTACCCCCATCTCACAATTGCGTCTGTTAAATGAGCTCCATTTTAACAACCAAACAGCGGCGGCACTGAATCTATCGCCATCACAGCCGGTGAGACCAAAAGCCCCGCGAAAACAATGCCAAAAGTTGTCCGCAACGTCTTCTGGCGTATTCTTCTCTTCTATCTCCTCTCAATCCTCATCGTCGGCCTGAATGTACCATATGACTACCCCGGTCTCTCGGATGGTGACACAAAAACCAGTCCTTTCACAATCGTCTTCCAGCAAGCCGGTTCCGCAGTTGCTGGCAGCTTCATCAACGCCGTCATCATGACTTCCGTCATCTCAGCTGCGAATCACGCCCTCTTCGCCGGATCTCGGCTGCTGTTTACCCTCGCGGTTGATGGATATGCGCCCAAATTCTTCGGTCACCTCAACCGCTTCCAGGTTCCGTGGGTGGCTGTCCTTGCGACGTCCGTGATTAGTGGTCTCTGCTTCGGTGCCAGCTATATCGGAGCTGGAAAGTTGTGGTCCTGGCTACAGAACATTGTCGGCGTTTCGAACCAGCTTTCGTGGATTTGTATCGGTCTCGCTTCGCTGCGGTTCCGATCGGCGGTCCGGGCTCAGGGTATTGAGCATCTCCTTCCGTTTAAGAATTGGACTTATCCATACGGTCCGATCTTTTCTGTGGGGCTTAACATTGTTCTGGTTCTGGTTCAGGGATGGAAGTGCTTCAGTCCGCATTTCAAGAGGGTCGACTTTGTCTCCTATTATATTGAGATTCCGATCATGATTTTCATGTTCTTGGCTTGGAAGCTGGTCAAGAGAACTAGCTTTGTTAGGAAGTCTAATATGGATTTGAGGACGGATCGATATGATCCCTCTCAGGAGGATGAGCCTGAGGATCTGGTGACGGAGAAGAAGACAGGTGTTTGGGGTAAGGCTCAACGGTTCGGGCAATGGGTGTTCTTCTAGGTTTGCATTTTTTTGGTTTTCTTATGATACGTCCTGTCTATCGCTATTTATTACTATACCCTAAATAATTTTATTGTTTCTCTTTCTTTACGGTGATGTGGGGTATCGTCTTGGGACTATAATCGTGATTTACGGAGTTTGAAGCTGCATTCGACTTGTCCCAATTTCCGGGCCACTGGGTTGGCAGTGTGACCATAATTAAGTAAAAACTTCGGATTGATGTAGCTAGCTTTGCAAAACTATTCCTCCAACGAAAAGTTTGACCAGATTAGCAGAGACTTCAACATCTGGCACTAGCGAAAACAATCTGGAACAGCAGTTCATCAAAATCAGATTTCGTCTCTTCCTCCTCTTGGCTATACGTAACAGCTCTTAGCCTAGGTAGTATAAACCATCTCTTCAACTAAGCCGTGCCGGGGTAAGCCTGTAGCAGATTTTGAAGCTGTGTACCCAGCGGTGTATAAGCTGTATCAATGCGATCCACACACGATGCAGCTGCTGCTTTGACTTGGGTTGTGTAGTTCTATATTGCTTGTTAGGACATAACCGGTACTCGAAAAATTACAAATTACCTCCAAAGCGTGCTGCGACTGTAAGATATATCCATGCATCTTGACGGCATTATCGCCGTGTCCATTTTTCTCGTAGAAAGCACGTCCGTCGGCCACATGCAGGTAACCCAGCTGTGAGGTAGCGAACTTAATGTGTAAAAAGGGAAACATGTTAGGCATACGGTCCACACAGAAGATTGAAGTTCGACTAACCGTTTCATAGGCACTGCAGATAGCGGTCTGCTCCGTCGTGGTCGTATTGAAAGTGCACTGCAGATCCTCGTTGAAATGCTTGGTTTGGCTTTCGAAGTTTTTGAAGATGGGCTGGGTCAGACACGTAGTTAGTTTACTGGAGGCCTTAAATAGAATACATGGGTTTTATACTCACCGCAGTGGGGTCAATATTATCACCAGAAGAGTCGGTTACGGACTGCATCTTATTTGCATAATGCTCGACTGCATTTAGTGAGTTGAGAACATCGTCTGCAGTGCATACATTCTGGCAAATTGAAAGACCGACGAAGGCCAAAACGCTGGAGATTGTCACAAAAACCTTCATTGTTTAGATAATGGGACAAAGATTTGAAGTCTTAGGAAGATTTTGCTTTTGAGATCGTTGGGATGGAAGGTTGAGTGAAGATAGAAATGCTCCGCACTGTAATGTCTTTATATAACAAGTCATTCCTCAACGCAGGGAATCGGATAGGTTGATGAAGCGGGCGTTCCCTGGTTAAAAAACGCACTTCCATAGCATTTTTGTCGTCATTCAGATCTATCTCGTGTGTAGGAAGTAAATCTTTGAACGGTATTCTGATTTCTCCACGGTTGATCCCGATGTCAAATTTGGGCCGAAGAAACGAACAACCCTGTTTTTTTTAATTTCAATCCCAGGGTTTGTATAGTGGGAGTTCTCTCGACCATCGTTTTAACGTAACTATCATTTCGAATTCTTGTCGAATGTTGTTGCCAAGCTTATCATAGCTTCCACTCTCACGTCGGTAGTTGCACACCCAGGGCTATCCAGTGAAAATATATATTCGCCGCCACGACCTGTAACGTAGGACTCGGAACTGCAGGGGCTCATTTATTTGGCCCTACCCTCCGATACTCTTACTTCACATTTATTTTCCGGCAATGCCGCCCCGCAAATTTCATCGAATGACCCTCGAGTGCAAGCTATCGTCTACATGGTTCCTACAAGTCTCACCTTTGTATTAGCCATTTTCTTCACACCGCAACGCTAACCCTGAAAGCAATATTCCGTTCTGCTGCAGCTTATGTCATTGATCTATGGATCTTTCCAAGGCATTCCCACCGATACCACTTGGAATACCATGAGATGATCCTGCGTGTATGATATGGCAGTTTTGTTGTAGAGTAAACAAGACCAGATGTGATGTGAATCGAGGTTCTAACCTTGACAGACTTTTAAAGTTGTTCGGCTCGGCAATCTACATGATATCAATTTGCATGGTAGCTTTCCGGAAAATCTTGGCTTGATCCTGCTTCCGTGGAAAAAGGCAACATCTATGCACTTGAAAAAGAATTGAGGTAACTAGGATTACGTCGGAGACAAAAGAAAAGCGCAAAAAAGAAACTCCGATAGGGGGAATCGAACCCCCGGCTGCCGTGTGAGAGACGGCGATGTTAGCCACTACACCATATCGGAGGGGGACTGCGAAATACCCTCTTAGGTTTAGACTTGACCCTTTAGGCTTAACGCTCTATATTCTTATGCCTCCCCGTGCGTGGTTCTATGTAGTCCCCTGTCTTCCCCCCAACCTACTACATATCTCACATTTTCTTTTTCGCCCTCCTCCTCCCTGGTCTCTGCAGGTGAGGCATTTTCGCTATTGATTCGGATCACCGAGCTCCTAAGCTCCGCCACCCCCTTTTCCATGTCTGACTCGTCGGCTCTTTTGCGACCCCGCGTCTACGGGCGACTAAGTATGCCATCGGAACTTAACTCTCTCATTGGATACTGTCTCACCGCCAATATCACCGCCCCCTCGAAGCCTACAAACTACTATACCTATATCCTTTATTATAGTACGACCAACCATTGATCTTGAAGCTTATAAAGATGAGATTATCTTTCTTTATCAAACTGGCGTATTCTTTAAATCTATATCTGATACTTTACGCGATTCGTATTGCCTTAATATTTTACCAATTATTCGTCGCTATAGGTGTTCATTCGTACGGTATATATAGGTTTAAAAATCCTCTTTTTAATACTTTTAGATTAAAATAAATTGGCATTTGATACTTACAATTTGATACTTATAATTTGATATTTATATTTTAATACTTGCATTTTGATATTTACATTTTGATATCAATTACTAGTATTTAATACTTGCATTTTAAAACTTGCATTTTAAAACTTGCATTTTAAAACTTGCATTTTAAAACTTATATTTTGAAACTTGCATTTTGATACCGATTGTGTCTTAATTTGTACTAGTCAGTCTAAAATACGGTAGAATTTAGACACACTCAGGTATTTGCCCTGCAAAATGAGGCATTTGACCTTTGGATAACTAAATTACTGCCTGGCAATATTATCCAATGAGAGGGTTAAGTTCCGATGGCATACTTAGTCGCCCGTACGCGTCAGCAATTCGAACTACCCTCCCTCCTCCGGCCCTGTTTTCCTTCTCAGGCCCGACCATACCTAGCGTCAGGTGTCAATCGGCCGACCTATATTTGGCCTCCGCGCATGCAGGCGCAGGACAATCATGCCTGCGCAGCGGGACTGCAAATCTGCCTTAGGGTCGACACATCGCGCGAGAGCCTTGTCGACAGATCGACTACGGGCGACTAAATATGGCATCCGGCACATAACTCTCTCATTGGTTACTACCTCACCGCCTATCGCATTACCGCCTTCTTGAAGCCTATATACCAATTCCAATTTATATACCAACAAGAATCGTCGGCCGCGTTTGCGGCCTTGTGAGTCCTTTTTGGTTGGTCTTTTTAAATGTCTTTTTAAATGTCTTTTTAAATGTCTTTTCAGATACCTTTTTAGCTATCTCTTTCTCACAGATATTTTGCTCCCCTTCTCGGTTTCATAGACACACAGTATAAAAAAGCGGCTTAATTTTACGAAATAGACTTTTCGAAGTCGAAGTTAAAGAGCGAATATTGATAGGGAATGCCAAGACTGCAGAAAAAGGCAGTAAACGTCTTAATTTGCGAAATGGACTGTGGGAATAGCTTCAATCTTTTAAACTTGGATTCTTTACTTATTAAGCCCTCTATCATAGTAATTCGGGTGTTTTATTTCATTCTCAAATAAGGTAGGATTTGAATTTATAATTATTAAGCCAAAGGTGGCATACTTAGTCGCCCGTGCTATAGGTAGAAAGACTGCATACTGTAGATTCAACTTGTGAAGTGAGAGTGGATCCAAATTACTGCCTGGCAATATCAACCAATGAGAGAGTTATGTGCTGGATGCCATACTTAGTCGCCCGTAATCGACCAAAGGAGAGAATGCCAGATCTAGCCAGATAGTCAGACTGAGCAGGCAGGCCTCTTCTTCTTGGCATGTTTGCAGAAATTTTGTTCTAGACACCCAGCAGACCATACAAAACTAGTAATACTATAGCTATTTTTATAATGTTATTTACGAAGGTACCTGAATACTGCCAGAACAGCGGTCAGGCACAGTGTAATTGTCATAGATTAGTTTGAATAGTTTGAACAATTTACATGGTTTGCATGGTCACCCCTTCAATATATTGGAAGGAACACCAAGGCTCTTTCACATCACATTTTCGCCATCTTCGCAACATGTTATCTATCTTACGGTTTCTTTCTTCCCGCACTCTTTACCTATTCCAAGCAATGTGGTATCCCTTATATATCATATTTGGTTCAATCTTCAAGGTCTTGCGAGGTCGGACACAACATGCTAGTGACTCTGAAGCGACGTCTTCTCCACCAAAGTCAGCAATTGTAAGTTATAAGGGGCATTTGTTGACTTCGTTGATTTCTAATGGTACTAGGATGGCCGGAATGAACACTCAAATACTATGTCCCACGTTGAAATAATCGAAGTGCCCCGATATTACCCCCCAGGGGTATCAGAGATTATCGGTCGCGGTGGCGAGTGTTTCGTCGGAGCCATTGATGAATTTACAGTCTTGAAATATCCATGTGTTCCTGGCGATTGTGAGAGCATTCAAATAGAGGCCCAGCTTCTTAAGATCCTTGGAAGCCATCCCCGTATTATCGCTTTCAAGGGCCTGACAGAAAATGGTCTCGTTTTGCAACGCGCATCAAATGGTTCTTTGAATGACTATATCGCATCACAGTCGTTTATACCTCTCGATAGGAGGCTACTCTGGTGCAAGCAAGCTGCCGAGGCAATCAGTTATATCCATGAAAAGCGTGTCATTCACTGTGACATAAACCTTCGGAATCTCCTCCTTGATAGCAATCTCGATATATTACTTGCAGACTTTCAGGGGATGTTGAAGTCCGTTGATGGTAACACTTTATTGGATGGGCTCTCTCGGGAATGCTCAAAGTCATATCAGCCTCGAATCCATGGGGATTATGCATGTGTGGCGACCGATCTTTTTGCGCTTGGTTCCGCTATTTACTTTATCATGACCGGACATGAGGTCTTTCCTGAACTTGATAGCTTGGAAGATGATGAAGAGATTTTGTCGCGCTTCCAAAAGGGGCTCTTCCCAAATGGCAATCATCATTGCTCCCAAATTACAGAAAAATGTTGGAAGCAGCAGTATCGGCAGGCTGCTGAGGTCGTTTCTGATCTATCTCTCATTCAAGTCACCTAGGTAATTCGGGAATCGATATATCTATAGATTCTATTATGTTCTTGGCGTACCGAATTGAATACTAATTTAAGGCAGACAACGATCTGTTTTGACGAAACCTGCTAGGACAGCTAAAGGTCGACAAAGGAAATAAAAAGTCGAAAATGAAGCGAGCAAGTAAAGCAAGTTGCAATTTCACTAAGTTTATAGCGGAAAAGACTGTTCAGCTCTTATAGTCATTAACTCCCCCAGGCATAGACCAATCAACCATCAATGTATCTAGCACTGCGACTTGCCCTCTGGAAATAGAGAAGAGAATGATAGGAGACGCTAGGTTTGCTTCGTGACCCACACCCAGCTACATACCGCCATTGCTAATTCATGTACACAGAGAGAACAGTATACATCCATAGAATAACCTTGACGTAGAGAATGAAAGAAAAGCCACGGAGCGGGGAGACGTCGTAATTGTTATCCCTGAACCTCAACACTTAGGACATATTCCTCCTTTCTTGGTAGACTGGCCCATGTGCACGTCTTTATATCCACCGCAATTTGCTTTGCCGCATGGCGGCTGAGGATCATATTTTGTAATAACGTGTTTGGGTTGTGCAGTGCAATTAACAAATTTTGTGGTATAGACAAATCGAGTGCACATCTTGGTGATTTCCGATCAGGGACTGGCTCAAGTTAGGCTTCCTCAGATCAAGGTCAGGATTTAAGTGATTGGTATAAAACTTACTTAAGACTGACAATTTAGGTAGGTTATGAACTGTGGGAGTGATTTCTTGTTAGAAGAGGGAAAGCTACGACTTTATAGATCTATGGCCTTAAATTATTTGATTTAACTGACGTAGCCTTTTCTATCAGATAGGAGTCACCGGGACCAGTATGATTTTAGAGAGGGGAACCCTGCGTCTTGATATTGCCAAGACAGATGTGCTAAGGCTGTGAATCCACTAGACCATCTAGAAAAGATAAGATGCCTGAGCTTATGAAACGACTTACAGCGCTTCGTGTTTTGAAAAGGGTGGTCATGACATTGTTCTTGTTTGTAATTGCTTGATGACGAGCCCTTTATCACCATTCATGACCTGTGCTTCCTAGAGGTTGAATCCCACATAGTTTTAGCGCTGTACAATGACGCCAACGATATTGTTCGAAGGGAACCCTGCATGGCATTGACACAAAAGTGTACTTTTCTGAGGGCCCACACCAGATTTACATCTCAACGGTCCCACGCAATGCGGTGCGGAGGAAGAATTTTAGAGAAGCTTACAAAATCCTTAACCTTGAGTGTATGCGTAGCCAACCCCGCACGCCGCGGTGATATAGTATACCCATAATAAGCTTAGAGTAAGCGCGCCACTAAGTGAGTTCGTATTCTAGGCCCAATGTATCAGCTCTCACGAATCGCTAATTCTTCATTATTTAAAGGGAAAAAAGGGAACGAGAGATATAATTGTATAAACTTAGAAAAAATTTCAAAAGAAATCAGAGGGGAAATAAAGGTTTCCCTCAACATAAAGCATTAATCAGTTCCTGTAGGGTTCCCGTTGGTTGCTGCCAAAATTGTGGGGAATCTACCATTTCGCACTTGGCATCCCATTGATCGCCATTCCGCAAAACTTTGGTCAAAAGGTATTTCCTTTCGATAACCCGCCCTTTCACGAGATTAGCAATACCTTGGATCTGAACAGGCCGCCCTAGCTGTAAGACAAGCCTGGTTAACATCCCCTCCTCTGTAATGGAAAACTCTTGGTTTTGAAGCCAGCCCCTCATAATGGCGGACATTCCTAGGAATATAGATTTCGAATAACCCTTGAAAATCCATAGACCCGCGTAAATCTCAGCAAGCCAAAGTTGCTCTCCACCTCGGGTAAGCGCAAAGAGGCGTTTACACTCGCTATGTATCTGCCTCGAAATAAGTTTGTAAGAACATCCTCCTATCGGGGCCTCTCTGTTCGTGCGCATTATCACTAAGTCTATCATACATTAGTCTCCAGCTCCAATTAAGTAAAGTTATTAACACGCTGCTCGCCGCTAGGGACTAGATAGAGACCTAGCTTCTTCGACTTTAGTTCTTCTATCGTCGATTTCCGGGAAATTGACAAATTGAGCTGTTTGAATCGATCCCAAATATGGTTGCAGCTTTCGGATTTCAGAAGAACGTCGTATATCCGATCAAGCGTAAAATGAATAGTATTGCTGTTTCCGGCGCACAGACTCCATAATTCATATTCGACGGGCTCATACAAAGGGCGCCGCTTCTCATCGAGGCTTATGACAAAGTCTGTATCTTGTTAGAATATAGCATCACCTGGCAGGCACACTTTTTCTGACCATCTGGGACGTCATAGATATTCGCCCCTATTCGCCTAAACACTCGTAAGAATTTATTAGGGTCTAGTGGTCGCTGAGTTAGTTTTATAATAAAGTAACGGGTTGTAGAGCGTACCGTGAGGAGGGAAGTCCATTTTTGATCTGACGCTTATTATTCTCTAGGATATTACCGGGGAAGGTCTTTGTATTTATACTTAATAGTACTTACCCTATTCATATGCTGGACAGGTTTAACGTCCCAGAATGGCCTTGATAAGCTATTATATTGCAGGAATTGTTTTAGGTTTACGAGATATATATGACTTCCTAGGATAGAGATAATATGATCTAAGGCGGCTTTTGATTTGAATGTGTAGTTGACTAGTTCGGCGATCGGTGTTCCTCTTCCACACAAATAATTTTGCCATTGACAAATGCAATATTAGGAAGCTCAATAATCTCACAATCTGTTTTCTCAAATTCTATAGAGATGGCTCGGGGTTGATTCGCTGGTAATTGAAGCGTGAGAAGGTAATATAAAAGGTTTGCAGTTTGTAGGAAACTCACGGATATGATTTATGAGTGGATTAGTGCATGTCCGCGCCGCTCTCTCTGTTTGATTTGAAATGCAAAATGGTAGAGGCTTTGTAACTTTAGATACAACTTCAGTATTTTGAAGCCGATATATCGCTGATTCAACTCCTGTATACGGGCTGATGGCATTGGGGACAGTATGATCCAGGCGTTCTCCACTTTGCTCTCGTTCTGATGTCCAGAGGGATTGTATCCAGTTCGGAAGAAGAAACCAGAGCGACGCAGAAGAAAGGCAATGCATGAGGCCAATTGGATAGCCAGATTCGAGTAGTGTAGAGTAATATATGGTAAAAACATCAATAGAGATAGAAGGCTTCAAATATCAGTTATATTTCTTGGTTCAAGTCTAGCAGGTTATAAAGGTGCCTATTTATACTTTCTAAGGCGCTATTCATCCCGCCTTATCATTGATCTAAAGATCTAGTCATGGCTGTATCTTTCGCTAGTGGTGATGTTATGCCGACACTAGAAGTCCAACCCGATTCCTGTTTAGTTCCTGTATAGGCCCGTAGACATTTCTTGGAAGGCAATGCTCTTTTTGAGAATTGAATCTTTGTCCCTCAGGGGATGGGCGCCCTCGGAAACTCCTAGCCAAGACGCTAGGATGCTACTAGATCTCTGTAAGACTCTGAGAAGCAGAAGATCCCAGGAACTATGCCCTGATAGAAGCATCTCTCTCGAAAACGATTTACGCGTCTTAAGGTTACACAACCCTAGTCTTACGACGGCCTTATGATAGTGTAGTGAAAATACTTCAAGATCGATACTAAAGCATTAAGTGTGAAACGGCCCCTTTAAACTTTAACTTCTTACTTATCTAAATTAAGGCCCATCAAGTGATCAGTGTAAGAGCAAACCATAAATTGAATTTTATTTACTTTAATCAACAGTAACCAAGCTTTGTAAGGTGGCTACCAAGTTCTCTAAGACAGTTATCATACCAGTCCGTCCATAGTTTGTTCATCCCAACGCCCAAAAAATTTGTGAGGCGCTGCCTTTTTATATACTCATATGAGTATTTTGAATGTAGGCGTTGGTAGCAAAGAGCTTTCTTTGAGTCGAGATCTTCTGCTGGTTGTTGCAAAATAATTGGGTCATCGCCGCTCAGAGGAACAAACTTTATAATCCCATATTTCCCCAAGACCCGTAAAATACCGACCTTAAGCACCGCAAGATCCACTAGGAATGCTTCATGCGTGATGCTATGGTCATCCTGGGCTTGATGCTGGGCACCAATATCTTGAAGAGAGATAGCATCAAAAACAACATCTTCGAGGCCCTTTCTTTTGATGTCTTCCATAAGTTGGACTCCATTGCGAGGAAACCAAATTCGCACGGTCTTGATTGGTTAGAGCTCGGTGTTAATGCGTAGAAAAGGGTAACTTACATGCAAGCGAATAGGTGCTGAGTCATTGGCAAAACGACCAGAGTCCGAAGGGGCAGAAAAGGTAGGCTGTTCATTCACCATCGAAGGCTTGGCGCCTTTCGTAGATTCATGCATCCTACTTCTATTGGGGTCTCCCGAACAAGACTGTCTCGCGCCAGCTGCCTGGTGGGGAGAATGGCGGGATATATAGTTTAAAAGCAAACAGCAGAATTATGAAGTCATACTCTCTATTTTGGAGTCTTCGTGGTAGGTAAATCTAGAAATTTGGCCAAGGGTGAAGTAGTTTTCTCTTTTCATATGTGCCCCAAAATGTAGGTATGGTCATTCGTGTCTTATACCTTTAGTTGAAATTGGGTTTCGGGGATGAGATACTAGAGCCAACGTGATAGGCGCGAAGCGGTTTTGTTCTCGACATACTGCTTTCTTTATTTTAAGCCACATATCAAGAACAGTGTGTCCCAAGTACCATACAAGTGATTCAAAATGCCTAGATGTACCCATGGCGACTGTTGGAGGACGACGGTAGGCTGGTGATAAGAAGAGACGAAGTGGGGGACTTGACCCGATTCTGAATAGGTTTTCTGCGCAGAAAACCTAATCAGAATCGGGTAAAGCTTGTGCATGTAGTGCCCACCGCTAATGTAAGATTAGCATCCCACTTACGAAGCGGTATAGGGGTCAGGCGTCAAACCCCAGTTTTAGAGGACCTTGATGCCTTGATGCCTTGTTTTTGAACGGCAGAAAAATATAAATACCTGAATTACTATTACACATGCCTTAATAATCAAAGTACCTGGCTTCTCCCAGTGTTGCTAGGTAGGGTACATGAAGCTTTTGTACACCATACAAATCAACGCATCTCCATATTTCTGGGTGGTTGCAAGTCGAAAAAAATGAAGCGTTTTGCCACCATACAAATCAATATATCTCCATATTTCTGGGTGGTTGCAAGTCGAAAAAAAATGAAGCCTTTTGCCGCCATACAAATCGATGCATCTCCAAAAGTGAACTTTCTCTCATTCTTACTACGATAAATCGATTTGTATGGTGACAAAAGGCTTCATTTTTTGGATTTACAACCGCCCAGGAATGTTAAGATGCCTTATTTTTATGGTGTCAAAAAGCTTCATTTCGGCAGGTTGATGTATTAAGAATTTACAGTACACTGTATAGAGCGGTGTATAAAGCGGTGGCAATCCAGGCATTAAGGCATCCACATCCCCCCCAAAACTGGGGTTTGACGCCTGACCCCTATACCGCTTCGTAATCCCACTGGCAAAAGTACAATATTGTGATCGATCGATCGGCTGCCAGCAATTTCCTTCTCCCACCACTCCACATGTACCCACTAATTCCTACCTCGTCCCAACTATTTACTTCAATTTTTAGCAACTACCATGGGCATCGTGGAAAGCAGAATATTGGCAAACAGTCTTCTCTCTGCTTGCAATAAAGCTGCAGAAGAGGGAAGGGATCGACTAGATGAGTCTAAGTTCTGGGAAGATACTGTGAGCCTCCTTCGATGATTTATCTGAAGCTTCAATCCTCATCTATGCAGGAAAATATCAAAATATCGAAAAGCATATACAAGCACATTCCCAAGCGCATCCGACAAACTTCTCGTCAGTCCGCTATCAAGAAGGCCATCGTGCGTTCCTCACAACAAATCCAAGCTCCACAAATCGTTCAAGACCTACAGGACAAACGTGAATCGCTTTTCCCTTTGTACTCACTAGCAAGCAGCGAGGAGAGCAGCGGAGGTTCTTCAAGCACTCGTCAAATTGGGCCTTCCCTTTACCACGTCCCAAATTCGCTACAAGCATGTCCGCTCACCGATTTCTACAAACTGCTCGTCTTATGCGAAAATCAACAGCAGCTGGGAAAGATCCGCCTCCGCATTTCTTATGTTGCGTTCTTCCGCTTGAAGAATGCCGTACAACCAGGTACCCAGTACCAATACGATGATGCTTCGATGTTCATAGCCCACCTGATAGGAGGTTCGGGCTGTAGAGACTCACTTTCCGACATTGAACGCCGCGTACGACGCTGGGTTGGCCTAGGAGAGCGATACAGTCTACTAGCCAATGACCTTGGAGGGTTGGGGGTGTTGTATCTCCTTCCAGAAGATGGTGGTGAGTCGATGTAAGTAGCGACCCAAGGAAAGAGAAGTAGCTTTACTGACAACACTGTAGCTGGACCAAAGAGCTGCCTAAATCAGCGAAAAGGCCTAGACGAGTTGAGATGTTGAACTATCTGAGGCAGAAAGGATTGCCAGAAGAAGCTCAGACACGTGGTCTTCATGCCTTGGCAGAGGACGAGACCGCAAAGGTCCTGGGGCCAATCAAAGCCTCACTAGATCGAGTGATGGAAAGTCAATTATCAGAGGCAAATACCCATATGGAAAACCGACAGTCTAATAGGACTGGATCTAATTGGCCAAAGCCCGATATTCCTCAATCTCATCGGCCTAGCACCGGTATGTCCTGCACAAGGGTGGAGGCTTTTTCTCATATCAATTCGGCGACCCCGTCTTTTCAATCTGGAGCACCAGTCGCTATGCAAGTTGCTCCTACCATGGAATCACCACGTGACTCTATTTACAGTGGTCAATCGACTTCAGAAACAGTGCAAGATGTGAGAGAGTTACATTATGAGCCTTCGCTCACACAAATGTCATTGCAAAATCAGCCGGACCTTATGATGTCACAAGTTCCCACCCATGGGCTTGAACTCGTGTACATGCCAACGGAATCGGGATCAAGTGAAACAGGTATACCCCATTTTGGAAATACAGCAGTGGAAAACAGTGCCCAATTCAATGTGGCGCAAAATGATCAAGTTGTAAGTCATCATTCCCAGCCCTCGGGTCGAGGATAACCTCTTATTTTCAACAAGCAATATTCCGACCCAATGAGCGCTACGAGCAACCAAATAGCAATGGTTACACCGGCAGACTTTCCTCAAGCTTTCGCAGCAACATCCACCTCGATACCTGCAGATTACCCTCAGCTATTTCCATACCAACAAGGAACCGTCACTCCCGCGAATTACCCTCTAATGTTTCCCTGCAACCCATCTCAATATCTTTAGTTGACCGGACCCTCAGCCAAGAGTGCAAAATTCATAATTCCGCACATTGTATTATGTAGAAGTCGGTGGAAGAGCGAGAATAAGATACAAGGCTGGTGAGAGGACAGGTTCGCGTTGAAAAATTGCCGGGGTATTGGGAACAAGCAGAGGCTGGGAAGGCTCAGACAGCAACCGAGGGTGGCCTGAGATAATCGTCACTGGTATGATGTACCCTTGCTTTCCAATTCCCTCCTTCTCCACAAACTTAGTTTCCTCCAACACCTTCCACACTTGAAATCCGTGCCGTTGAAGATAGTCAGGCAACTCGCTGGAAGCCTTCACTAACAACGGCTCTAGGCCATCATCATCACAAAAATAGACATTTAGGTTGTCTTTGTCCTTTTTCCAGCTAGCACTCTTGAGAAACGTAGCCAAATCATCCATGTTTGATTGAGTAATGCCGAACAGGAGGCTGATCAGGTCTCGCGGGATGCGTATGGATGGGGTGGACGACCTAATGTAGATGATGAAAAATCATCCACTAGAAATAAGCCAGATGAGCACACGAGCAAACAAATTTTGCTACCAAACTCACCTTTGGCATCAAATGTTCGCTTTCGTAGGGAAATCAGATCTTGGTAAAAAGTTACCGCGGGGCACGGAATATGACGTTGGATTTTTTAAGCCTGACAAAGTGGGGTTTTTGCCTAATTCGCACCTCTTGGGCGATAGATACAGGGCATTTTATCTCCGAGAATGATAGTGCGAAGGGGTTAATTGATATGACCAGTTTTCTATCATTAGAAAGTAACTTCTGAATAGGGATTAGCATAACAAAACCATGCTTTTTATAATCTAAACAGGCATCATGACCGCCGGAAAGCGGTAGAAATAAGACGAAACAGAGCGGATATTCACGTGATGAACTCTACGGCTCATCGCATCTACATCATCTTCAACCACGAGTCCACCAGCGCAGCTTGGGACTTGAACTAGGAGTAGATTGTATGCATCTGGCTTGGTCCCTGGTCTGCATGCTTTTGCCGGAAATATCTTCTAGGTCCAAGATGGGATCAATCTGCTATGTCATTCCCGATTTTGCTTACGTGGTTACCGAGGTATATTTTGACACCACGCAGGTCACAAACATTGGTTCTTGAAAGTTTTCGTGCCACAGATCTATAATGATATCTGTTATCTGTATCAGCATCATCGTTTGTCTAGATAGCTGCTATATGAAAGAAAGTTGAGTCAAGTCAATCAATTTCTCCTTAATACTAGCGTAGTATATTTATGACTCGCGGCTTGGCGTGTGATCTTCAAGCCAGAGTACGGCAGCCGATTTGGACCAAATTTGACAATGCTTATTAATATATATATAAGATTCACCGCTAGAGTTTCCGCCTTTTATAATATATAACATAATACATTCCGCCTATTCTAAACTTACCTTTCTTTCTTAGTACCACCTCAATATACTACTAGCTATGACGATCTGGTCTAGACTGGATATGTTTGCCTGGTAATTCTGCTAGGTATTTCCGCCTAGTAGGATTTTGCATTGTTTGTTCGATATGATAGGACTATATAAAGGTTCCTATCTTATCATTTGCTTTCCTCTTTTCTTTCCTTTCTTTCTCTATACTTAGTATTCTTATTAAAATATACTCTTTTACTTAAAGAACTAACTAGTAATATAATACTAAGTACTATTTTTATTTCTAATAAAGTAGTATAACTATATAGATTATTATTATAATTAATCTTAGTCTAGCTTTACCCTATTTTCCGTTCCTTAGTACTAGATAAGCTAAGATTTAAATCTAAACCTAAACTTAATTTCTAACTAATTAAAATAGTTAGACTAAAACGAAACCTATTTACTAATCGCGGTAGATAGCCTATTACTATATATAATAAAGAAGATAATAATAAGTAAGAGATAGTTACTTATAACCTAAATACCTTAATCCTTAAACTATAGAGATTAGTTAGTATTAGTAAATATAATAAAGATAATAATAATAGAGAAAGTTCCTCTATTTATAAATAACTATAGAAGACTTTAACTTATAAACGGTTTTATAAGCTTATAAGAGAATATTAGAATTTAAAGAGGAAGGTATAAGAATTTAAAGATAAAATAATAGTTTTATATTCTAATAAGATTAAGACTAAAGTTATTATTAAATTATTTATACTTAAGTAAGATAAGATAGTTACTTATTAAGACCTAATAGTTTATAAGAGAGGTAACCTTATATTTTACCTTATAAACTTATAAAATTAAGTTAGTATACTAATTATAAAGATTAGTTTATACTAAAAGACTATAAAGATATCTAATACTCTAATACTTAGTAATAGTAAAGAGGTCTAATTTAAAACCTAAGAGACTATAATCTAATAGAAACTTAAAGTAAATACTAATTATTACCTAATATCTATTTATTATAAGCTCTATATATAGAATTATTATAAAGGAAAGGCTTAGCTATATATTATACCCTAAATAAGTTCTAATTTTAGTAACCTATATCTAGATACTAAAGATATAATTATCTACCTAAAGACTATATTTATAAACCTAAATTAATATATTAAAGCTTATACTATATACTATAAGTTAATAATAAAGCTAAAAGATAGTTTTATTAATTTCCTAGTTAGGTTTATATAACTTATTAAAGAAACTACTATAATTAAGGAAAATTATAAATATAATTTATATTTAAAGCTACTATACTTACTATAGAGTTAGGTAATATAGGTAGTTAACTAAGAAATTATAATATTTAAATCTTTCTTTAAGACTTATTAGAGTATATTTTATAAGATTAATCTTTAGTAGAAAGTAAAGGCTACTTCTTATATATAATCTACTACTACTACTAATAGAAGTATAGGAATAGGAGTAATAAAGTAAATTTATATTCCTTATATAAAATATAAAGAGAACTCTAGCTCTAAAAGACTCTTAAATTACTAGCTACCCGAAAGCGACTACCAGGGGTAGATACGCGTTCGGGTAATGATTTACTAAGCGAATCGGGAGCAAATTCAGTCCGTATTTAATATGGTATAGCCTATAGCTAGACTTAAAACACGGAATTGTTATTATACGGCCCGTATTTGGCTTAGTATAGCCTATAGCTAGGCTTAAAACACGGAATTATTATTATACGGCCCGTATTTAGCTTAGTATAGCCTATAGCTAGGCTTAAAACACGGAATTGTTATTATACGGCCCGTATTTAACTTAATATAACCTATAGATAGGCTAAATACACAGAATTAGTATTATATAGTCATTATTTAATTTAATATAGGCTATAGCTAGCTTTGGCTATAGCTAGCTTTATAGCTTATTTATAGCTTAGTATAACGTAATAGATCCTAAGATCTAATAGAAATTTATACTAAAGAGTAGTTTTATAGGCCGTATATAGTAAATAGATATTATAAAGAGGGTTTATATTCTATAATACCTAGTAAATAATATTTATAAAAAAGGGGTAGATAATAAAATATAAGTTTAAAGTAGTAAAGATTATAGCCTTTAAGATATAATTAAGAGTAGGGAAAAATCGTAATTATTTATAATAGAAGCGACTATAGATAAAGAAAAATAGATATATAGATTAAAGTAAAAAGATAATTAGATAGTATATAGTATTTTTAGATATAAAGGATAGTATATAGGGTTAAAGAGTATCTTTTATAAAAGATAAGTTATAAAGAACGCCGTTAGGTAGCTTAAAGTAGCGAATTCTACGCCTAGATAGGAGTTAAAGAGATATATTATATTAAGGGTTATAAATATAGTACTTAGATTATAATAGTAAAGGAATTAAGCTAAAAGTTAAGGATATAGGCGTTTAGCTTAGAATAAAGGCGACTTTTTAATAAAGAAATATTTAGTTAGGGTAGTATACGGCTATATAGTAGTTTCTTATATAGGTATAGGGCGGATTATATAGGTGTAATAGCTAAAAGAAAATATATTACTATAGCTAATAAAGTAAATATAATTTTAAAAAAACTTAAAAGGACTAAAGGCTATATAGGATAATATTTAAGTATATATTTATAAAAAGTTTAGATAGTATACTAATAAAGCTAAGATTTAGTAATACCTATAATTCTAATATACTAATATCTAAGTCTACTAACGGATCTACCCCTTTAAACCCCTACCTAGAGGTAAAGGGGCCTATAGTATTAGGCGCTATAGCTAGAATAGTTATATAGAGTTATATAGTATAACGCTAAGGCGAGATTATTAGCTAATAGATTATAATAGCTTATAGGAGGTAAAGGTAGAGTAGCTATAGGAAGAGTAAGTATAGGAGGAGTAGCTATAGAAGGAGTAGCTATAGGAGAAGTAGCTATAAAAGGAGCTAGTAGAGTAGGTTAGTCTCTAATAATCCCTCTTCTATAAAAGGGTAGTAATAAAGAGCTAGGAGAGTTAGGTTAGTAGGTAGTATATATTATATTATATAAATAGGTAAATCCGAAAGGTATAGATATTATTAAGGGTATAATAGTAGGAATCCTTAGAAAGCTCTTTTAAAAATATAAACTTTAGGTATAGAAGATAGTAGGTAGTAATCTATATATAAAGATCGGAAAATTAATAGTTAACTTAGAATCTATAATAGCCTAGATTATAAGGGATAATATAGATAAGGAGTATAAATATTATACGAATAAGAATAGGCCGTTTACGACCTATATAGTCGTTAAGGATAAGCTTAAAGGCTTATATATTAATTACTATTAGATAAATTTGGGATATTAGTATAGCTTTAGTATATTATCCTAAAGGTAATAATATTATTAAAGGGGGATATTAAAACTAATACTATCTAGGAAAGGTAGCTAAAGAAGTAGTAGTAGAGGCTACTACGGATAATAAAAGCGTTATTAAACTTTAAATACCTAAGTAAGGACTAAAGGCTATAAAGGTATCCTTTAAAAAGGGTAAAGAGCCGGTATAGACTATAATAGGCCTAAGAAATATAAAAGGGGTCTAGAAGTTAGGTTAAACGAAACTTATAATATAGAAATAATCTACTAATATAAGATCTACTACTATAAACCGGAAATAGAGGCTAAATATAATTATATAGTAGAATAGCGCGATAGAGTAGTAGTTAAGGACTATCGTAGATACTAGTAACGTAATTAGGTTAAAAGTTAATAGCGTAAGTATAGAGCTAAGGGCGATAGTAATAACTATTAAGGGGTAGTAGAGAAACGTAATAAGATTATAGGCTATAGTCTAGGTATTTATAGACGAGGTAATAGAGAGTAATAAAGAATATAATAGTAAGGAGGAGGAGAAGGAGGATAAGTAAGGATAGTAGCGAAAGCTTAAAGGATAGACTAAGATAGTAGATAAATAGTTTATAGATAGGTAAGAAGGTATTAGATAGGATTAGCTAGAAAATTACTTATTTAGAATAAAGTATATTTATTAGATAATAGAGATAATAAGTATATATATAATAAGCTTATACTACTTCTTAATACGAAGGGAAAATAACTAAAGACTATCTAAGCGTAAAAGTAATAGTTAAAAATTTAAGTAAGCTTTATATAGTAGAAGATACCTAATAGAAAGGGGAATAGGTTATAAGCTATTTATTATAGTATAGTTAAAGTAAGGGCTAGATAATATATAATAGGACTAAATATAGGGACGAAAAGAAAAAAGGAACTATAATATAACTATAAGATCTATTAAGGAATTACTAATAGTATATACTTTATATATAATATAAGGGACTATAAGAAGCTATCTCCCTATAAGTCTACTATTAAACTACTTCTAATACCGTTCCTAAATAAGGATCTAAGTATTAGTCTATTTATCTATAGACTCCTTATATATTTTAGTATAGAATTACTAAAGGTAAGCTATAAGCTTATTATATTTATATTCTAAGTAGGTAAGAGCGGTAAGGGTCTCCTTATAGTATATATAGTAGGTCTATTAAGTTATAAACGTGGTATTATTAAGAAGAGTATAATATATAGCTAGGGGTATAGGTAGGGGAGTAATATAGGGCTTAAATATATACTAATCCTATAATACCTTACCTTAGTATATAGCCTATAATAATATAGTAGTATACTTAGCTAAGCGGTCGTATATATTAGCGAGGCTATAGGATAGAAGAGTATAGAGTATAGTAGGTATATTAGAAGCTAAGAGTAGTTTACTTTCTATAAACGTAACTTTATTATTAATAGATATACTAGGGGACTAAGGAGTAGACTAAATAAGCGAAATAGTAGTTAGTACTATATATATAGGATAAGAAAGGGATCTAGAAGTATACTAAGGATAGAGGAGGAGCTAATAAGGTTAGTTTAGGGGGTAACTTAATACTAAAATAGATAATCTTATTATTAGTATAGGACTAAATAAGCTAGGGGCGCTTAGCCTTATAAAAAGGACTAGCTATAGAAGCCTTAATAGGCTACTTTATAGTAGAAGAAGGTAAGTTAGGATTTCTAAAGCTTATAGTAAGGGTATAGTAATATAGGTAAAGGTAAATTAAGGGGGATAGGATTAAAGAGAGAGTAAAATAAAAGTAGGAATATATAAAGGATTATTATATAGGAGAATTAAGTATATAAACGATCGCTTAGGGATATTAATAGGAAAATAGGATAATAAAGCGGAAGTCCTTACTTACCCCCTTAAGCTTATTACTCTTATTATATTTATAATTATAGAAGCTTTTACTATACTATTAAAAGTAGCTAAAGACTCTTTTATAGGTAGGTACTTAGTAAAGAAGGTCTTTATTAAGGAGTTAGTATTTAGTAAAGGACTAATATAGAATCTACTATAATATAATCGCCCTAACCCTACTAGGTCCTAATAGCTAAGATATAGGCAATTCTATAATTATCCTAAATATAGGTATACTTAGTAAGAATAAAGACGTTAATAGTAAAGGGGGGGAGTACGTAAACTATAGGAGGGGGAGATTAGATTATAAGCTAATAAAGGAAGAAGAGAGTTAAATATACTAAATAAATAGGTACCTATCTCACTTTAGAAAGCGTAGTTTATATATATACTATTAAATAGGGGTTCTTTATTCTTATCTACTATAATATAGTAACTCTAAAACGGTCTAAGTCCTATAATATATACTTTATAATATTAGTCTAATAGTATAGAGATACCGAAGCGTTAGCCGAAAAGTGTAATAACGCTATCTATATAGCTAGGAATCTTATAAACCTTAAGACTATAGTAATTTTAGACCTAATCGATATTAGGGCTAATAGGCTAGATAGAAAGGGTATAGATTAGCTTATCTTTAGAGGTAGTAAGGTCTATTATAGGGTTACTATTATAGTCTAAGAAACGTTAAGCGGCTAGAAATCGTATTAATATATAGATATAAGTATATTAGAATAAGGCTTACTATTAGAGTAAATAAGTAGAGAGAGAGGTATAAGATAAGTATATACTATATCTTAGAAATATAGAGAGTAAGTAGATTAGAAAGAGAGGCTAAAAGGAGAATAGGGATAGGTAATTAATTATCGTAGAAGAAAGAAAAGTAAAATAATATAAATAAATACGTAAGGTATTTACTTTATAAAAAGGATAGCCTAAGAATATCTAAATATACTTATAAGAGTAACTCTTACTCTATAGAGTTTAGTTAATAATAGAGATTTTTATTATATTACTAAAAGTAGTAGAAGACTCCTTTATAGATAGTTTACCTATAAAGAAAAGCTTAAGAGTATAGCTCTTACTTAGTAACCTACCTACTAGTAATAATACTAAATAGATAGCTTAGAATCTAGAATAACTACGTAGTCTACTAACTATAAAGCTACTATAGACGAATAGTAAGCTTAAGTAGAGGTACGATAGAGTTTATTAACTAACTAAGGTATAGCTAGAGAGATCTATCTTAATACTAATAGAAACCCTAATAGATATAAGTTAATATAAAGCCTACTAAAGAAGAACTACTATAATATAATCTATATAATAAGCCTAAATATAGACTAGAAAAAAAATAGTAAGGGCGTAGTAAAGATACTAGTTCTAGTATATTAGATAGGAGCTAAAGCTCTATATAACTAGTAGATTAGAATATTAGCCCTTAGTAGTAAGGAATATAAGTAATACTAGGCTAGTATAGCTCCCTTTTAATTATATAAGGTAATTATAAATAAGAAGGGAGAGCTAATTTTATATAGTTTATATATAGGGTACGCCTTTAATCTAGAGGACTATATATATAGCTTTAGTATATTTAAGAATTGAGTAATAACGTATACTAGCTAACCTAACTAGATAGTAAGAACTTAGCTAACTTTTACCTCTATAATTTTTAAGTAAATAGCCTACAGTACTAAGGAGACTAAGGTAGATTAAGAGTTTAATAGTATATAGAATTACTATAGGGATAATAATAGGGTATAGGTAATAGCTATAGAAAGAAAATTCGAAAGTAGATATAAGAATTAGAATATTATTATAATATAATAATTAGGATTATAATAGAAATAAGATATATAACGTAGTGTCTATAACTAAATTATATAGTTACTAAACGGATATAGGTCTTACTACTATATAAGTAGATCTTAGTAAAGTAGGTATATATAAAGATATCCTAGGTAAAAGAGGGTAAGTTGTTAACTATAGGTTAAGAGATAGTTAGTAAAAGGTAGTTAAAAGAGAGGATAGGAATAAATATACTAAAGGAGTAGTTAATAGCGTATCTATAGAATATATAATTTATATAGGCGCTATTAAAAAGGGGAATACCCTCCTTATCGACTATAATATAGTAACGCTTAAATACTCTATATCCTATAAGATAGTATTAATAGCCTTAGTTAAAAGGTATAAGGATACTAAAACGCTAACTAAAGAGTGCTATAACACTATTATAATATCTAGGAATTAAATAAACCTTTAGGCTAAAGCTATTATAGACCTAGTTAATATTTAGACTACTTAGCTAGATAGAAAGGGCGTATATAAGCTTATCTAGGGAGCTAACGAGGTTAACTATAGGGTTCCTATAGCGGTTAAGGAAACGGCTAGCGGCTATAGGAGTAGTTAGTAAATACGTACGAATTACGATATACTATACTAACTATATAAGAGGGGTAGGGGTAAAGTAGTAGAAGTAAAGGAGCTTACTATAATAAAAGGCGATATAAGAGAATATATAAAATAGGTAGATAGGTAAAGGAGGATAAAAGGGGAAGAGGAAGAAAAGGTTAACTAGGATATATCACTTTATCGTCTAAGTTAAGATAGCCTAGGTAGTCTAGGTAAGATAAGATAATTAGTACTAGATAGGTAAAACTATAGGGTAGCTAAAAAAACTATATTAACTATAGTAGATATAATTAGTTATAGCCTTTCTCCCTTTATATCTACCTTCCTTATTAAGTACTATAATTCGTTACCTACTCTTAAGGCTAAAGCGAGCCTTATAACTAAGGTAGAGCTATAATTTACTATATAAGTTAAAATTAGGGTATATAGAGCTAGTAGAGGTAAGGTACTAACTTTATTTAGGCTCTATAGGACTACTAGGTAATTAACGACTACTATAGCTAGAAGGTAATCGAACTATTTAAACGGATAAGCTATTACTATATACTATTAGGATAGAGGGCTAGCTAAAGAGGGAGTTTAACGCTATCTTTATAACTAGGCGAGAAGATAGTAGAGGGGATATAAAGGAGATTTCTAATTATAATACTACGATAAACGCTAATAGGAATACTAAGGAGTATAGTATATAATTAGATATAGGCTAAATAGAGAGTCTTAGTAGGATACTAATAGGATCTATAGTAAACCTTTATAGACTACTACCGGATAGAAACCTAAGTATAAGGCTACTTAATAAGTTATTAGTTCTAATTAGTAAGTATAGATATAGAATTATAGTTTTAGACTATATACTAATATATAACGTAATAAGCTTTAGGGAATTTAGGGAATAGGACTAAATAGGAACTATATAGCTACTCTTAGAGGTATTAATATACCTTAGTAGTATTAACAATTCCTACTACCCTAAGATTAACTAGTATACGGATAAGAATAGTATATCTAATATCCGAATACTAATAGACCTTATTAGCTATAAGGCCCTCTATAGTTAGCGCTTCGGAATTATAGCTACTAATATAGATTGTTATAAGTAGTATACTACTAAGGATAGCCTATTTTAGAGCTATAAAATTATAATTAACGTAAATAGTTTAGTGCTTTTCGATAGGGTATATATATACTATATATTCCGTAGTAACTATATAGGATACTCCTTTATAACTACGGTCTATAATTAGGCTTTATAGGCCTTTATAATAAATACCCTAAAGTATCGTTTCGGATATAGAGTACTTATAGGTATATTAGTATATAAGTATAATTAACTATAGGTTCTATAGTAGGATTTATAAGATAAGTATAATTTAAGGGTATAATATTAAGGTCTAGAAGTATATAGCTTTCGTAGATCTAGTCTTAGTATAATAATAATAAGTGTACGATATAGGCTCTAAGATTTTAATAGCGTAATATAGGTTAAGTATAGTAGTTATATATATTTATAGCTAATATTTAGAAGTAGTTAGTAGGGTTCTACTAAGGATTTCTACTATTAAAAACTTAGAGAGGATTATATAAAGGATCCTATAGAGGATCCTATAAAGGATTTCTATTATATAAAACCTAGAGAGGATTATATAGAGGATCCTATAAAGGATCCTATAAAGGATTTCTACTATATAAAACCTCTAAAGGATCCTACTAAGGATCCTATAGAGGAGTTCTACTATACTAAGGATCCTATAGAGGAGTTTAACTATATAAAACCTAGAGAGGATTATATAGAGGATCCTATAGAAGATCCTATAAAGGATTTCTACTATTAGAGCTTACGTAGTATTATACTAAGGAAATCTAATAGGAAAAAAGACTAATAGGGGAAATATACTAGGAAAAGTAACTTTTATATAGGTATTATAGTAGGAAAGGAGGGAATTTAATAGTAATACTATAATATTATTATACGCCGATATTATAGGTAATATAATTAATATAAAAAAGGAATAGAGATAGAAAGAAATATATTTAATACTTCTATTTATCCCTTTAGGTATATTCGGAATCCTTTATAGTAGTCCTATATAATTATATTACTTAAGTCCTCTAACCTTACTAGATTAACTTAAAGAGTATAGTAAAGGAGATAGGTTTCTAAATAAGTATCTAAGCCGTATTTATCGCTTTATTCTTTATATTCGTTATATTTAGTATACTGCTACGTATATATAGTAGGCTATAGTATATATACGCTAGGGCCTTATAATATAGGGTAAGAAGATAGGGGACTATATTATATATAGAAGTATAGGATATTTAAGTCCGCGAGGGGATATTTTCTATTAGTCCTATTACTTAGGCGTTCTATTAGGGTTATAAGATACTAAGTAAACGGCGCTATTAAAGCTAGTAAGCTTTAACGTAGGGTAAGAAGATAGGGGATTATATTATATATAGAAATATAGGATATTTGAGTCCGTAAGGGGATATTTTCTATTAGTCCTATTACTTAGGCGTTCTATTAGGGTTATAAGATACTAAGTAAACGGCGCTATTAAAGCTAGTAAGCTTTAACGTAGGATAAGAAGATAGGGGACTATATTATATATAGAAATATAGGATATTTAAGTCCGTAAGGGGATAGTTTCTATTAGTCCTTTTACTTAGGCGTTCTATTAGGGTTATAAGACGCTAAGTAAACGGCGCTATTAAAGCTAGTAAGCTTTAATATAGGGTAAGAAGATAGGGGACTATATTCTATATAGAAGTATAGGATATTAAAGGCCGTAAGGAGATATTTTCTATTAGTCCTATTACTTAGGCGTTCTATTAGGATTATAAGACGCTAAGTAAACGGCGCTATTAAAGCTAGTAAGCTTTAATATAGGGTAAGAAGATAGGGGACTATATTCTATAAAGATTTTTATAGCTTATCGATAATAGCAACCTTTAATAAGGGGTAGGAAGATAGGGGACTATAGCCCTTAATAAGGGCTATAGTATTATAAGAGAGGAGAGGAGTAAGAGAAAGGAGAGAATTATTATAGGTATATTATTTAATATTTATTAAGATATAGGCTTCGCCTATATCTCTTTAACCTCTTATAGGTTATAGGTATATAGTAAAGTAAGGAATTATATATATCTTATACGTATCTATAAAGTATATACTTTAAATAAATAATTTAGTTAGATTTCTAGTTAGCTACCTATTATTCCTTAACGTATAAAATAGATATAGATTAGTTTTTAATAAAGATAATATTTAATCACTACGCTATCGAAGTAAGGATAGAGAGATATAGTAAATAGTATAATATAGTCTATAAACTATAATATCTATATTAAAAGATCCTATTTAGAATTATTTTAGAGCTTATCCTATTCCTAAGTATCCTTTTAAAGTTAAGAGATTCGTAGGTCTAAGACTAAACGATTCTAAAGAACGTAGTAATATATAATATTAACTTACTCCCTAATATTATATAGGGTTTAAAGTGGATTATTATATAGCCTTTAAGTAATTAGGGATTAGTATAGAGTAGAATAAGGGGAACTATTAGATAATAATACGGATTTAGTAGTTTATAAAGGGAATATAGAGGGAGGTAATTTCGTTAGGGAAGGCTTAGAAGATAGGATTCCTATAAGAGCCTAGATATTTCCCTTAAGTAAAATACTTAATAGTATAGTTAATCGCTTAACTATAGAGGAGTAGGATATAGCTATAAGAGTATTATACTATCTAGGCTAATAAAGAATACTACTATAGTAAGGAAGCGGAGGAGATATAGCTAATTACTTAAGGGTTAAACGATAAGTAGTAGGTATATAGCTAATCTACTATCTATACTAAAAGGGAATAATAATTTTATTACCTAAGGTATTAGTAATAAGGTAATTTACGATACTTTAAAGGATATTAGTATAAAAGGAGTAAGAATTACTACTACTATTAAAGGTATAGTTTATATATATACTATAAAAGAGTACTTAAGACTCTAAGAGAATAGCGATTATATAAGACTAATATAGCCTATTATCCTATATATATAAGGTATATTAGTCGGATAAGTTAACTACAATATTAAAACGCTAACTAAGTATAGAATAGAGTAAAGCTCTTACTAGCTTTATATAATAGTACTAAGGGTAACCGGAATTATTAAGACGCTAGTTAATATATAGGGAATTAGGGTAGATTAAAGCTTAGTAAAGTTTCTCCTATATTATAGGGTTAGAATACTATATAGGATCGCTATAATAGTTAAGGCTATATAAGATATTAGCTAAGGGGGTAAGGGGAGAGGGGGAATTAGAAATTACTAAGAACTATTAATAGAGTAAAGAGACTATAATTAAGGGACTACCTACTAGGATAAGTTAATAGCTAAATAGATATAATAGTAAGTAGAAGCGGAGGACTAAATAATATAAAAGGTAAGAAGGAGGCGAATTAGAATATAATTAGTAATAGCGTAAAGAAGGGGCCGAATTAGGTAATAACTAGGGGATATAAGGTATTAGTAGTAAAGAAGGAGAATTATAATAGGGGATATATAATATACGCGGTTATAATCGTAGTTAATTAAGCTAGGGATATCTAGACTTATAGATAATTTAGTATAATAGTAAGGAGGAAAGGATAGTTTAGGTTAAGGTATAATAACTAAAGGTTTAATAGGATAGTTCTTAGTTTAGTATAATCTAACTCGGCTTACTAGTATTAATTTCACTTATTATAAGCTTAGATAGAGGATGGTAAGGTAAGAGTTATAAGAAGTATAATAAGATATAGAGAGTAAGGTAGAAACGAGTAAAGACTTAAGATATATATAAAGTTTAAGAAATAGGTAGAGTAGTAAGGAGTTAGAGTAAAAAAAAAGGAATATAGTTACAGACTAGAGATATAGTATAGGATAATAGAGATATATTATAGAGATAGAGATAAAATATTTAAATATACTATATATCTAATAAACTAACTATAGAAAGGAGATAACTAAATAAGATAATTTAAACCTAGGTAGATTTAGGATAGTACTAAAAGAGCCGATAATAGAAATAGTATACCTAAAAGACCCTATAGAGATCGTAGCTACGTAGATAGGGGTAGGGAGGATATTATATAGTTAAGAAGCTATCGAGGAGGTACTAGTAGGATATAGTTAGAGGCCGCTACCTTACGTAAGGAAGGCGATAAGCTTAGTAAGGATAGGGTAGGTAAGCGGACTAGAATCTATTGAGATCCGCAGGGCTCATATCGGCAGGTGACCTGCGTACCTAGACACTGTGGGATGCCGTACGGACCGATCCGGGCCTCGGCATACCACTCTAGCATACATAGATACCTGTATTCTAGTATATATAACCAGTATATAGCCCCTTTTAATTAAAAACCATACGATCCTTTCTGAATCATATCTAGTAGTATATCGGTTTAAACCTTCTTCTACGAAGGCCTAGGGATAGGTACGGGGTAGGACTCCTAGGGCTAAATAGAGCGCCCTAGGAACGTCCGGAATAATATAAAGAGCCTACCCTATATCTAGGCCTAACATTTAATCTAGTAGACCTAAGGTCGAACGAAAGAAGGGAAACGGTATAATTTAGAACGTATAGAGTAGCGGTTAGTAAGGAAATAAGATTAGTTAACTAAGTAGCTATAAGATACTAGTAGTACTACGGAGAAGTAGGGCTATAAAGATAGCTAATAGACGCTAGTAGAACTATAACCCCCTCCGAAAAGGCGTAAATTCGGAACGAATAGAGTAGTAGTTAGTAAAAAAATAAGACTAGTTAATAAAACCTAAGCGGTACTACGGAGAAGTAGGGCCGTAAAGGGAATCGAAATATTAGCTAAGCTACGATCCGCTCTAAACGGACCGTATTACCCCTTATAAAGCGCCGTTTGTCCGACTATACTAAAATAAGATCCGTATCTAAGGAAACGGATAAGATAGGATAAATAGCTAGCTCCCTATAGTATACGAAGTAATAATATAAGTTATAAACTACCCCTAAGCTACCGAAATAGTTAGAATAAGTACCTTAGAGACTCTAGCCCTAGCGCTAACTAGCGATTAAGTCTATATAGGATTAGTAATAGAGGTCTAGTAAGCCCTTAATATCCTTATAGCTAGTAAAAGAGAGCTCTACCTCTATATATAGTACCCTAAACTATAAAGCGGTCTACCTAGTACTATACGCCGTAGTAGAACGTACTTATAACCTCCTAATATACTAGGCCGAAGTCGTATAACTTAGTAATTTAGTCGTAAATAGCCGAAACCCTAAGGGCGTAGGAAATACTACCGCGGAGGGTACGCCTACTACTACTAAGGAACTAAGGCCTCTACCCGTGATAAGCCTATTTACCTTTATAGGGATAGATAAAGACGTTAAAAGATTGATTATTAATAATATTAGGAAGATCGATAACTATAATAGAATAATTATAGGCGATATAGCCTAGAAATAGGTTATTAACTACAATCGATACTTTATAGAACTTATAAATATTACTAGGTACGATATCTTAGGATCCGTATAAATCATTTATATAAGTAGAAAACTAGTTAAAACTACCCTATAACGGCTAGAGAGCTATAAATAGGTCTATAAAAACTAGGGTTTAGGTATATTTAGGACCTAAGACTAATTTAAGGGATAGATTAAGACCGAATTCTCTAAGTATCTTAGCTAAGAAAAGCTATAGGAGAGATTCGATAACTTAAAGTAAGGCCGTACGACTATTAGCGCGTACGCTAGTAGCCTACGCTAAGCTATAGTAGACCTAAACGTAGGTATATCGGAGCTACTCTTAGTCTACTAGTTTATTACGGGTATAAAAACGGAGTACTAGACTAAATAGGCTATAGAACGAAACTAGCCTACCGCCCTACTAGAGGTTATTAACCTCTTTATTAGGTACGAACGTAGCCTAATAATCGTATACTACCACTAAATAGGGCCCTTAGCTACTATATACCCTAATAAGATAGACCTATCGGTACTCGTAAGCCGGACCTAGCTAACGAACTACCCTAATAAGACTCGTACATACTATAACTATAGCTGACTAGGCCACCTTACGTAAGCCTATACTATACTAAAGATAGAAGAAATAAAGCGGAAGTAAAAGGCTACGTACTAATGTGATTTAGAAAGGATCGCATGGTTTTTAATTGAAAGGGGCTATACACTAGTTATATATACTAGAATATAGGTATCTATATATACTAGAGTGGTATACCGAGGCCCGGATCGGTCCGTACGGCATCCTATAGTGTCTAGGTACGTAGGTTACCTACCGATATAAGCCCTATAGATCTTATCCTCCCCTACTAATTTAGAACTAGTCCCTAGTTCTTTACTTTAGTTAATTAAAAACCTATCTAAAAGTAGCTTCTATAGAGTCCGTATAGAGCCGTTCGTAAGCGGCTTCCTATTCTATCGTAATAAAGGAATATAGTAGTAGTAGCTTTATTAGGGTATTCTAGCCGTTCCTCTATAAAAGGCCTTATTTACTACCGTTTTAGTATAAGGGTATATAAACCGGTATTAAGGGCCTAAGGTTTTAATAATAAAAGAAATTTGTTATAAAAATAGCACTATAGCTAGTTTTAGGGGGTAATCCCTCCCTTTAGTACTTTATAAGATTTAAATAAGGGGGTTACGGATAAAGAATAAGGCGTTTCCTATAGTAAAATACCTAGTTTATATCTAAGTAGTCCTTATTAGGACTTTAATTTTCTCTTATATAAAACCCTTAGTAGTCCCCTATAAATTCTATTTACTTTTACTTCTTACCTTTTACTTCTATAACTCCCTACCCTACTACTAACGTAGCCTTTTACGCTACATTTTATCCTTTTTTAGTAGGGTTTTATCAATTTCGGTCCTTATAGACCCGTATATATACCGTATTACCCTATTCTAAGATAGTAGAGCCTTTTTTAGCCTAAGTAGGGTACTAGCTAATATTTCTACTATAGTAAAAATTTTCTTTCGTTATATCGGATCGCGTATAGCCGATATATTCCTATTACTCTAAGTCCGCGTAAGTTAGAACCTATTCTAGGAGGTACTAGCTATATAGTTTAGTACTAATATTTCTTTATAGTTATTATCTCTAGTCCTAAGTAGCTATACCTATCCCTCCTATATTGTACGTACCCCTTTTCCTTAGTTAGTAGGCCTACTTTAGGCCTACTAGGTTATACGATATTAGTAGAGAATCTAACTATATTAAAATATAGGCTTTTCGAGTAGGATTTTATAGTTCTAGATAACGATAAGGCCGAACCGGAGGCTAAGGCCCTTAGTAGCGATAATACTAGTACCGTTAGGGCCGGTAAGAGTAGTACTATAGCCCCTATTAGTCTAATTAGAGCTACCCCCGCCCCTATACTTAGTATTATCGCGCCTATCCCTACCCCTATAGGCCTAAAAACTCTTATCCTTATAGGCCTAAAAGCTCCCGTTCTTACGGCTCCGAAAGCTCCTATTCCTCCCCCTATTCCTACTAAGGCGGCTACTACAGTCGCTAGCGATCCTAGTCCTATAGTATCCGTTCGGAATAATCTAGACTAGATTACGTATAAGGTTAACTAGGTTCTTAACCGTATATAACTCTATTCCTCTTAGCTAGGTATTTTACTAACCGTTTATAGTAAATCGGACTAATATAGCTATTAATAGCCTACCTTACCTAGCTAGTATAGCCTATATTAGGGTTAACCCTTAGTTTATATATATGATTCTAGCCCGTTTATCGATTAACTAGCACCCCTTACGTACTAAAGCCTAGCGTATAGCCTATTTAGATCTACCCCTTCGTTCTATAGTTAGCTAGTTATACGGCTACTAGGCCCCTATTAGGGGTACCTATACTAGTTATACTACTAGTTATACTACTAGATATAGTCTATAGTCTATTCTTATACTATTAGGTCCTTTTACTCCTATCTAAGGGTAAATTAGGTATTTAGTAGAGTTAGGGTTATATAAGCTATAACTATTTATTAGAGGGTAATAAGTATTCGTTCTATCTTAGTAACGGCTATATCCCTATATAGCTAATCGAACTTATTTAGACTTATAATCTCTCTAATCCCTTCCTATAGTACCTTAATATAACTACTATAGAGGCTAAGTAGGCCGCTATAGCTACTATTCCTCCCTATATTACTTTAAAGCGGAGTAAGGGGAAGGGTTATATAGCTCCTATACCTAGTAGTATAGCTCCTATTATTACTAGTACGGCCCTAATAGTAGTTAGTACAGCCCTAACTATTACTACTATAAGCCTTTTATAGGCCGGTTTAAAGTATAAGGCTAAGGATAACGCTAGTAAAGGTTCCTTAAAGAGGACTAAAAAGGGAGCTAATTTAGCCTATACGGCCTATATAGAGAAGAAGTACCTTAATATACCTACTCCTATCCCTATAGCGCCTAAGGTTAGGCCCGATTTTAATTTATACTAATACTATACGCCCTTAGCTAAACCTAGTATTACGTATATAACTAATACTCCTAGGGCTATTTATAGCTATATAAAGCTAAAGGCTATTTACGATCGGGTCGATTTTAACCTTCGCGCTATAAAGACTATCCTTTTACCGCTTAGTAAGATTATCGATTTAGATATAGAAAGGACTAATTCGGATAGTAAGGGATCGGATAGTTCTACCGGTATATTTACTAATCTAGAGTAATTTTTCTTTTTCGGAGTATATCGTATATAGGTATAGCTAGATAGCGTTTTCCTAGTCCTATTTACTATTATAGGGGCCTATTTAGCCCTGTTTTTTTCTAGTAGTAATCATTTCTTTTAGTACTATATGGTTTTTACGTACTATCTATAGCCGTTTTAGCCTAAATAAACTCTATTATTCTACTTTACTCTCTTATAATATACTTCGTAGTTAGTAAACGGACTAGAATAATAACTATAAAGGGGTATACTAATCAATCTAAACCTATTTATACTAGTTCTTAATAAGCGTCCTCTATTAATTCTTACCCTAAGGATATTATCGAATTTATATTATCCTTAGATTTATAGTTATTTACTTCTAAGTCCTATTTATCTACGCCCGGTAGGCCTAGTATAGGTATATTCGTACTACCTTCTTACTATTTTTTCTTATAAACCTATACCTATATCTTAGTAATTAGGTACTTAGTAATAGCTTCCTCCCCTATAAATTCTCTACGTATCCTAGTACGCTTAAATTCTTTCTATTCGGCCCTTATAAAGGTTAAAAGGTCCGTATATATCGGTAGTAAGGGTTTAATCTTATTAAGGATCCTTTATAATTCCTCTAGCTAATTAATTCTTACCCTAACCCTACGTAATACGGAGCGTCTTATAGGTAAAGCCTATATCTTAGGGTTTTCCCCTACGTTTATATCTATTAGTCTTATACCGTTAATAAGATTCCTTAAAATATATCTTTCTAGTTCCGTTAGAGTGTATATCCTAAGTAGGTAACTCTTTAAGATCTAGTATAGTCTAAACTAGGTATTCTTATATTTCTTTTTTACTTTATTTCGTACTAAGACCTATTCTCCTAATTTAAAGCTTATTTTCGTAATAGCTATATTACGTATCTACTATTTCTTAATTATATAAATAAGTAGTAGCTCGTTTACCTTCGATTAGGCGTCTATAAGTCGATATATCTCCCTATCGCGGCCTTCCCTTACTATATCTTTAGCTAGGGTATCGCTATTAGTAAGTATCTAAGACTATATCCTATATACTAAGAAATATAGGCTACGCCTTAAAACTATATATTCTTAGACGTAAGTAGCGAATACTACCTACGTTAGGTACTTATCCTATAGCCTTATAGGCTTCCCTATTAGGTATTTTATAAGTATTTAGCCTATAAGTCTATTAAAATTCTCTACTTTCCTATTCGTTTATAGGTAGTAGGGTATAGTTATACGGTATTAGGCTTTAACGATATTAATAAAATAATATACGACCCCTAATAGGAGGTTTAGGCTATTATTAGAAATTAATTTATTAAATACTCTATAGTATATATAAATATCCTAGTATAGGAACTTAGTAATTACTTCCTTAGTTATATCTAGTATAGCCTATATAACTAGCTATCCTATAGCGTAATTAATAGTTATAATAATCTATCTATTCCTATTTAGTATAGTTAGTAGCTATCTAATTAGGTCTAGACCCTATCGCTTAAAGGGTCACTCTCCTTTCGTAACTATATATTATACCTTCTCCTATTTAAGTAACTTTTATACCCCTTATAATACTTAATAGTTTAGGTAGCTTTATATAGCTTCCTTAATATCCGATTATATTAATAGCTACTATCTTTAGGGTTAGATAATTCTATATAGGCCTAGGAAGCTAAGGTAGCCGAATTCTTAGTATAAGTTTCGTATTAGATCGGTCCGGAATAGAGCTTTTAGGTATAAGGAAACTTCCCTATTATTATATATATAGATTAGTTAACGATTAACCTTTAGAGGTACCCTTTTATCGATAGGGATATCCTAAAACGTTAGATTTTTAGCGAATTTCCTAACTACCCTACTAATAGTAGGATTATTTAGCTCCTTACTATTAAGTAAGAACTAGATAGTAATAGTAAGCTATTCTTCTTTAGGAACTCTATATATTATATAGATTAAGGCTAAGTAGGCCTCCTAAATAGGTCTTTACTAGCTAACGTTAGCTAGTATAGTCCCTATTAGATTAGGATACCGGCTAATTATATCTGTAACGATATTTTTAGACCCTTTTCGGTATCGAATTATAAGTTAGTATTCTTAAAATTCTATAATCTAATATACTAAGCGCTTACTATACTCCTTTATAGTATTTAGGTACTATAAGCTTATATTATTAGTAATAATTATAGTCTTAAAGCGATTCCTATTAATATATCTATCCTACATTTAGATCGCTTCTTTAATAGCTAAGAGTTCTTTCTTATATATAGGGTAGTTTAGCTCCGCGCTATATAGTTTCCTCCTATCGTATATAACTAGGTAGAGTACGCTATTATTATCTTCCTATATTAGGACTATATTAAGGGCCTATTTAGAGGTATCCGTTTCGATTATATAGGGTTTATTACGGTTAGGTTATTTTAGGACTAGCGTAGATATAAGGAGTGCTTTAATTATTTAGAATATACTTTTATACGCTTCTATCTATATAATTAGATAGAAACGCTTCTTATATAAGGTACTATTACTTTCTATTAGTAATTCGTAGAGAGGTACGTAGATTTTCGTAAAGTCTTTAATAAATTAGTGGTAGTAGGTAGCTAATCCTATAAACTAGTATATATTATAGATATTTTTTAGTTATAGCTAGGCGTTAAGCGCTTCCGTTTTTACTACTAATAAGTAAATAGTTCCGTTTCTAATAATATAGCTATAGAATTCTAACTATTTAGTTACGAACTAGTATTTCGTAGGTAATATATATAGTTTCTATTCCGCTAATAATATTAGTACTTATTCTAAGTATTTATAATACTCTTCTATTAACGTAGAGAAGATTAAGATATTATCTAGGTATACTACTACACTATAGCTAAGTATCGGCTATAAGGTATTATTAATTACCGATTAGAACGTAGTAGGTACGTTATAGAGTCCGAATAGTATTATAAGCTATTTATATTTCCCCTAGATTATATTAAAAGCGGTTTTTTCTATTACTTCTTCCCTTATTCAGATCTACTAGTAGCTAATAGTTAGGTTAATTTTTAAAAGGACCTATACGTTACTAATAATATCTAGTAGTTCTTAGATTTATAGTAGGGGGTATCTATTCTTCTTTATAATTTAGTTTAGTATATAGTAGTTAATATATATTTACTACTTTTTATTAGATTTCTTAACGAAGATAATTAGAAAGCCCTACGTACTATTAGAGTAATAAATTAGACCCTTTTAGATAAGTTCTCTAATCTATTTAGCCTATTTATCTAATTTCTTAGCTAATAGTACGTAGGCGTTAATATTAATAGGTTATATTAACCCTATTTTGATCTTATACGCTACGTTTTATTCTAGTAGTAGGGTAGTTAGTAGTTTAGACCGGAATAGGTCTTAGTATTTCTTAAGGATTACTTATATCTACCTATCCTTATACGTTAGTAGCTCTAAACGGGGTATAGCGATATTATTAGGATTTACTCGTACTATAAAGAGTTATACTTCCCTATTTTTCTTTTATAGGGTCTATATAATATATCTTACGGAGATTAAATTAGTGTATATATCGCCTTTTACAATTATATAGGACCTATTTATAGGGTATATATCGTAAGTTCTATATATATAATCCGTAAGTATTATTACGGATATTTACTAATTAATTTATAGGTTTTTAGTATAAAGAAAGTCCTACCCTAAGATAATATTATACTCTATTTCTAGTACCTACGCTTTAACTTAGCCTATCTACTCCCTTAGCTTAATTAAGAGTATTATAAAGCCGGCCGTTTTAAGCTAATTACTATTAGTAATAGTAATAGATAATAGTTTCTTAGGTTTTTATACCTAAACTCTATCTCGTAATCCCTAGAGGGTCTAGGGCGAGATAAAAGTATTACTTATACTACTATCTAAGAGTATATAGATACGTACTTACTTAGTTAGAGCTATAAAGATCCTTCCTTAGTAGAACGTTAATAAATCGCTTATAACGTTTAGGGAGGTAGATAGGTATAGGCTTATATCTAGGTAATATTAACCTATTCGTAAGGTATTATAACGCTACTAGCCCCTATTATCTCTTCGTAACTATAATAGGGACTCTAGCTAGGCTTATATAGGAGTATTTTCGGAGTAGAGTAGGTTAAGGGGGTCCTCTATATCCTATTATAGTTACTTAGGAGCCGATTAAAGGTAGCTAATAAGGGCTTCTACGTTATATAGCTATACTAGTTTTTTAATAGTTTCTCCTTTTATTAGTACGCGGCCTTTTACTTCTACTTTATTTCTTCTATCTTTAGTACGGTATAGGCTTACATAAGGTAGCCTAGTCGGCCGTAGTTATAGTATATATAAGTCTTATTAGGGCGGTTTATTAGCTAGGTCCGGCTTATAAGTACTAATAGGTCTATCTCGTTAGGGTATATAGTAGCTAAGGGCCCTATTTAGTAGTAGTGTACGATTATTAGGCTACGTTTATACCTAATAAAGAGGTTAACGACCTTTAGTAGGGTAGTAGGCTAGTTTCGTTCTATAGCCTATTTAGCCTAGTACTCCGTTTTCGTACCTATAATAAACCGGTAGATTAAGAGTAGCTCTAATATACCTGCGTTTAGGTCTACCGTAGCTTTACGTAGGCTACCGGTATACGCGCTAATAGTCGTACGGCTATACTTTAAGTTATCGAATCTCTCTTATAGCTTTTCCTAGCTAAGATACTTAGAGAATTTAGTCTTAATCTATCCCTTAAATTAGTCCTAGGTCCTAAACGTATCCGAACCCTAGTTTTTATAGACCTATTTATAACTCTCTAGCTATTATAGGGTAGTTTTAACTAGTTTTCCGCTTATATAAATGATTTATATAGATCTTAGGGTATTATACCTAGTGATATTTATAAGTTCCGTAAAGTATCGATTGTAGTTAATAACCTATTTCTAGGCTATATTACCTATAATTATTCTATTATAGTTATCGATCTTCCTAATATCGTTAATAATCGATCTTTTAACGTCTTTATCTATCCCTATAAAGGCGAATAGGCTTATCGTAGGTAGAGGCCTTAGTTCCTTAGTAGTAATAGGTATATCCTCTACGGTAGTATTTCCTACGCCCTTAGGGTTTTAGCTATTTACGACTAAATTACTAAGTTATACGACTTTAGCCTAATACGTTAGGAGGTTATAAGTACGTTCTACTATAACGTATAGTACTAGGTAGACCGCTTTATAGTTTAGGGTACTATATATATAGAGATAGAGCTCCCTTTCGTTAGCCGTAAGGATATTAAGGGCTTACTAGACCTCTATCGTTAGTCCTATATAGACTTAATTACTAGTTAGCGCTAGGGTTAGAGTCTCTAAGGTACTTATTCTAACTATTTTAGTAGCTTAGTAGCTTAGGGGTAGTTTATAACTTATATTATATTATTACTTCGTATACTATAGGGAGCTAGCTATTTATCCTATCTTATCCGTTTCCCTAGATACGGATCTTATTCTAGTACGGTTAGATAAATAGCGCTTTATAAGGGGTAATACGGTCCGTTTAGAGCGGATCGTAGCTTAGCTAATATTTCGATTCCCCCTACGGCCCTACTTCTCTATAGTACTACTTAGGTTTTATTAACTAATCTTATTTTTTTACTAACTACTACTCTATTCGTTCTAAATTTACGCCTTTTTAGAGGGGGTTATAGTTCCGTTAGCGCCTATTAGCTATCTTTACGGCCCTACTTCTTTATAGTACCGCTAGTATCTTATAGCTACCTAGTTAACTAATCTTATTTCCTTACTAACTACTACTCTATATATTCCGGATTATACCGTTTCCCCTCTTTCGTTCGACCTTAGGTCCGCTAGATCGAGTATTAGGCCTAGATATAGGGTAGGCTCTTTATATTATTCCGGACGTTCCTAGGGCGCTCTGTTCGGCCTTAGGAGTCCTACCCTATACCTATCCCTAGGCCTTCGTAGAAGAAGGTTTAAACCGATATACTACTAGATATGATTTAGAAAGGATCGCATAGTTTTTAATTAAAAGGGGCTATACACTAGTTATATATACTAGAATATAGGTATCTATATATGCTAGAGTGGTATGCCGAGGCCCGGATCGGTCCGTACGGCATCCCACAGTGTCCAGGTACGTAGGTCACCTGCCGATATGAGCCCTACGGATCTCACTAATAAAGGGAGAAACTGTTAAAAAACTAGTATAGCTATATAACGTAGAAGCCCTTATCGGCTACCTTTAATCGGCTCCTAAGTAACTATAATAGGATATAGAAGACCCCCTTAACCTACTCTACTCCGAAAACACTCCTATATAAGCCTAGTTAGAGTCCCTATCGTAGTTACGAAGAGACGATAGGGGCTAGTAACGCTATAATACCTCGCGAATAGGTTAATACAAGGTCTTAGGCCGCGCATAGCGCGGCCTACCTCCTTGCTGTACCCTAGTAATAAGTAACTATCTTACTAATATAATCTGCTTAATTATATACTACTAATATTCTAAGTATAACTTATTAGGTAATAGGGAATTTAAAAGTTACCTTAGTTATATATTAAGATTATCACTACTATATAGGTATATATATAGTTAAATTAAATATAATTTACTTTCTATCTAGCTCACTCTTTTATAAGATACTTAATATAGTAATTAGTATATAGTAAAGTCCTACTAATATAAAATAAGATAGGTACTCCTATAAGAGGAAGAGGAGTATTATTAGTAAAGGGTAGGGTATAGTTTTACTAAATTTATTAAAGAGAGAGGTAGTTATACTAAAGAAAGAGCTAGTTTTACTAAAGAGAGAGGGAGTTTTACTAAAGAAAGAGGTAGTCTTATTAAGGAAAGGGGTATAGTTTTACTAAAAAGAGAGGTAGTTTTACTAAGGAGAGAGGTAGTTTTACTAAAGAGGGGAAGTTTTATTAAAGAGAGAGAGGGTTTTATTAAGGAAGGGGGTATAGTTTTACTAAGGAGAGGGAGTTTTATTAAAGAGAGAGGTAGTCTTATTAAAAAGAGAGGTAGTTTTATTAAAGAGAGAGGTAGTTTTACTAAAAAGAGAGGTAGTTTTACTAAAGAGAGAGGGAGTTTTATTAAAGAAAGAGGTAGTCTTATTAAAGAAAGAGGTAGTTTTATTAAAGAAAGGGAGTTTTACTTAAGAGAGAGGTAGTCTTATTAAAGAGAGAGGTAGTTTTATTAAAGAAAGGAAGTTTTACTAAAAAGAGAGGGAGTCTTATTAAAGAAAGAGGTAGTCTTATTAAGGAGAGAAGGAGTTTTATTAAAGAGAGAGGAAGTTTTATTAAAGAGAAGGGGAGTTTTATTAAAAAGAGAGGGAGTCTTATTAAAGAAAGAGGTAGTCTTATTAAGGAAAGAGGTATAGTTTAATTAAAGAGAGGGAGTTTTATTAAAGAGAGAGGTAGTTATACTAAAGAAAGAGCTAGTTTTACTAAAGAGAGAGGGAGTTTTACTAAAGAGAGAGATAGTCTTATTAAGGAAAGTGGTATAGTTTTATTAAAAAGAGAGGTAGTTATATTAAAGAAAAAGGTAGTCTTATTAAAGAAAGAGGGAGTTTTACTAAAGAGAAGGGGAGTTTTACTAAAAGAGAGGGAGTCTTATTAAAGAAAGAGGTAGTCTTATTAAGGCAAGAAGGAGTTTTACTAAAGAGAGAGGAAGTTTTACTAAAGAGAAGGGGAGTTTTACTAAAAAGAGAGGGAGTCTTATTAAAGAAAGAGGTAGTCTTATTAAGGAAAGAGGTATAGTTTTACTAAAAAGAGAGGTAATTTTATTAAAAAGAGAGGTAGTTATACTAAAGAAAGAGGTAGTTTTACTAAAGAGAGAGGGAGTTTTACTAAAGAGAGAGATAGTCTTATTAAGGAAAGGGGTATAGTTTTATTAAAGAGAGAGGTAGTCTTAGTAAAGAAAGAGATAGTTTTACTAAAAAGAGAGGTAGTTTTACTAAAAAGAGAGGTAGTTTTACTAAAGAGAGAGGGAGTTTTACTAAAGAGAGAGGTAGTCTTATTAAGGAAAGAGGATATATATAAAATACTAAGGTAGTCTAAAAATATATAATTATATAAATATATAGAAAGAGTAAAGAACCTCTATAAGATAGAGAAATAAAGAGCTTTTATAAAACTCTAAGGTAATATAATAGTATATAAAGGTAGTAGAAGACCTAGTAGTAAATAAGGTAGTAATAATATTAATAGGCTATAATATAGTCTTATAGTAAAGAAATAAAGAAGTTAAAGTAGTATATTTATTTTAAAAGTGATAAATACTAATAAAATGACTAAGTGGCCTAGCGGTAAAGCGCGGAACACCGAAGCCGAAAGGTCGGGTGTTCGAAATAGGCCATTGGCATCTTTTTACCTTTTCCAATTTTCCTAACAAAGGCGGTCAAGTGTGCCAAAGAGTAACTACGGGCTCTGATTGGTGCTTGGCGCAACGGAGGATGGTGATTAGTTTGGCAATACGGTACCTGGCCAACAGTATTTAGATATCGCCCGGATATAAGCCTATACCTATCTACCTCTCTAAACGTTATAAGCGATTCGTTAATATTCTACTAAGGAAGGATCTTCGTAGCTCTAGCTAAGTAAGTACGTGTCTATATACTCTTAGATAGCGGCGTAAGTAATACTTTTATCTCGCCCTAGACCCTTTAGGGATTATAAGACGGAGTTTAGGTATAAAAACCTAAGAAACTATTATCTATTACCGTTACTAACGGTAATCGGCTTAAAACGGCCGGCTTTATAATACTCCTAATTAAGCTAGGGGAGTAGATAGGCTAAGTTAAAGCGTAGGTATTAGAAATAGAGTATAATAAAATAGAGTATAATATTATCTTAGGGTAGGACTTCCTTTATACTAAAAACCTATAAATTAATTAGTAAATATCTATAATAATACTTATAGATTATATATATAGAACTTACGACGTATACCCTATAAATAGGTCTTATATAATCGTAAAGGGCGATATATATACTAATTTAATCTCCGTAAGATACGTCGTACGGACCCTATAAAAGAAAAATAAGGAAGTATAACTCTTTATAGTACGAGCGAACCCTAACGATATCGCTATACCCCGTTTAGAGCTACTAATATATAAGGATAGGTAGGTATAAGTAATCCTTAAGAAATACTAAGACCTATTCCGGTCCGAATTACTAACTACCCTACTACTAGAACGAAACGTAGTATATAGGATCGAAATAGGGTTAGTACGACCTATTAATATTAATACCTACGCGCTATTAGCTAAGAAATTAGATAAATAGGCTAAATAGATCGGAGAACTTATCTAAAAGAGTCTAATTCGTTACTCTAATAGTATATAGGGCTTTCTAGTCGTCTTTATTAAGAAATTTAATAGGAAGTAGCGAATATATATTAACTACTATATACTAAACTAGATTATAGAGAAGAACGGATACCTCCTACTATAAATCTAAGAACTACTAGATATTATTAGTAACGTATAGGTCCTTTCGAAAATCGACCTAACCGTTAACTATTAATAGATCTAAATAGGGGAGGGAGCGATAGAAAAAACCGCTTTTAATATAATCTAAGGGAAATATAAATAGCTTATAATACTATTTAGATTCTATAACGTATCTACTACGTTCTAATCGGTAATTAATAATACCTTATAGCCGATACTTAGCTATAGTATAGTAGTATACCTAGACGATATCTTAATCTTCTCTATATTAATAGAAGAGTATTATAAATACTTAGAATAAGTACTAATGTTACTAACGGAATAGAAATTATACGTATCGCCTACAAAATACTAGTTCGTAACTAAATAGTTAGAATTCTATAGCTATATTATTAGAAACGGAACTATTCGCCTATTAGTAGTAAAAACGGAAGTACTTAACGCCTAGCTATAACTAAAAAACGTCTATAACGTATACTAATTTATAGGATTAGCTACCTACTACTACCAATTTATTAAAGACTTTATAAAAATCTATATACCTCTTTATAAATTACTAAAGGAAAGTAATAGTATCTTACGTAAGAAGCGTTTCTATCTAATTATATAGATAGAAGAGTATAAAAGTACGTTCTAAATAATTAAAATACTCCTTATATCTATACTAATCCTAAAATAACCTAACTATAATAAACCCTATATAATCGAAACGGATACCTTTAAATAGGCCCTTAGTATAGTCCTAATATAGGAAGATAATAATAGCGTACTCTACCTAGTCGTATATAATAGGAGGAAACTATATAGTACGGAGCTAAACTACCCTATATATAAGAAAGAACTCTTAGCTATTAAGGAGGCGATCTAAACGTAGGATAGATATATTAATAGGAATTACTTTAAGACTATAATTATTACTAATAATATAAGCTTATAGTACCTAAATACTATAAAGGAGTATAGTAAGCGCTTAGTACGTTAGATTATAGAATTTTAGGAATACTAACTTATAATTCGATACTAAAAAGGGTCCGAAAATATTATCGTAGATATAATTAGCTAGTATCCTAATCTAATAGGGACTATACTAGCTAATATTAGCTAGTAAAGACTTATTTAGGAGGCCTACTTAGCCTTAATCTACGTAATATATAGAGTTCCTAAAGAAGAATAGCTTACTACCACTATCTAGTTCTTACTTAATAATAAGGAGCCGAACGATCCTATTATTAGTAGGGTAGTTAGGAAATTCGCTAAGAATCTAATATTTTAGGACGTCTCTATTAATAAAAGGGTACCTCTAAAGGTTAATCGTTAACTAGTTTATATATACGATAATAGGGAAGTTTCCTTATACCTAGAAGCTCCGTTCTGGACTAATCTAGTATAAAACTTATACTAAGAATTCGGCTACCTTAGCTTCCTAGGCCTATATAGAATTATCTAACCCTAAGGATAGTAGCTATCGATATAATTAGATATTAAGAAAGCCGTATAAAGCTACCTAAACTATTAAGTATTATAAGGGGTACGAAAGTTACTTAAATAAGAAAAGGCGTAATATATAGTTACGAAAGGAGAGCGACCCTTTAAGTGATAGGGTCTAGACCTAATCGGACGGCTACTAACTATACTAAATAGGAATAGATAGATTATTATAACTATCGATTATACTATAGGATAGCTAGTTATATAGGCTATACTAGACGTAATTAAGGAAGTAATCGCTAAGTTCTTATACTAGGATATTTACGTATACTATAGAGCGTTTAACGAATTAATTTCTAATAACGGCCTAAACCTCCTATTAGGGGTTATACGTTACTTTATCGATATTATTAAAGCCTAATACTATATAACTATATCCTACTATCTATAAACGAATAGGAAAGTAGAGAATTTTAATAGACTTATAAGCTAAATATTTATAAAATACCTAATAGGGAAGCCTATAAGGCTATAGGATAAGTACCTAACGTAGGTAGTATTCGCTACTCATATTTAAGAATATATAGTTTCGGGGCGTAGCCTATATTTCTTAATATATAGGATATAGCTCTAGATACTTACTAATAGCGATACCCTAACTAAAGATATAGTAAGGGAAGGCCGCGATAGGGAGATATATTAACTTATAGACACCTAATCGAAGGTAAATAAGCTACTACTTATCTATATAATTAAGAAATAGTAGATATATAATATAGCCGTTATAAAAATAAGCTTTAAACTAGGAGAATAGGTCTTAGTACGAAATAAAGCGAAGAAAAAATATAAGAATACCTAGTTTAGACTATACTAGATCCTAAAGAGCTACCTACTTAGGACGTATACTCTAGCAGAACTAGAAAGACGTATTCTAAGGAATCTTATTAACGGTATAAGACTAATAGATATAAATATAAGGGAAAACCCTAAGATATAAGCTTTACCTATAGGATACTCTATATTACGTAGGGCTAAGGTAAGAATTAACTAGCTAAAGGAATTACGAAGGATCCTTAATAAGATTAAACCCCTACTACTAATATATATAGACCTTTTAACCTTTATAAGGGCTAAATAGAAGGAATTTAAGTATACTAAGATACGTAGAGAATTTATAGGGGAGGAAGCTATCGCTAAGTACCTAATTACTAAGATATAGGTATAGGTTTATAAGAAAAAACGGTAAGAAGATAGTACGAATACGCCTATACTAAGCCTACTAGGCGTAGATAAATAGGACTTAGAAGCGAATAATTATAAATCTGAGGATAATATAAATTCGATAATATCCTTAGGGTAAGAATCGATAGAATACGCTTATTAAGAACTAGTATAAATAGGTTTAGATTAATTAGTATACCCCTTTATAGTTATTATTCTAGTCCGTTTACTAACTATAAAGTATACTATAAGAGAGTAGAGTAGAATAATAGAGTTTATTTAGGCTAAAATAGCTATAGATAATATATAAAAACTATATAGTACTAGAAGAAACGATTACTATTAGAAAAAAACGGGGCTAAATAGGCCCCTATAACGGTAAATAGGACTAGGAAAACGCTATCTAGCTACGCCTATATATAATATACTCCGAAAAAGAAAAATTACTCTAGACTAGTAAATATACTAATAGAACTATCCGATCCCTTACTATCTAAATTAACCCCTTCTGTATCTAAATTAGTAATCTTACTAAGCGGTAGGAGGATAGTCTTTATAGCGTAAAGGTTAAAATTAACCTAATCGCGAATAGCCTTTAGCTCTATATAGTTATAAACGGCCCTAAGAGTATCAGTTATATATATAATACTAGGTTTAGCTAGGGGTATATAGTACTAATACAAGTTAAAATCGGGCCTAACCTTAGGTACTATAGGAATAGAAGTAGGTATATCGGGGTACTTCTTCTCTATACGGGCTATATAGGCTAAATTAGCTCCCTTTTTAGTCCTCTTTAAGGAACCCTTACTAATATTATCCTTAGCCTTACGCTTCGAACCGGCCTATAAAGGGCCTATAGTAATAATAGTTAGGGCTATACTAACTACCGTTAGGGCTATACTAATAATAATAAGAGCTATACTACTAGGCGTAAAAGCTATATAACCCTTTCTCTTACTCCGCTTTAAAGTAGTATAGGGAGGAACGGTAGCTATAGCGGCCTACTCGGCCTCTATAGTAGTTATATTAGGGTACTATAAGAGGGGATTAGAGAGATTATAGGTCTAAATAAGTTTAATTAGCTACGTAGAGATATAGCTATTACTAAGATAGAACGAATACTTATTACCCCCTAATAAATAGTTATAGCTTATATAACCCTAACTCTATTAAATACCTAATTTACCCTTAGATAGGAGTAAAAGGACCTAATAGTATAAGAATAGACTATATCTAGCGGTATAACTAATATAGGTACCCCTAATAAAGGCTTAATAGCTATATAACTAGCTAACTATAGAACGAAAGGATAGACCTAAACGGGCTATATACTAGGCTTCGGTATATAAGGGACGCTAGTCGATTAATAAACGGGCTAGAACTATACGTATAAACTAGGGGTTAACCTTAGTATAGGCTATACTAGCTAAATAAGGTAGGCTATTAACGGCTATATTAATCCGATTTACTATAAATAGTTAGTAAAATACCTAGCTAAAAGGAATAGAGTTATATATAGTTAAGAACCTAGTTAACCTTATACGTAATCTAGTCTAGATTATTCTAAACGGATATTATAGGACTAAGATCGCTAACGACTATAGTAGCCGCCTTAGTAGGAATAGGGGGAGGAATAGGAGCTTTCGGAGCCGTAAGAATAGAAGCTTTTAGGCCTATAGGGATAGGAGTTTTTAGACCTATAGGGGTAGGGATAGGCGTAATAATACTAGGTATAGGGGTAGGGGTAGCTCTAATCAGACTAATAGGGGCCGTAGTACTACCCTTACTAGCCCTAACGGCACTAGTATTATCGCTACTAAGGGCTTTAGCCTCCGGTTTAGCCTTATTATCGTTTAGAACTATAAAATCTTACTCGAAAAGCCTATATTTCGATATAGTTAGATTCTCTACTAATATTATATAGCCTAGTAGGCCTAAAGTAGGCCTACTAACTAGGGAAAAGGGGTATATATAATACGGGAGGGATAGGTATAGCTACCTAGGACCGGAGATAATAACTATAAAGAAATATTAGTACTAAACTATATAGCTAGTACCGCCTAGAATAGGTTCTAACTTATATAGACTTAGGGTAATAGGAACGTATTAGCTATATACGATCTAATATAACGAAAGAAAATTTTTACTATAGTAGAAATATTAGTTAGTATCCTACTTAGGCCGAAAAAGGCTTTACTATCCTAGAATAAGGTAATATAGTATATATATAGGTCTATAAGGACCGAAATTAATAAAACCCTACTAAAAAAGGATAAAATATAGCGTAAAAGGCTACGTTAGTAGTAGGGTAAGGAGTTATAGAAGTAAAAGGTAAGAAATAAGAGTAAACGGAATTTATAGGGGACTACTAAGGGTCTTATATAAGAGAAAATTAAGGTCCTAGTAAGGACTACTTAGATATAAACTAGGCGTTTTACTATAAGAAACGCCCTATTCTTTATCCGTAACCCCCTTATTTAAACCTTATAAAGCACTAAAGGGAGGGATTACCCCCTAAAACTAGCTATAGTACTATTTTTATAACGAATTTCTTTTATTATTAAAACCCTAGGCCCTTAATACTAGTTTATATACCCTTATACTAAAATGGTAGTAAACGAGGCTTTTTATAGAGGAACGGCTAGAATACCCTAATAAAGCTACTACTACTATATTCCTTTATTACGATAGAATAGGAAGCCGCTTACGAACGGCTCTATACGGACTTTATAGAAGCTACTTTTAGATAGGTTTTTAATTAACTAAAGTAAAGAATTAGGGACTAGTTCCGAATTAGTAGGGGAGGATAAGATCTGTAGGGCTTATATCGGTAGGTGACCTACGTACCTAGACACTATAGGATACCGTACGGACCAATCCGGGCCTCGGCATACCACTCTAGCATACATAGATACCTATATTCTAGTACATATAACTAGTACATAGCCCCTTTCAATTAAAAACCATGCGATCCTTTCTGAATCACACTATAATAGGGTAAACTAACTAAGTAGGCTATATAGTAATAGTTAAAGCGGGAGTATAATAGGGGGAGAAAGTAGGGATAGAGAATATAAGAGATACTAGGGAAGGCGCTATATATAGTTAGCTAGATATATAAGTATAGTAGGTAAGGGCGTTATAAGCTATATACGATTAAAGTTAAAACTTTACTTAAAGAGGATACTATTAAAGGTCTAGATATATAAAATAGTAACGTAATTAATCCTAGGAGTATAAGCCTTCTCGCTAATATTAAGGACTACTTAGTTAATACTAATACCCTAAGCCTTATATATAGTGATAGTATACGATAATACTAATAGAAACTAGGAGTAAGTATATTAGGTAGTACCTTAGAGGAATTTATATATAGAGCGTAGAATAGGGACTATAAGGGAGTAGTCTAATTAGATTCTATAGCCTATAAAGTTATTAAACCTAATAAGGATAGTATATAGGGGCTTATAGTAGGGGTTACTAATACCGGAAGGCTATACTAAATCCTTAATAGTACTAAAGGACCTATTAATAAGCCTACGCTTAGTTTAGAGATTCTTAAGTAATATTATACGACTACTAATAGATAATTAGACTAATTAGTATAGATTCTTAGCCTCTTTAGTAGAGGTAGCCTAGGCTTTAGTACCTATATAATTAGTAATAAGTATAAGTATAGCCTATTAGAGGTCCTAAAGCCGATTATAGTTATACTACTTAACTTAGGAGCGCCTTAGTAGGATATAAAGCGTATTAGTAAACGTAGCGAGCTTATTTAGGTTATTAACTATAATACGGGAGGTAAGAAGTTTAAAGTCGGTATAGGTAAGCTTCTCTTTACGGAACCGGTCGAGAATAGCTTAGAACTAGATATTAGTATTATCCTATCCTTACTAATATATAATAGTATTAAACTCGATAGTCTAATTAAATAACCTATAAAATTCTAAGGCCTACTTATAGTAGGGAGTAAGTAAAGTAGTAGTAGAAAAGAGTAGGTATTAAAGGATTAGGGGAAGTTAAAAGAAGTCGCTAATAATAATAATAATACTTAAACCGCTAAAATATTAATTATAAGAACGTAAGAATATTTTATAATACTATTACTTAACCTAAAATAATATATTAAGCCTAACTATAGACTTCTTATCGATAATAAGATAATAGATACTAAGAAAAACCGCCTAGAGAGCCTTAAGGGTATTACTAAGTAAAAAGACGTACTTATCTATTAGCTTTAATAGGAGATAGAAAAGCGAATATAAGGTATAGCTCTAAATATTAAATATAGTAATTTTAGTAGGGGTAGTACGTATAATAGGATTTAGTACCCTAACCTCCTATACTATCTAAGTAAGTATAGTAGAGAGTAATAGAAAGATATATAACTTACTAATACCGGTACGACTATTAAGGTTAATACGCGTAAGGGGAGTATTAATAGCTAAGGACCGCTAAAAGTAACTAATAATAGTATTAAAAAATAGGTACTACTTATCCTATAAAGTGGCCGGTTTAGTATTAGATTCTACTATAAGTAGGACTAGGTCTATAAGCCTTACCTACTTCTAATAGTTAAGGGGGATAGATAGATCGGAGTTACGGTCTATATATAGGGTCTAGTTATATTTATAGTTAAGGGGGCGTTCCTTAAGGTTATCTAGGTTGATAGTATAGGTCTTAGGCTTATAGTTAGGACTATACTACGCTAGCTACTACTAGGAGCTTAGCGGCTTATCCTCTTCCTTAGCCGCTAAGCCTTTAAATAAATCCTTAGGATAGTCTTATAGGGGCCGGCTATAACGATCTTTAGGATATATATAGTTTACGTAGTAGTAAGTAAATATATTAGACTATAAGTTAAATTAAATCCTATTAAGCTAAAGAAGCTAGGTCTTATATCGGAAAGGGTAGTATAATATTAACTTAATACGGGCGTAATCTATAGTATTAGGCTAGTATATAGGCTAATATAATTTTGCTAAGCGAAGCGAAGTAAATTATAAACCAATCAATTTTCTTAATTACTAGGTCAAAAATCCCGCCTTTCAGATTTGAGATCTGGCCTCTGATTGGTGGCAGAATTTACTCCTTACGTGACTAGGGCAGGGCTTGGGTCACATGACCTATTAGGCGGTGAATCTCGGCATTACTACTAAAATTACATAATATACCGATCCACGCCTAATTAGGCGGTGAATCTCGGCATTACTGCTAAAATTACATAATATACCGATCCACGCCTAATCAGGCGGTGAATCTCGGCATTACTATGCTAAACTAGATACTAAGCTAGGTACTAAACTAGATGCTAAACCAGGTGCTAAACCAGGTGCTAAACCAGGTGCTAAACCAGGTGCTAAACCAGGTGCTAAACTAGATGCTAGATGCTAAACTATGTGCTAAACTAGATGCTAAACCAGGTGCTAAACCAGGTGCTAAACTAGGTGCTAAACTAGATGCTAGATGCTAGATGCTAAACTATGTGCTAAACTAGATGCTAAACCAGGTGCTAAACCAGGTGCTAAATTAGATGCTGGGTGCTAGATGCTTAGCTAAGTGCTAAACTAGGTGCTAAACTAGATGCTAAACTAGATGCTAAGCTAGATGCTAGGTGCTAAACTAGGTGCTAAACCAGGTGCTAAACCAGGTGCTAAATGTTGGAGTGCACAATATATTCACGAACCTTACTGGAGTGGTAAGCCTACTACATAGTGGAGTCGTGGTGAATATCACTTGGATTGTTGTACCTGTCTAACTCCGAATCTCGGAGAACTAACTAACTATATAGAGTCTATCCGTAGGCATATAATCGGTCCCGGAATAATTATATTCCGGTCCCGAGATACATCCTCAGAACAATCTATTTCCGGTCTAGGGGAATAACTCTAGAATATTATTATTCCGAGTCCTAATATCCCCCTTTAGACTCTACTATAATCCCGAAAGTCGTCTATCAAAAAGTTTTTTTTTTTTTTTTTTTTTGAAATTTTGACTAGTTAATTAGGTCGCGTTTAATAAAATTAGTGTCGTAAATAAAGAAAACTTATAAAGGTTTAAAAGGGTTCCTTTTTAAGAGCCTTAATAAAACTATCTACTATATTCCGTTTTATATTAATTCGAAGAAGGTTTATCTTCTTCTAGTAGACTATATCCTTTATAAAGAACTACTAAAGATCTATCTATCTATTAGAGTTCTTTATACCCTTTTTCGATATTAGGGTCTACGTATTTATATTATCTATAAGGATAATAATTAGGTTATCTATACCTTCTAGATTTAGTACTATAGTAATCTTCTTTAACTATTAGGTATCCTATATTAGTTTATTAAGAGTATACTACTCCGATACTATTAAGGATAGAGTATTAATAGTTTACTTTCTTAAATTCTATATAATAGGTATACTAGCGAAAAACTATATAGCTCCCTTAGTCGACTTCTTATTTGGCTAATCGCTATAAGAAGTATTAGTATAGCTATAGAAGTGTTAATTATTAACGCTTCTAAGTATAATCGAAAAATCTTTAGTCTAATAAAGGTATTAATAGACCTAAAGGGCTACTTAAAGATCCCTTTCTATAGGGGAAGCTTCTTTATATTAGAGTTTTATAATAGCGAATTTAATATCTAGTTAGGTTTTAACTATAAGCTAGTTTAATCTACCGATTAAAACTCTATAGTAGGTTTAATCTTTTCTAAGTAGGAGAGAATCTAGGTCCTCGTTTTTATTATCCTATACCTAAGAAGAAGAGAGAGAGATAGCGGCTATTTTATAATTTTATATATCTATAAGCCTTAGGATTTCCTTTATATAGGCTTATTACGATATAGCGACTATTCTTTTCTTATAGTCTCTTTTAATTCCACTACTAAGAAAATAGGAAGGCTCTCTTATATCCTTAATATCGAACTAGGAACGGATATCTTAAAAAATTTACTCTACTTATTCTAAAGCTAGAGCTACTATAATAAAATTATCGATATAAATAATCAGAAACTATACTAAAGATCCGGATCCTTTAATATAGACGTAGGGGTCGTTATCTAGTAGTAGAAAACCGATCTTTTTAAGCTTAGTATCGAGTTTATCGTTCTAGAGTTTAGTAGAGTCCTATAGTCTATAAAGGGCCTAGTTTAATTAGTAAACCTATCTTTAGGGGCCAATTTCGGGCTTACTATACTTAAAACCTAAGGGTTATATTATATAGAGGATCTCTTCTTCTTCTCTTAACGTATTAAGGTATATAGCTACTATATTAAATTATCTCTATAAGTAGCCTCTTTAGGCTATTAAGGTAAAAATAATCTTAATTAGGGTATTTAAAATAACTAAGGTATAGAAGATAGAGTCTTTATTCTTCTTCTAATAATTACTATAGACTACCTATCTAGCTTTAAAACTATAAATTTTATTCTTTATATTAACCTTAAGATTAAAAACCTACTAACTTAGAAGAACTTTTACGTCTTTTAGCTTCTATATAATATTAAATATTATCTTAGTATTTATATTATCGACTTAATCCTATATAGTAGCTTACTATTCCTCTATAAAATTAGATTTTAAGGCTTATTTTATAGAAGTCGGAATTTTAATATTCTTCCGTAAAAGTAGCTTTCTATTACGTATAAAAGGATTATCTTACGTTTTATAAGCTATAGCTCGCTTAGTAAGGTTTAAAGAGGTTATTTTAGTTATTTAACCTTTAACTAAAGATTCGCTAGTTAATAACTTCTTTTTATAAGATCTACTTAGAGATTTCCTCTCTACTTTTAGAGTAGGTAGATTTAGATTTAAGTACCTTTCTAATAAATAATATTCTCTTTCTAATCTTCTAAGTATAGATTAAATTATATCTACTATAGAAATAGATATCTCTCTTAAAGTATCTTAAGTAGGAAGTAGTTTAAGAACTAGCGATTTATCTTTAATATCGGCTAATTCTAACTAGGTTTCTTCTTTAAGTTATTATTATAGCTAGATATTAACCTCTACTTAATAGATATATTACTTAAAATCCTAGGTTTAAGGTTTAGGAATTACGGTTTCCTTACTAGGGCTAATTTAGATAATCTAAGGACATTTAAAGAGTATATCTACTTCTTAGGATACTACTAGATCCCTATAAAGAGTAGGAATAGATAGAAAGTAATTAGGAGCTACTTTTTCTACTACTTAATCTTATTCTTCTATATTAGGGTCTTTCTCTAAGTCGGCTAAATAAAAATCCTCCTAAATCTTTTTAGGTTTAAAACGATATTACTATTTATAGGTCTTAGATAAATCTTTTATAAAATCCTATTTCTAGTTTATACGAAGAGATAGCGAAAGACTATTATATATTAGATAAGGATAGGAGAACTTATTTACTTATATGATTTCGATATCTAAGTATTCCTATTCTATAGACGATCCTTAGTAATTAACTTAAGATTCTTTAGTAATTAGAGAAAGAATCTAATATTCTCTCTATACTTTCTTCCTAGGTTAAATTAGAATCTTTAGTAAATTTCGATTTCTAGACTAAGTATATTAAAGATATATTACTAAAGGATTTATTATTTCTAATCTTCCTCTTTCATTTATTAGCTTCTATTAGGCTCTACCTTTCTTATTAAGACTCTTAGTAGTCTTAGAAGGTAGTTTAGCTTATTAGTAAGTAGGATTTTAGTAATAAGGTTTATTTATAATTACTACTTTAACGTTTAAAGAGCGTTTTTAGAAAACTAGTTATCTAATTAATAGAACTAATTTAATTATATAGTATCTCCTTAGTTTCTAAGGGGTAGGATCTAAAGTCTAAATAGTTCCTAGGGTATTTAGAGCGATAGAATCTTAAGAGTAGGTTAAGGGAAGAATTTCTTTATCTTTAGAACTCGAATCCGAATTAATTTACTCGATCCGATTATTAAAATAGGGTCTTAAGTATAGAGGACGCTTCTTCTTATCGTAAGTATTAAAAACTATATTCTAAGCGTTATTACTATCTAAATCTAAGTCCTTAGGTTTTAGAGAGAAAACGGGAGTACTACCTTTAAGATTATTATCTCCCTTATTAGAAAGTAGGAATATTATATTACGTAACTTATAGATTTTATTAGTCTTAGGATCCTAGAGGATATAGATATATCTATTATCCCCTTTATAACTAATAAGGAAAGTTTTAATTATATAAGGGTCTAACTTTTAGGATTTAACTTATTTCTCCTCCGGAATATATTTAAAAGTAGTCTCTTCCTAAGTATATAGGAAAGAAAGATTAATTAGTTCTAAAGTATCGTAAAAAGGATCCTATCCTTTCCGGAATTCTTAGATTAGAATAAGATTAGTATACGGGTTAGTAAGGTAGTTAAAGATATAGGAAGTAGTATTAACTCTAAAAGGCTAAAGCTTATTAGGAAGTTTTATATTAAGTCCTATAATTCTTTATATCTCGTTAATTATCCCCCCTCTCCTTTCCGATCGGCTATTAGCCTAAGGAGTATAAACTAAGGAGATCTCTACTACTATTTCCTCTTTTTCTACCTATTTCTTAAAAGTAAAGAATTCGGAACTACTATTAATACGCTAGAAAGTAGGGTATCTCTATCTTAGAAGTCTTTATCTCTTAGCGTATCTTATTAGCTCTAAAGAGATCTAATCCTTTAAAGAGAATAAAAAGGTATTAGTATAATTAGTAGTATTATTTATAATCGGAATCTAGTATCGCTCCTTAGTAAATCTAAGTGGTTTTATTTCCTAAGTATTAATATAAAATTTAATACCTAGTAGAGAATACCGTTTCTAAGGTATTCTTAAAATCTATTTCCTTAACTTACTAAGCTTATAGGGTTTATAAGTAAAGTTATCCTTAGTAATCTTATTATTTAAGTTAATAAGTACTACGTTCTTAAGAGTAGACTTAGTCTTTAGTTTACTAGTATATCTAAGTCTATAGTAGATCTTATAAGTAGAAATTAATTAAAAAGTAGATCTATCCTTAGATTCTAATTCACTCTTAATCTCTATCTTATCTAAGTCCGAAAAATTGTTATCTAACTCTTCTTCCTTATAGAAGGGACTATCTAAGTAATAAAGACTATTAATTTTAATAATATAGCTAATAATCTCATACTTCGAATTAATAAGTAAGTATATAATTATATTAAGGTAGTAGCCGAACTTCTTAATTAAAATATCTAGGACTATAAGGCGTAAATTAGCCTTTAGGGTATAGTAGCTCTTTATAACTATTAAGGAGATACTACCCCTAATATTATAGAAGTTAATTAGAAGCTTTCTGATACCTTTTATTTTTACTAGTTTACTATCGATACTAGTATAGGTATAGAGCTTTTTACCTTTTTAAAAAGGTCGAAATTCGTAAAAATCCGATTTATAAGGAGTTAAAGGATAGCTATAGCTATAATTAATTATCTAGAAGTCGCCTAGTTTAATTTAATCTTTTATAACCTTAGCTAAAGGTTTTCTATAAGTAAGGGAAGCTTTTCTATAGTCCTAGGAACGTTACTTAGTAAGTATATAGTACTAGATTCTATTCTAAGGTTTAAAACTATCTTAGAGATTATCCTAAAGGTAGAAGTATTATTATATAGTATATCCTTAAACTCTATAGTAAGTATATTTACTATCTTCGTACTATAGGTTCTTCTCCCTTTATTCTTTAGCCTAATCTTTAGTAGAAGTTTCTTTTAGGGGTATATTCTTCTAATAAGGCTTCGAGTTTTCCTTAGAGTCCTTTTTAGATTTATTCTTAGTATCCTCTTTATCCTTCTTATTACTCTTCCCTTTAGCTAATTTATTATTAGTTCCTTTAGACTTCTTCTAATTATATAATTCCTAAGCTATATTTATAATAGAGAATCCTTTATTATATAATTTAAGGATTAACTTCGAATATTATTTCTTAAAGTTGTCTTTAGTAAAGGTATTAGGTACCTTATCCTTAATATTCTTATAGAAGTGTTTAATAGTTTTAGATTCTTCTTTAAGTTTATATAAAAGAATAAAGAGTATATTAAATAGATAAGGTTCTACCTTATAGTAGGCTAGTCTATTATACTAATTCTAGAATACTAAGATATAGCTTTTAGCTATTATATAGGTATTCCTTTTAATATTATTATATTTAATAATCTCTTAGCGAATATTCTCTATAATATCCTCTCCTTAGATAGATATTTCGATTTCTTTTTAGAGATTATCTACGTAAGAAGGGAAGGTAGAGTTACCTCCTTTAAGAGTATTAATAATATAGTTATTAACTTAGGCTTAAATCTAGTTATAAATAAGAGATAACTAATATTTCTACCTTAAGTATTTCTTATCGGATCGACTTAGGTAGTTAAGTAAAGTATCGATAACTCCCTTAATATTATTAATTTCTAGAGTATTATAGATAAGTTATTACTAACGAATAATATTAGAGCTATCTAGCTTAAGTTTCTAGATATAAGTAAGCTTAATTTTCTAGGGATAAGGGAGGTATAAAGCCTAGTTATAGTTAGCGCTAATAACTAAAGATTTATCCTTATCTAATAAGTTAGAATCCGATTCTATAATATAACGACGATATTTCTTCTTCTTCTTTAGTTCTTATAAGGTTCTATAGTCCTTATTAGAAAGATTAGGGTTAAAATATTATATCTAGCTTAAAGGTCGCTTAAGTTCTATATAGTTACTATAATCGGATTAGTTAGTAGTATTAGTAGATATACTTAGCTTAGTATATTCTAGGGATCGACTCTTTCTATAAGATTAATAAGTATTATATAGCTAGTTATAGGATTATAGGATAATATTACTCTCTTTAAGATCTTTAGTATTATAGTTAGAGTCGTTACTACTATAGTAAGACGCTATATTAAAAATAGCTTAGAAAGACTATAGGTCACTTTCTAAGTGTTAATTAGATAGATACTTACTTAAAAAAATAAGTATTAGAATAAAAAGGGTACGGTAGGTACTAAAGAAAATATAAGATATTAATTAGTTAGTATAATAAAAGAATTATAGAGAAAGGAAAGTTTTAATCTAGTATTAAACTAATAAAAACTCTGATATTTACTTTATACGATAAGTTTAATATTTATACTATTTATAATATTTATTTAGAAAATTTCCGTTTTAGGCGATTATATAATAATAAAAACTCTATACTAGTATATAATATAAGAAAATTCTATATAGATTACGTAATAGTAAAAACTCTATATATATAAAGTTATATAATTTTAGCGAAAATTCTATACGGTCGAAAACTCGAGTCTATATAAAGGTAATATAGTAGAGTCTTCTAATCCGCGACTTACGATTAGCTATTCCTACTTATCTACGTAAAGATAACGTACGTAAAGAATAGTCTAAGATATTATTATCTATCGAGATCCTTAATAATCCTTAGTCGATAATAAGTCCTATATACTCGATACTTACGATAACGGAGATCCTATATATCGATAAGCTTACTATTATAGTTTCGGAGGTTTCCTAGATAACTAGTGATATTATAGTAAGTCTATATAAGCCTATAGGGACTATAGGTAAGGCTAATACCGTCCCATAATCTAGTCTACTCTAGGTCTTAGTAAACTTAAATGCGGGTTACACTACTTAGTGAGAGCTAGAAAGGGGTTATAACCTATTAGAGTGTATAATATATTTACGAACCTTACTAGAGTGGTAAGCCTACTATATAGTAGAGTCGTAGTGAATATTACTTAGATTGTTATACCTATCTAACTCTGAATCTCGGAGAACTAACTAACTATATAGAGTCTGTCCGTAGGTATATAATCGGTCCCGGAATAATCATATTCCGGTCCCGGGACACATCCTCAGAACAATCCATTTCCGGTCCGGGGGAACAACTCCGGAACATTGTTATTCCGAGTCCCGACACTAAACCAGGTGCTAAACCAGGTGCTAAACCAGGTGCTAAACTAGATCCTAAACTAGGTGCTAAACTAGATACTAGGTGCTAGATGCTAAGCTAGGTGCTAAACTAGATGCTAGGTGCTAAATTAGGTGCTAAACCTATCCCCTCCCCTACCCCCCACCCCTTAGGGGTGGGGGGTGGGGGTAGGCTTCAATCCTTTAAGCCCCCGTTATTGCCTTAAGCCCTATATACGCGCGTAGCTACTTAGCTGCTTATAAGATACCTAACCTAGCTCTAGGCTATTTCTTAGGAGCTTGATAAAACTATACTAAATTTGCTCCCGATTCGCTCAGCAAATCTTTGCCCGAACGCGCATCCACCCCCGGTGGTTGCTTTCGGGTAGCTAGTAGAATATAGTTAGGGGTTATAGGGCCGTAGGGCTTCCTCCTTAAGTAATTAAAGCGGCGTAAGAACTTAAGATATATAATATCTCTATACTCTAAGGTATATTCCCAATACTTAGTAAGGAGCGAGTTCTATATCTAAATACCGTTATTAGGTTCCGTATAATATATTATAGCCTATTTATCCTATAGGTAATACTAAACGGAGATAACGGTCCGGCTACTATAATATAGGGGGATTATAAGGAGGATCTAAAGGACCTCCTAGGTAGACTAATCTTATTAGGAGAGTAAAGCGTTTATTAGCTTCCGGATAGCGGAAAGGAGTAGGTTTTAGGTATTAATATAGGGGAGGATACCTCTTATAAGATCTAGATAGCTCTAGGTAGGGCGTTCTAACTTACTAATATACTTAAAGAGATAGTTAAGGAGTGCCTTAGTACTAGTATATAGAGCGATATCGATATTAGCTAGCTATATAATACTAATTATAGGATTATATAGGTTTAGTTATATATCGTTACGCTTAGGCTAGAGACGATAGTAAGTAGACCTAAGCGGCTTCTCTAAAATAGGCTTAGTATAGGTAGAATAGGGAAAACCTATATAGTAGTTAGTAAGGTTAGTAGTTTAGTTCTTATAGAGGTAGTATTAGGTACTATAGTAGTAACGCTAGACCTAATTAATAACGCGACTAAGATACTACTAGGTATTATACTAATCCTTAAGCTATAGCTAGAGATCTAACTAGGCTTATTTATAAATCGGTTAACTAATAAGGGAAGGGGTAAGATTTATTATAGATATATATATACCCTAATATCTAGTAAAGATAGTATAGAGCTTAGAGATATTAAGGAGGTTAGGGTTAGGGTAACTAAGGATCTAGTAGATAATATAGGTATAGACTAAGCTATAACCCTACTACTTATATTAAGATTAGAAGTTACTTACCTTAAAAAGGCGCTTAAGTACCTTCTCCTTAAAGAGGTAGAACTAGATATTAAACTACTAAGCGGTAATATAGGGGTTCTACTATAGATTAGTCTATATAATACGCTATTACGTAGCCGGATCCCTTATAAGCTACTCTAGGTAGTATAGGAGGTAGCGTATAAGGTTATCCTAATAGAGATTAGCTATAGAAAAGGTAAGAAAGATATTTACTAAATTAAGATTCTTTATATATATAAGTAGGTTATAACGTTAGAAGGCCTAGAATAGGTAAGTACCCTAAAGGGTTATAGCCGCTTACGTAATATTATAAAGAAGGCTTTAGGCCTTAGAAAAGTTACTCTTAAAGGTAGTATAAAGATTATTAGTAGATATTTCCTAATCTATATAGTTCTTTATAAAGAAATCGGCCTAGACTATTATAGTACGCTATATATATATATTAAAAACTATAAACCGAAACTAGGAATAACGAGTAAAGCGCCTAGACTTATATTATATAAGATACTAGATCTACTTATTAAATTTAATAGTATAAGCGTAGGAGGATTAGAACTTAGCCGCTCTATAGGGAAAGAGGATAGGGAAAGTAAGAGAGAGGATTAGTTACCTATAACTAAACTTAAAGAGGGAAGTAGGGTATATAGATAAAAGGGTAAGATAGCGATTAGGGGATAATACTAAACCTAGCTATAGTAATAAGGTAGGAGGTAGGGGGTAGGCTATAAGGATAATATTATATAAGGTAGCCTCTTTATTAAGGTTAGGTTCTAGATTAGGTATAGTAATATACTCTAGGCCTAGATTGGCCTAGGCCGGAAGGTTATCTATATTAGGTACTAAAGGCTTATCTTTGTTAAATAGGTATATATAAGTAGGAATCTACTCTAAGATATCCTATTTAATAGGTAATTAAGAGAGCTAATTAAAGTTAATTATTAGATAGTAATAACTTAGGTAATTACGCTTTAGGAAATCTAACTATTATATAATTATATATTATCGAATAGTAAAGTTATAAGTAAACTAACGCTAAAAACTAGGTTAGCTATCTATATCTACTAGGTATAAAATAATAACGTCTAACTTACTAGGGAGAAGTAGTAGATAGTTATAGATTTTAGGGATATTAATAAGAAAATACGCTATATAACTATAGTAAAAGTACTACTAGCCTTAGACTTAACGTACCTTAATAATTATATAGACGTAGGAGATTAGTATCTCCTTAACCTACGTTAATTTAGGGAAAAAGGATAGGACTTCGCCTAGGTCTATTTTATTCTATAGACCGTAAAAGTAAGTCTAATCTATAGGATTAGGCTTTAAATCCTTAGCTTTATCCTTATAATAGTATTATATATAAATACTAATAAGAGGACCTTAAGTTAAGTACTTAATATTAAACTAATACTTATAGTAGTAGATATAAGTCTCTATTATCTTAGCCTAGAGGGTAGCTTAGAAGTTATTTACTAAGGCCTACTACTCCTCTATTAGGGGCCTAAAATTAAGGTTATTATTAGTATAGTCTTAAAATAGTACTAAAAGAGAAGTAGGTAGGTAGCTAAGAGGTAATAGGGAATTAGGTAAAGTAATAGGGATATAGCGAAAGGACTAAGATACTTAGGATAGTAGCGATAAGGGGTATTATTTAAAGGAGGATAGTTATAGGGGTATTAATAATACGAACGGAGGGTACTAGATATAAGAATCTAATAGGGGTATCGGAAAGGATAAGATAAGGGATAATAAGAGTAGTAGGGTTAATAAGAAGATAGGCTAAGGGAGAAAGGGTATCTATAAGACCTCCTTACTAGTATAATACTATATATAGTACTCTCTTTACTTCGTATTATAGGATTTAGTTAAGGTAGTAAAGTACGGAATAGCTATTTAAGGCTTAGTAATCGAATTTCGGCCTATATATTAAGGGAAAGGAATATATTAGCCTATAAAAGTATATAAGGATATAATAAACCTAAGTAGTAGCTTATTAGCGGTACTTAAGATATATAATAGTTAGGGGACCTAGCTAGCGATAGTTCTAGAATTAGTCTAGTAGCTTAAAAACGCTATATATAGGATACTTCCGTTAATCGGTATATAGGATAGGCTATACTTAGATCTAGACCTTAAAGGGCTATAGTTTTAGAGGTAGAGGGGCTCCCTAGCGATATTATAGGTATTTAGTAGTAAGTAGACCTAGCTAGCGATAGTTCTAGAATTAGTTAAGGGGCTTAGAAACGTAGTACTTAGTATAGGTACGGTAAGTAGGGTTAAAGATAGGCTATAGTAGTACTAAGATCTTAACCTATAGGGTAGGTAAAACCTAAGGTTTATAGAGAGTTAAAGTTATATCTTAGATACGTCTTTTATAGGTATTTACCTATAGAAGGTTAGATATAGTAGATTATATAAGGATACTAAGGAGGAATACTTTATTACGCTAAGTACGGTAATCGATATACGTTCGAGTATAGGTAGTATAGGAAGTAGAGGCCTCTATAGCTTAGAACTAAGATAGGGGCTTAATAATATAGTAGTTAATATAAGTAAAGATAGCTATAGAGGGTAGTAATAGGCCGAGTCGGTAGGTAGAGTACCGTAATATAAGGAATTAGTAGGATAGAGAATTATTATAAGAAGGTAGAGATATACGGAGGTATATATAGATAAGATATACGTAGGGTTAGGGGGGATTATATATAAAACGGACCGTATCCGGATAAACGGCCCGTATTCCGGAGGTTACGTAACCGTAACCCTACCCTAGTTACGTAACGGGTAAATTCTGCCACTAATCAGAGGCTAGATCTCAAATCTAAAAGGCGGGTTTTTTAACCTAGTAATTAAGAAAATTGATTGAAATGTATATTTGCTTCGCTTCGCTCAGCAAAATAAGTAAGATACCCTAATAAAAGAAGGTTAATACTTTAACTATAAGAAGTAAAGATATATAACTTATAACTATTAAAAGAAGAAACCTATTAATATTATTACTATAACTTACCCTTCCCCTTATATTATTAAACTAGATAGAGAAGATATTAATTAGGGAAAAGTTAATACTTAGGCTAAGTCTCCTACCTAGGTTAATAAAAAGTATTACTATATTTACTAGATTTATAGAAATTACTTAGAAGTCTTAAAGATAGTTTAGTTTTTAGTATTAAGCTAATATATAATAGATACTCTTTTTCTATTTTAATACTTAATAATACTAGAGTAGATAGATATATATTCTTAAATTAAGGATTAAATATTCTCTTTAGTAAATAATTTAGTTTAAAAATAGATAGTATTAGATAAGAGTATCTTATTTAAAGATTTAATAGAAAACTTAATAAGTTAATAACCTATATTACTTTTTTTATGATATATATAAATAAAAGAATATAATAATAAATTCTAATATTAATTACTAATCTTAAGAAATATAATATAATTCTTAAAAGGAAATAGTTTACTAATAATAATATCCTATTAGACTATTATTAATATTAAATAATTTAGCTAGA